>JABWPP010000050.1:43167897-43630909 GCA_016920855.1 Puya raimondii
GATGTAGCGGCGATAGTCGGTCTCCGCCCTCACAGCATTATTCTTTCGATAGCCTACAATCCTAATGGAGTAAATAATTTTGAGGCCTATCTTGACCCAAAAGCGGTCCTTCCTTATACTAATTTTATCCACCGGTTCACAGGCCAATCTCCTGCTCCAGTCACAAGGAAGGAGCATACTGCCTTTCTCCTATATTGGCTCTGACACAACCTCTTCTGCACTCGTTCGCAGAAGATCAACTGAGATTTTGTTCCGATCGCCATTGCCCTAGCTAACGGCGAGAAGCTAGCACTGGGTGCGTATTTTCTTTCATTTGTATATAGAGAAAATTTTGAATCAATCAAACCATTACTGACGGGGAATGGCATGGTAATTAGCTTTGGTTGCGTCGTTTTGTGGTTTCTACAAATGTGCTTGCAAATTTATTTTTCTTATCTATGTCGAACTCTCTTAGATTTGGATTTGGCTCCTCATTTTAACACCTATGGTTTGGGCCTCGGCTATCCAGAGCCTTTAACCTCAGGTCAACCAGTTGATTTTTTCAGGTATTTCAAAAAAAATTATGAAAGGGACCAGCACCTTGTCATCAAATGGTCCCCTTTTGGAGAACGTCTTACCGGTCCGCCTTGGCTTCTCACTCGGTTTGAAGCCATCAATGATCAACTGGCTTCTTTTCTCGCCAGCGAATATTCTGATGTTTGGTATTCTTTGTAAGTTACGGGGAGCCGTAGGATCTATCTAGAGTATATCGATCACCTAGAGGGGGGTGAATAGGTGTATAAACAAAAATCACAAACCTCAATGTGATAAAGTAATGCGGAAAATAAAATCAGCACACCGAGATTTACGTGGGAAAACTCCACTTTGGAGAAAAATCCACAGGACCAATCACGCGAAAAATAATCCACTAAGAATAAAGAATTATAAGGTGATTACCGACTCCACGTACTTAACCTCTCCCTTCTCTTCAACAAATCACGCGCACCAACGGCTGTCCATGCCACACGTTCGAATCCATGAACGCCACGCCTAGAATCCACGAGACGCCTCACTCCGAATCCTCGAAGCCTTCACGATCTTAATCCACGAACCGCCTTGATCACGTCGAATCCACGACGCCGTTTGGAACTCAAACTCAGGGTTTATACTGGTGATTCCTTGCTTAGAATTTTATTAAGAATCAGAAGAAAAAGTTCTAAGCAAGATGAAGATCAATTTGTGTAAGGACCGAGAATTTTACTATGCAATTTAACTCTCTGTTGACGATGTTTTTGTGTGTATTTTAATTACATAATCACTCGTCAAGTTTCGGGAGAAAATGATTTAAAATGAAAGAGTTACGCGATTTCGAAAATTCACTTAAGTGAATAGTAACTCTGGTTTTCTGGATAGGCCGATGATTAGAGATGGCTTCCGGAGTGTATCAGACTCCGTTCTTAGTGGTCCAATAGCTTGTTTTCAACCGTCCGACTATTCTGGACTCAATGGCACTAATAGATTTTAGATTTGGTGCACGGTTTTTGAGAAAAATGGACCTTGTCGAAAAATAGACTTTTGTTCTTCATTGTTTTAGCCTTGCAAAGCTTACCGTAGCTCCGCTTTGCGTGTGAACCCTCAGACAGGGGCCTATCATGCAAAAGAAAGTTGGTGTGGATGGACTTAGGCCGCGTTTTCGCTAATCGAGGAGATTTGGAAGCGATCGTTGGTTGTTATACACATGATGTATAGATGGATCGGATTGACAATGGGTTTGTCGTGAATCGACAACCAAATCGAACGAAACAAAATTGTGAGTTTGATAATTAGACAGTGCTGAACGCGATGGCGGTACCCGTTCGTAGATCCGACGGACGGATCTCCTGGAACTACATCATGTTCGCGATGGGGTCGAAGTTCACAAAAAGGTAATTTTGCTAAAGTTACAATAATTCATGTGTCAAAATGCGTGAAATCGCTTGTGGGAGTGCTTGCGCGTGATTTACACGTGCTGTGAGGGACCCATGAAGAAGTTCCATGTTTCGATGGACTTAATTGTAATTTGGCATGAAGTATGTATATAGGATTTAGGGTTTGCTCATGAAAACCCTAACCCTAGTTGCCACCATACCTCCACAGCAGCCCTGACCCTCTCCCCCATCTCGTGCCCATCTTGCTGCGCCCCGCCAGCCGCCGCCGGTCGTGGGTGCAGCCAAGCCCTTCCCTCACCATCATCACCACCATCTCTCTCTCTCCCTCCTTTCCTCTCTGGTTGGAAGCAACCAAGAGGATGGTGCATCAATCCCTGCGGGTTGTCGGCACCGCCACCGACCTCCGGCGCGCCGCTCCGCGTCCCCGGCCGTCCCTGCGCGCCGGCGCCGCTTTGCAGCCATGGCTGGGCCACCCTGGACCCGTGCGGGCTGGTGGAGCAGAAAACCACCAGCCGCCGCCTCCCCTGGCCCACCGTCGACCCCACTCGACTCCCCGGCATAACTGCACCTGATCCCCGGCGTCGCCGTCGCCGCCGATCGCGCCGAGCGCCGCCGCGGCCTCTCGGAACTAGCAACAGTGCGGGTGGCCGTGCGACCTCGCGCACCGCCGCCGCTGCTCGGACCGGCCTCCCTCTCCTTCCTCGTGACCCCGGAGGAGCGCTGCGCCACTCCCTTGGCCGCATCGGCCGTCGCCATGGCCGGAGAAGGAGATCGAGCCCGATCCCAGATTTTGCGGGCTCGTGTTGCTCCTGCGCCGCCGCCGCCGCCCCAGCCGCCGGCTAGCGCGCGCCTTGACTCCCCCCGGTCAGCCGTACCCTGCTGCCGCTGGCTGAACCGCCGCCGGAGCCGCCGGTTGCCGGGAATAAGGCTCGACTTCTTTTGTGCTCCCGGGCTAGGGCATCATCGCCCGCTCCTCCGGCCGCCTTCCGTCGTCGGCCACCGAACGCGCGGACCTCCCCTGACCGACAGAAACCCCCCGCCGCCGGTGATCCCGCCGGAGAACCGCCGCCGGCCATGCCCTAGCTCCCTCTGCCCGGTAAGCTATGAATGATGCTGTCTGTGCATGAGTCTGGGTTCAGATCAATATTTCGATGATCCGGAGGCTGTTCTGATGCCTCCGGAGGTGAGCACAGTTATCACCGGTCAGTGCCGAGCGCGATGCTCACCTCCATTGTGGTCAGCGCGTCCTGGATCTGTGGAATAAGCGCGATCATCGTACGGTGCGCATAGTTCGCTGAAGTTCACGTCACACCCGCACGCTTCACAGTGTCCGGATGTGCTCCGAATTGTGAGCACTGCCTCCGGCATGTCGAGACCTATCGGTACATGTCTCGGCTGACCCCGAAGACCCTCAGTTTGTCGTAACGACCCATAGTGTCCGATAAATCACATAAAATAATGTGATTTTATGGTAAGTTGACGGCTTTTATGCAATTGTACACCGCGTGGGTCCTGTGGGCATTATGTATGAACTACGTGTGACCTGTGGACTGATTGTCCAAGGTCCGCTGTCCTTCGTTTGTCCGAAAATGGGTTTTCGGAGCGTTTCCCGACGAAATCCGTCGGCGAAACGTGGTTTTCGGCTCGAAAATTTCCGACGCAATGTGTGTGAGGCTGCCGCTGAGCCTTGTTGGCTGGTTGTCTCGGCCGTCTCGTGTATTCGGAGATGCCCGGTGAGCGGCAGTGGGTTCCGGTGTCGAAATCGACACTTAAGGGAACCCGGATCGGAACGATTGTCCGACGATGATCATTTCGATGTTCGATCTTGTGTTTGCTGCCAAGACACCCAAATGGATGTGTTTTGGGGCAGCGGTTGACTCGTGGAGCGAGTCGGTATCTTTCGGGACTGTTTGTGTGTCCCGGGGACGTCCCGGTGCGATTTCGGGACTTCCGGTATTGTGCGGAGATCGGTTTCGGGAAAACCGAGTCTCGGGTTTTGAGATTTGTGTGAGATACATATGTAGAGTCCTTTACGGCATGTCTCTGACTCGTGGACCTATCGTAGGTCCGGTTGATCTGCGTCGCGTCCAGGTTTCCGACGCGAGTACGACAGGTGGGTGAGCCTTCGGAGTAGTCGGTATCACTGTTCCCTGTCTCCCCTTTGATATAGCTCTATATGTTGATTCCTTCTTTACAGCATTCGTTCATACTTACCTTACTTGCATAGTATATTTGTGGTCATGGACATGTAGAGCAGGATTATGCATTGATGATCTGTGGACTTCTTGTCCAGGCAACACATCGACTCTCTTGTCGTGTGTTTCGATCTGTTGTGGCTTCGGCCAGGTACCGGCCTTTTGCCGGCTTTGATTTGATCCGTTTGATTAGGATGCGGCGTTCCTTTCGCCTGAGATGTGGCTTCGGCCAGGTATCGGCTTCTTGCCGACTTTGATTTGATCCGTTTGATCAGGATGCGGCGTTCCTTTCGCCTGAGATGTGGCTTCGGCCAGGTATCCGCTTCTTGCCGGTTTTGTTATTGAGCATATTGCATGACCAGTCGCGGCACGGCATTTATTCATGACACCAGGTCGGTTTGGCCACCGACAAAGGGTGTACTATCCAGATAGGTCGACCTGCGGGCACATGAATGGTTCAGATGCGGATGAGTGATGGATACGCCTGAGGTCTGCGGACCAATATAGCAGGATACTGATTGGGTATTTTGAGTTTTCATTCCATTGATGCATATGCAGCTTAGTCTTTTCGTACAGTAGCGTTTTGATTATTTATTATGTTCATACTGACTCAGCTACTGTAGATCTCTGATTATATTGATATCATATCCCCTTTGTTTCTCAGTGATTACGACATGCCCCTGTGTCTCAGTTGTACCCACTGGGAAACCTCGTTGTGGTTTCTCACTCCCCATTTTTCAGGTGGCATGGGTGAGGAGTCAGTTCGTGGTACGATGCGAGGACGATCTAGCTAGACTGCATTAGCGGTCATCACCCTGGTTATGTTTCTATTATCTGCATTAGTAGTTGGATACAGAAATGGTTCAGTTAGATGATCATGATGAATATTGAATGTTTATAACTTGTATGAGATGATGACTTATTATGCATGAGATGGAGTTTTAGTTTTGATTATTAGCATCTGATTCGGATTTCTTCGTGTGGGTGTCTACCCTTCGCGGTAGCTGGTTTTCAAAATGAAGTTTCGTGTGGGAACGGCTTTAAAAGGTTTTCTTGGATTTCTTTATTGCTTATTAGAGTTTGAAAACAAAGCTTTCGAGTGGGAAGCATTTTTAATAGGATGTTTGTTGTACTGTGCATCGCATCATCCATCGCTTAAGGAGTGCCTAGAGGCATGTAGGGATAGCTGAATGCAATTGTGTTCTAATAATTATAAGTGTGATTGTGATCCTGTTGTATGTCGTTGGTACGCCGTGCAAATACAGGGGAGACTCTGTCCGTGTAGACAGAGGTGCCTGTATTTGTGGCGGGTCTGTTCACTGCGCGGGCTACGTTTTCCAAAAAAAAAAAAAAAAAAAAGAAGAAAATTGATCCGTTTTCTGCATTTAAACTAGCCCGGGGCGTGACAGATTAAGATGGTATCAGAGCGTGAACAATCACAATTACATTCACAAGCTTTCTAACTGAACCACTGGTTAGGATGACCCTAGGAAGACCTAATGTTTATAAGCACGTGAGAGCACGGGGTTGTGGGATTGAGTCCCGGTAAGTTGGTCGGGTTTTATTAACTCGAGGTTTATTGTTGTTTCGTTACCCCGTGTTTGTTTTGCAGTTGCGGTGCAGACTTGTGTCTCTACTGGGAGTGGTGGCGGGTTAGCAGACAGATATCGAGTGGTAGGGTGATGTGCACCTGGTAAAACCACTCGAGACAGATGTTGATATTGAGGTTCCAGGCAGTGGCATCTGCTGGGCCTTAGCTGACGGCTGAGCCGTGATTTCTTGGCCCCACTTTCCATGTATCACGAGGTCCACTGCGGGTATCTCTATGGAGACGATACTGTGTGCGGTTACAGCCACGACAGATGATGGAGCTGTATGAGTACAGCTCGAGGTTTAAAGTGCAATCGCTTGGGCGACTGCAGTGTGGATACTGTTTCTTCGGGCTCTGTGAGTATGGCTTTTTTAGTGCCTATTCTTCCCTATTTAGAGCTCATGTACGATTGGAGGCATCTCGGTGGAGATGATGATTGTACAGCTTTGACCGCGAGTAGTGTGTGGGCTGCTGATGTGCGGCCCGAGGTTTGTTCACCGACCGCTTGTACGGTTGCGGTGTGAGTAGGGTTTCTTTAGCTTTGGTGGGTAGAATCGTGGTGTCTACCCTACTGTGAGTTATTATACCCCAAGGATCTAATAGGTAAACACACCTAGAGGGGGGGGTGAATAGGTGAATGCAATAAAACAACCAACTCGATGCAATAAAAATAAAAGCGCAGAAAAGTAAAGCAACACACCGAGCAATTTACGTGGGAAAACTCCTAAAGGAGTAAAAAACCCACGGGACCGATCACACGAACAATCCACTAAGAGAAATAGAGTACAAGGTGATTTACCGAATCCACGACTCAACCTTTACCCTAGACTTGAAGTAGATCTCCTTCGTTGGTCCCCAATCAATCGAACTCCTCCGATTGATCACACCGCGACTCCTCGCAGCAGCAACGCTCCATTTCAGGAACGTCCGCCGAATCCTCGGCTTCACGCGAAATCCACGCGCACCCACTCCATCCGGAGCGTCGACAAGAATACTTGATGGTGATTTCAATGCTTAGATAAGAAACATATATGAGAGGTAGTATATCTAAGCAACCATCGACTCGATTCTCAGATAAAATCAGAATCTAAGCTCTAAGAACCGAGTCGACAAAAGAGAGAAAGAGACTTGTCATCAAAAAGTGAACGAACGGCTCCAAGACAAGTTTTTAGGGTATTTTAGGTAGGTCTCTCTTGGTTACCTTTTATAGTCGCCCCCATATCCTCTTTATAGGTTTAGGAGACATCCAATTAGATTGGGATTGAAAACCTAGAAAATCAGGAAATTTCGTCGGGTTGGGGTCCGGACCGCGGGTATGGGGTCCGGACCCTGACACTGCTCAGGTGTTTCATTGTCCGGACCACAGCCATCACGGTCCGGACCCGGTCTGCGTGACAGCTTTGCAGACCTACGGGTTCCGGACCTCAGCTTCTGGGGTCCGGACCCGGACTGCGAGACCGTACGTTTCAGTACGGGTTCCGGACCTCAACTTCCAGGGTCCGGACCCGGTCTGCGAGATGGCAATATCAACGTACGGGTTCCGGACCTCAGCTCCCAGGGTCCGGACCCGGTCTGTGAAACAGCAAAACCACCTTACGGGTTCCGGACCTCAGCTTCTGGGGTCCGGACCCCGTGACATGAAAATTTCCGATTTAATAGAAAGTAGTTTAAAAACTATTCTAATGCCTCCAAACCCTTAAAGTATAACCATAAATCACCATCAACTATATAAAGCATACCTGGGGGACCATGAGCTTGATAAACGAGTTCTTGAGTCTTTGAGCTTGACATCTTCTTTTTCGTCCCTTCAAGACTCCACAAAACTCTACGAAATCCGCCAATAATAAAAAGCCGTAACACCTACTATATTCTCTAATGGTGACGTGTGTCACTGAGAGAGGAGCGAATCCAAGTATGGATAGTTGAAGTAAGATTATGTTAGCTTACGAGATTTTTCTCTTTTTCGAATAAGTTGTTGGTTTGATCCCGATCTTTAGATTGGTTGGAGTGTATCGAGGTTGTTGTAGAGCCCTTTATTGAGCTTCAGGCAAGATATTAGATTTCATGTGAGCATATGAATGGGAATTCGCCTGACTCATGAAAGTGAAGGATGTTCGTGCTGCGAAGCGAGCTTAGAAGATCTTTCTCGCTTGAGTAGTGTTTAAATGTCTTGTTGGTGGAATTATTAGTGCAGTTATTTTGATCTTCCGTGATCTTTGCGCCTAGTGGCGTAAGCCAGGATGGATATGACTTAGCTTCAATGTTAGGTCTTTGTGGTGTCCACGTTGTGTGCGGCAATCCCAACACCTAAATCAATGTGATATGGGATGGCACGTGGTATATGTATGCTTATGGCATATAGAATGATGCTCTATAGGATAGTTGGAAAACCTTAAGAGTAAGTTGTCGAATTAAGTAAGGCTTGAAGATCGAGTTGATGATCGCATTTAGCTTATGCAGTTGGCGACTCTATGTCGCGGATAGTTCATATTCTTGTTGTTGGAGCCATAGTACTCCTAGAGAGTCGGCTCGATGGCTGGTCCAATCTCGAATATCGACTTCCGTTGTCGATATTTATTAATGTTGTGGTGCATTCTGGTGCAGCATTGTGAGATTGGATGATTTCGTGCTGGTGTCACTTCTCCAATGTGGCGTTGGAGATGGATCTATGGTATTTCACTTTTCTTTTGATAAATGCGTTGGCTGCAGACAACGTATTGTCAAAGGTCAGGACAAAATGCCCTACCCCTCTTTTGGGAGTATTTGGATTGGGATATTGTGTTTCCCGTGTAGATAGCCTGAATGGATGATCTCATGCAGAGGTTAGAACCATGGTCACCTCCGACCACGCAGTGTGTTCTGAGTTATCCCTAGGAAAGGTTATGTAAAGTGATGAATTAACCTCACCAATGGTACATATTTCGGTGATGGTCTGGTTGTATACGAACCAGTAGCCAGGTCTCGCGTAGTTAAGGGGATAATGTGCCCTCAGTCGCAATTTATATTGCATTCCTAGAAGGTGTAAACTTTACTGGGCACGTGAACTGAGCCTGGCCTTTGGCTCAGAAGTTGATGCAGGTGCTTGAATGCTAGGTACATGACGTGGTTAAACACGGATAATTATGAGAGTGGATTGCTCTTCTAGTCACTTGATGATTGATGCATCTGGGTCTCGTTGAGACAGGCATCGGATGTGGTATGGAACATTGCATCGCTGGTCCCATGCGGATTTCAGCAACCGGGTTTCGTGGAGACAGATGTTGAGCATCACTGATGGTTTTGATAGTAAGTAGCGATTCGCAACCCCGTTGCGGACACCCGTGGACCTTTATGTCGAATCACATGTACCTGGATGTAGGCTCACTTGTCGAGCTCAACTGATTGAGGTAGCCTTAGACCTTTTGGTCTAGACGAACAGTTTAGATCTTAGACATAGGAGTGTCGGATACCGCAAGTGGGTATCGATGCTGAAGGTTTGACTTCGATCCGTTTGTATTACAAACTAGTGGGAGACTGTGGTCTCCGAGGTGAGTGTTATTGATGCAGGAGTTAGGACAACGATATGGTTTCACTCGTTGTGAGCAGGTTGACGTTGTTGTTAAGTTGGAGTGCGTCGTTTCGGACTCCGAAAACATACTCCAGACTTATGGTATTGTCCTAAAATTTTCCTGCTTGAACCTTTGACGTAGATGAGTTAGTTACTGCTATGTGGACCAGATTCGGGTAGACCTTGAGGTTCTGAGTGAAGAATTATTGTCCCAGTTTTGGAAGAGTGTACAGCAAGCTTTGGGTACGAAGCTGAACTTCAGTACGACTTTCCATCTCCAGAGCGACGGACAGTCTGAGCGAGTTATTCAGACTCTTGAGGATATGCTACGTGCATGCGTCCTGGATTATGGTGACAGGTGGTTCAAGTACCTGTCACTGGTGGAGTTCGCCTATAACAACAGTCATCAGGCGAGCATCGAGATGGCACCGTATGAGACTTTATATGGGCGTCGATGTAGGTCCCCTATCAGTTAGGACGACATCGGAGAACGCCGGATGATCGGGCCGGACTTGGTGGTGGACGCAGAGACGAAGATTCGCATTGCTAGAGAGCGATTATTGACTGCACAGAGTCGGCAGAAGAGCTACGCGGACCATCGGCGTTGTGACCTGAAGTTTCAGGTTGGAGAGCATGTTCTGCTCAAGGTTTCACCGTCCAGAGGGATCAAACGGTTTGGTTTAAGGGGCAAGCTTAGCCCAAGATATGTGGAACCGTTTGAGATCTGGGAGCGCGTTGGTCCGGTGGCGTACAGATTGGCTCTACCTCCGAGTCTCGCCCAAGTACATGATGGCTTCCACGTGTCCATGCTTCGGAAGTGTAGTTCTGATCCGTCCCATGTCAGCAGTCCGACGACTATTCAGCTTCGGGAGGATCTGACCTATGATGAGGCTCCGACGCGGATATTAGCACGTGAGGAGAAACAACTGCGGAACCAGAGCATTCTGTATGTTAAAGTTCAATAGGCTAATCATGAGGAACGCGAAGCGTTATGGGAGCTTGAATCGATTATGCGAGAACGTTATCCATATTTACTTGAGAGGTAATGTATTCAAGTTTCGGGGACGAAACTTATTTTAAGGGGGGAATGATGTAAGGACCGAGAATTTTACTATGTAATTAAACTTTCTGTTGATGATGTTTTTGTGTGTATTGTAATTACATAATCACTCGTCAAGTTTCGGGAGAAAATGATTTAAAATAAAAGAGTTACGCGATTTCGAAAATTCACTTAAGTGAATAGTAACTCTGGTTTTCCGGATAGGCCGATGATTAGAGATGGCTTCCGGAGTGTATCGGACTCCGTTCTTAGTGGTCCAATAGCTCGTTTTCAATTGTCCGACTATTTTGGACTCAATGGCACTAATAGATTTTAGATTTGGTGTACGGTTTTCAAGAAAAATGGACCTTGTCAAAAAATAGACTTTAGTTCTTCATTATTTTAGCCTCGCAAAGCTTACCGTAGCTCCGCTTTGCGTGTGAACCCTCGGACATGGGCCTATCATCCGAAAGAAAGTTGGTGTGGATGGACTTAGGCCGCGTTTTCGCTAATCGAGGAGATTTGGAAGCGATCGTTGGTTGTTATACACATGATGTATAGATGGATCGAATTGACAATGAGTTTGTCGTGAATCGACAACCAAATCGAACGAAACAAAATTGTGAGTTCGATAATTAGACAGTGTTGAACGCGATGGCGGTACCCGTTCGTAGATCCGACGGACGGATCTCCTGGAACTACATCATGTTCGCAATGGGGTCGAAGTTCACAAAAAGGTAATTTTGCTAAAGTTACAATAATTCATGTGTCAAAATGCGTGAAATCGCTTGTGGGAGTGCTTGCGCGTGATTTACACGTGCTGTGAGGGACCATGAAGAAGTTCCATGTTTCGATGGACTTAATTGTAATTTGGCATGAAGTATGTATATAGGATTTAGGGTTTGCTCATGAAAACCCTAACCCTAGTTGCCACCATCCCTCCACAGCAGCCCTGACCCTCTCCCCCATCTCGTGCCCATCTTGCTGCGCCCCGCCAGCCGCCGCCGGTCGTGGGTGCAGCCAAGCCCTTCCCTCACCATCATCACCACCATCTCTCACTCTTCCTCCGTTCCTCTCTGGTTGGAAGCAACCAGGAGGATGGTACATCAATCCCTGCGGGTTGTCGGCACCGCCACCGACCTCCGGCGCGCCGCTCCGCCGTCCCCGATCTTCCCTGCACGCCGGCGCCGCTTTGCAGCCATGGCTGGGCCACCCTAGACCCGTGCGGGCTGGTGGAGCAGAAAACCACCAGCCGCCGCCTCCCCTGGCCCACCGTCGACCCCACTCGACTCCCCGGCACAACTGCACCTAATCCCCGGCGTCGCCGTCGCCGCCGATCGCGCCGAGCCCCGCCGCGGCCTCTCAAAACCAGCAACAGTGCGGGTGGCCGTGCGACCTCGCGCACCGCCGCCGCTGCTCGGACCGGCCTCCCTCTCCTTCCTCGTGACCCCGGAGGAGCCCTGCGCCACTCCCTTGGCCGCATCGGCCGTCGCCATGGCCGGAGAAGGAGATCGAGCCCGATCCCAGATTTTGCGGGCTCGTGTTGCTCCTGCGCCGCCGCCGCCGCCCCCAGCCGCCGGCTAGCGCGCGCCTTGACTCCCCCCGGTCAGCCGCACCCTGCTGCCGCCGGCTGAACCGCCGCCGGTTGCCGGGAATAAGGCCCGACTTCTTTTGTGCTCCCGGGCTAGGGCATCATCGCCCGTTCCTCGGGCCGCCTTCCGCCGTCGGCCACTGCACGCGCCGACCTCCCCTGACCGACAGCAACCCCCTGCCGCCGGTGATCCCGCCGGAGAACCGCCGCCGGCCGTGCCCTAGCTCCATCTGCCCGGTAAGCTATGAATGATGTTGTCTGTGCATGAGTCTGGGTTCGGATCAATATTCCAATGATCCGGAGGCTGTTCCGATGCCTCCGGAGGTGAGCACGGTGATCGTCGGTCAGTGACGAGCGCGATGCTCACCTCCATTGTGGTCAGCGCCTCCCGGATCTGCGGAATAAGCGCGATCATCGTACGGTGCGCGTAGTTCGCTGTAGTTCGCGTCGTACCCGCGCGCTCCAAAGTGTCCGGATGTGCTCCGAATTGTGAGGACGGCCTCCGGCACGTCGAGACCTATCGGTGCATGTCTTGGCTGACCCCGAAGACCCTCAGTTTGTCGTAACGACCCATAGTGTCCGATAAATCACATAAAATAATGTGATTTTATGGAAAGTTGAGGGCTTTTATGCAATTGTACACCGCGTGGGTCCTGTGGGCAGTATGTATGAACTACGTGTGACCTGTGGACTGATTGTCCAAGGTTCGTTGTCCTTCGTTTGTCCGAAAATGGGTTTTCGGAGCGTTTCCCGACGAAATCCGTCGGCGAAACATGGTTTTCGGCTCGGAAATTTCCGACGCAATGTGTGTGACTTGTGGGCTGCCGCTGAGCCTTGTTGGCTGGTTGTCTCGGCCGTCTCGTGTATTCGGAGATGCCCGGTGAGCGGCAGTGGGTTCCGGTGTCGAAATCGACACTTAAGGGAACCCGGATCGGAACGATTGTCCGACGATGATCATTTCGATGTTCGATCTTGTGTTTGCTGCCAAGACACCCAAATGGATGTGTTTTGGGGCAGCGGTTGACTCGTGGAGCGAGTCGGTATCTTTCGGGACTGTTTGTGTGTCCCGGGGACGTCCCGGTGCGATTTCGGGACTTCCGGTATTGTGCGGAGATCGGTTTCGGGAAAACCGAGTCTCGGGTTTTGAGATTTGTGTGAGATGCATATGTAGAGTCCTTTGGGGCATGTCTTTGACTCGTGGACCTATCGTAGGTCCGGTTGATCTGCGTCGCGTCCAGGTTTCCGACGCGAGTACGACAGGTGGGTGAGCTTTCGGAGTAGTCGGTATCACTGTTCCCTGTCTCCCCTTTGATATAGCTCTACATGTTGATTCCTTCTTTACAGCATTCGTTCATACTTACCTTACTTGCATAGTATACTTGTGGTCATGGACATGTAGAGCAGGATTATGCATTGATGATCTGTGGACTTCTTGTCCAGGCAACACATCGACTCTCTTGTCGTGTGTTTCGATCTGTTGTGGCTTCGGCTAGGTACCGGCCTTTTGCCGGCTTTGATTTGATCTGTTTGATCAGGATGCGGCATTCCTTTCGCCTGAGATGTGGCTTCGGCCAGGTATCGGCTTCTTGCCGACTTTGATTTGATTCGTTTGATCAGGATGCGGCGTTCCTTTCGCCTGAGATGTGGCTTCGGCCAGGTATCCGCTTCTTGCCGATTTTGTTATTGAGCATATTGCATGACCAGTCGCGGCACGGCATTTATTCATGACACCAGGTCGGTTTGGCCACCGACAAAGGGTGTACTCTCCAGATAGGTCGACCTGCGGGCGCATGAATGGTTCGGATGCGGATGAGTGCGGATGAGTGATGGATACGCCTGAGGTCTGCGGACCAATATGGCAGGATACTGATTGGGTATTTTGAGTTTTCATTCCATTGATGCATATGCAGCTTAGTTTTTCCGTACAGTAGCGTTTTGATTATTTATTATGTTCATACTGACTCAGCTACTATAGATTTCTGATTATATTGATATCATATCCCCTTTGTTTCTTAGTGATTACGACATGCCTCTGTGGCTCAGTTGTACCCACTGGGAAACCTCGTTGTGGTTTCTCACTCCCCATTTTTCAGGTGGCATGGGCGAGGAGTCAGTTCGTGGTACGATGCGAGGACGATCTAGCTAGACTGCATTAGCGGTCATCACCCTGGTTATGTTTCTATTATCTGCATTAGTAGTTGGATACAGAAATGGTTCAGTTAGATGATCATGATGAATATTGAATGTTTATAACTTGTATGAGATGATGACTTATTATGCATGAGATGGAGTTTTAGTTTTGATTATTAGCATCTGATTCAGATTTCTTCGTGTGGGTGTCTACCCTTCACGGTAGCTGGTTTTCAAAATGAAGTTCCATGTGGGAACGGCTTTAAAAGGTTTTCTTGGATTTCTTTAATGCTTATTAGAGTTTGAAAATAAAGCTTTCGAGTGGGAAGCATTTTTAATAGGATGTTTGTTGTACTGTGCATCGCATCATCCATCGCTTAAGGAGTGCCTAGAGGCACGTAGGGATAGCTGAATGCAATTGTGTTCTAATAATTGTAAGTGTGATTGTGATCCTGTTGTATGTCGTTGGTACGCCGTGCAAATACAGGGGAGACTCTGTCCGTGTAGAGAGAGGTGCCTGTATTTGTGGCGGGTCTGTTCACTGCGCGGGCTAGGCTTTCAAAAAAAAAAAAAAAATGACCCGTTTTCCGCATTTAAACTAGCCCGGGGCGTGACAATTTGACTTATGGAAATAGATATTAAACTATCTCGAATTGTTCTCGGAGGCTATTTTCATGAAAAAAGGTTTAGAACGAAAATCCTAGCCTCTAGGGTTACTCTCTCATGAATTCTGAGTTGTTCAACGTCAAAGAGAACCCTAACTTGTTATTTATAGGCGTTGGAATCAAACATAATTGGATTAGATCAAATATTACCATATCTGGACACTGTATTCTGGAATGCGTAAAGAGATACCGTAATGCGATGACGGAACAGAAACTTTACGCCACAGTATTTCGGTATAGATTGAATCAGTACCGGAATACTTTAAATCCATTCCGGTACCAACAGGCCATTCCGGAATGCAGTTCAGATTCCAGAAAAATAAACTTTCGGGTTTTGAGGAACTTCAACCATGATTCTGGAATACTAAAAAAAGAATTCAATTTCTTTCAAAACGGTTAAACTTTAAATACCGGAATTCAATAAAAAAAAAGTTCTAACTAAGAAACTAAAGTTCCCAAAAACTCGTCTAATCAAGTTTAAGCATATAACATGATTCCAATACCATAAATAACTATGAATCACCATATAAATAGTAAATCATACCTTCACATCGTGATTCACCCTGCGAGTCGTCGATACATTATTCTTAAAGTCTTGGATTATTCAACTTGTTCAAGTAACACCTTGACCTTCAAGACTCTGACTCAGCAGCTCACGAAATGTGCCAATACAAAATCTGTAACAATCTCCCCCTTTGGCAATTTTGTGACAAAACCTAAAATACAAAGTTTTACCCGAACCAAGAAACATGAAATCCAATGTCATCACCAAAACATTGAACTCCACGCGTGTATGATCCAAAATCGAAACAAAATTACATATGATCACCTCCTAAGACAAACTCTATAATTTAGGACTTGGAGTCTTGAAGTCTTCCAAAGGTTTCCTGCAAAAACAAACTCCAAACATTCAAGTAGAACAAGCAAGTAATGTTTAAAATACTCCCCCTTCGTGTATGATCAAATTAATCATTTCTCCGCCTCGCGTTCTCTCTAACATGGTTCTCTCCCCCTTTGTATGATACGTATAAGTTCAAAAACTTATTCAAAAACTTATCACCATCCATCACCATCTCTCTCCCCCTTTTTGTCAAAAATTGCAAAAAAATAGAGATAATAATAAAAGCCAACTAAGAGAGCAGAGTTAGTCCATAGTTACAAGTCCAAAACAGAGAGATAGTATCTAAAGCTAGCAGAAAGCAAAGACAGGCATAATATAAAGATAATGAAAAAACTAAAGCAAAATGAGTAGAAAGAACATCACTCCTCATCATTACTGTCGTCGTCACCATCTCCTTCTTCTTCACCCTCAGTGCCATGAAGCTGCTGCTCAACTGAGGAAGGAACAGGTGGATGTGAAGTGCTCGGTCCAGCACCGCCGGCAACATCATCATGTCGGCAGCCAAGCATCTCCAATATTTTCTTGACACCATCTTCCAAATTTTTAAAACGGTCCTCCATTGCCTTAAATCCCTGTTCAACCCTCTTCTTTAAGGATCGAACTTCATGAGGGAGAGATTCAACATCAACAGCTTCCCCTGAGCTAGATGATCCCTCACGCTCAATAGGACGAGCTGTTGTGCCGGGGGTAGCAGAAGTATAACCCTTGACTTGCTGATACGTCTTCAGAGTACTGATCGACTTAGCCAAGGTAACGCCATCAATGGGACCCAAGCCATAATCATACTTGTTACATGTGATATCCACTCCATTTGCTTCCAAAATCCGTGTGATCAAGATAGGAAAAGGAAGAAGCTCACGACGCCCCGAGGCTTGAATCACATTAGCTATACGCTGCCACATCAAAAATGGAATATTGATGTTGAGTCCATGTGCACGCTCCGGATGACCAAGCAGATAGAGAAGCACTAGACTATCCCACCGGATGCGTTTTGTTCCAATTGTTGGCACAATGTTGTAGCAGACAATCAAGGAGAGAATGTGATACTCGGGCTTCAACTCCCTTGAATCCACATACAATCGGTTTGTATATGTGCCCGGTTTATATAAGGCATGGGTCATGGTATTCCAATGTGAGGAGGGCTGGATATTCCCTTGTGTATAATGCAAGCCCGTAGTACTGACATTTAAGCCAAAAATGTCTCCAACAGTTTGGGGAGTGACCACAACGCGTATTCCTTGGACAGAAGTTTCAAAGCGATAATCCCCCATCTCTGAATCTTCATCAGTGACCTTTCCACGCATGTAAAATTCACGTATCACCTCAACGCAGAAAGGGGCACGGGTCAGGATACGAGCAACTGGTTCGATCGGAGCTCTTTGAAGTAGACGAGCAAAGTCTGGAACTTCACGTGTCAGCTCATTGAAGTTCACATAACGCTCCGCATGACAAGTCTTGCTTGCAAATGCCTTTTGCCTTTTGGAAGAAACGACTTCAGTTTCTTCACCCCGTTTGGTACGACATTCACGGTCGGCGGAACTCAGTTCTCGAATGACAGGACCGCCAGTGCTGCGACGAGGAGGAGAACGAGTACTCGCCCTTCGCGTCGAAGTCGCAGGAGCTTTCCCTTTGCCTTTATCAATAGGCTCTTCCGGGACATATTTTGATTCCGTCGATTCGGTGCTCGACGAGTCTTCCTCGGCACGTGTCCTTTTGGTGACACGTTTCTTACCACGTCCACGTCCACGGCCTCCATCGGCAGCCATCAGCACCATCAAAACAAGGCCGATTGAGAAACCCATGTTTCCTATGCAACATGAAACAAAATAAAGGAAGCTCAAGATCAAATTTTCATTTATCTTGTAAAAACATGTAATGAGCTTACTAATTATCATAAAATGCATCAAAACGTTATTTCCATGAGTTTCATGAAATTTGATTCATCCAAGAATGATATTTTAACAAAAACCTCAAAAAGTGTACATACAAGCAATAAAAATCATAGATCTAAGGTGAAAAATATGTAATACCCAGATCTAAGCACACTAGAACCTAGCTTGCATGTATCTAACATGATTGTAAGCAAAAATCCGCAACAAATCGCAGTATAAACGAAGATCTTTCATCAACCCACAAAAACAACGTAAAAACATTCAAAACTAGGGTTTTGATTAATAAACACGAGATTGAGATGATAAAACTTACAAATCCAAGTAGAAAACCACAGATCTGGAGGAGAATCACGATAGGATGCTTTTAGAGAGAGAAAGGGAGTGTTTTGAAACAGATTAGAATGAATTTCGAAACATTATTCCGGAATATAATACTCTGTTGCGCAGACCGCATTCCGGTATGTGCATCGCATACCGGAATGCCGTGCAAATTCCAGAAAACTGTTCTCGGGAATTTGCAGAACCAGCACCTTATTCCGGAATACAGTACAGAAAATCTAAAAAATTGAAATATAAGTGCCTTTTAAATGATGAATTCTCATACAAATATCCAATCCATGATAATTTCACCAAAAGTATGAATTTTACTCCAAAATTATCCCGATGCAGATAAAATAGTGTAAAATTTCTTAATCCATATATAAATCAGAATCAAGTTATCACAGATAATCTAAAAACTCAAAAATAATCAAGATGTAAACGGTTTAAGAAGATAACTTAAGAAATTCATCAAAGAGACAGAAGTTTGTCGCACAAACGTTCGAATTTTGAGATAAACAAAAATTGCATAGGGAGTGGCTCTTTGAGCATTTTACATGTATGTGGACCACTTTATAACTCCAAAAAAAAATTTGTAACATATTTCCTTTGCAAGCTTTTGCAATTATATTTTTCTTTTGGATATGCATTTCAATTCTCATGTGGTAGCTGCACACACTAACCGGACGACCGGGGTGGTAGCTCTTTCCTCTATGTGGTGGTAGTTTTCACACCCTTTAAAGGATGTAACTCTTTCCACATCTTTCAAGCATATTGTAGTACACTGAATTTCAGTGCATCGTACCGAACTTCTACAAATTGTGGAGTTCCGGTGGAAAAAAAGCATGTGAGGCTATATGTGAGGCTTCGGCCAAGTTTGGGACTTGTGCGAAGTATTTTCGGCGCAAATGAGGCGCGAAAATGGACTTCGAAAAGTTAAAACTACTAAACTTGTGAAGTCTGCAGTGGATTCCGGTATGTGTGTAGTACACTGAATTTCAGTGCATCGTACTGAACTTCTACAAATTGTAGAGTTCTAGTGAGAAAATGGCATAAGAGGCTATGTGTGAGGCTTCGACCAAGTTTAGGACTTATGCGATGTGTTTTCGGCGCAAAAGAGGCGTGAAAACGGACCTCGATAAGTTAAAACTGCAGAATTGGTAAAGTCTGCACTGGATTCCGGTATGTGAACTCCAATACCGGTATTGGAGCTTGGTATACCGGTATGTGAGGAGGGTATACCGGAATGCCAGGAGAAACCGTGAAACCCAACTCTCGGGTTTGCGGGATTCCTTGAGGGTATACCGGTATGTGAGGAGGGTATACCGGAATGCCAGGAGAAACCGTGAAACCCAACTCTCGGGTTTACGGGATTCCTTGAGGGTATACCGGTATGCGAAAATGGGATACCGGTATGTGATGGTCGAAACAGTGAGCCTTGCTCTCGGGTTTTGCGGAATCCCTGAGGTATACCGGAATGAGTACCCGTATACCGGTATGCAAAATGTACATACCGGTATACAATGCCCAGAGTGGGCTGGGTGTTGTGTTTTGATTGGAGAAGGGCATTTAGGTCTTTTCACATGCCATGGGGTATTTGAAAGGCAGGGAACACTCCCCCTTTCACAGGACCTTCTTCTCCACACTCCCCTCCCTCTCCTCTCACTTTCTCTCTCTAGAGATCTCTCCAAAAGCTTGGAGAAGTGGTGGATTGATCTTGGAAAAGGCTTCCAAAGGAGAAAAGAAGCTTCTTGGTGCAAGAAGAAGCTTGGGGATTTCGTGATTAAGGTTAGTACCTCACGTTTTGGGTTCAAACCTTGGATTTAATCCTTTGAAATGAGGTTTTTGGGAACCCTTGGCAACCTAAACCACAAATGGTGGTTGTTTGGCCACGAAATCTAGGGTTTGGCTTGCATGCATGCAAACCCTAGGTAGAATGAGGGCTTTTGCAATGAAGGGTTCTAAAAATATTTGGACCTTCGATAATTGCAATTGAGACATAGGAAATCATGTTAGAACACTTGATTTCGTATTTTGAGATGGATTTAGGGTTCGTAATGAGTAACGAACCTTTTTCTTGTTGAAGCTTGGGTTGAAGCAAGAACTCCAGCTTGGACACTTAGGAGCTTGAAGAACACAAGATTTGGAAGCTCTTGAGGTGGGTTTTATGGTTACCGAAGTGATTAGGTCACTTCCATGTCTAGGGTAATTATCCATTTAAGAACAAAATGGTATATGTATGTGAACCCTAGGACTTGCATGTTGGCAATGGTAGAAATCATGATGGGTAGAACAATGAACTCCTATTGCATGATATGAATATTCAAGTATAATTCAATTATCTATACTTGTTTTATGGTTGCATGTGAGAACTTAACCTAGTGTCATTGAACATAGGTTGGAACAAGTGACATTTAACCTAGTGTCATTGAACATAGGTTGGAATGTGTGAGAACTTAACCTAATGTTATTGAATATAGGTTGGAACATGTGAGATGTAAACCTAGTGTCATTGAACATAGGTTGGACATGTGATTGGAACCTAGAGTCATGGAACCTAGGTTGGTAAACGAGAAAGTAAGCCTAGTGTTATCAAACATAGGCGAGGCTTAGTTACTTGAACCTAAGATCATGAGATTTAGGTTGGCAAGTGAGAAATGTGAACGACGGGATGTGTGACGATTTTGCTATCCCGGGTAGGCGACGATTTCGCTACCATGCCATGAGTTGGCCATATTGAGACGGGATGTGTGACGATTTTGCTATCCCGGGTATGCGACGATTTCGCTACCATGCCACGAGTTGGCGGTGCCGACATGGATGTGCGACGATTTTGCTATCCCGGGTGTGCGACGATTTCGCTACCGCGCCATGGATTGGCGGTGTCGAAGGGGGTATGCGACGATTTCGCTATCCCGAGTATGCGACGATTTCGCTACTCGAATAGGAGGTGACGATTTCACTCCTCGAATGTTGAAACAACTATGGTGCGACGGCCATTCCGCAACCATAAGTAAATGACAAGTAAAAGAACTTAGTCAATGTGGAATATAGGATGAACCTAGGAGAGAATGATAAATTATGTTTCATTTTGGTTGCATCCTTTATGTTTTATTTACTAAGCATGTAAATATTGTTGCATAGTTATATATATGATCTAACTTATGCATGTGGTATTTCTTTGGACCTGGTGGGTCGAGCTCTTCCCTTGGGTGGCCTTACCCACTGGGAACTATGTTATAGTTCTCACCCCCCATTTTTCCAGGTCTTTCCGCGAGTGAGGCGGCGGAGCGAGGCAAGGGTTTGGCTTTGTAGATAGCGACCCTTCCATTTTGGTGATACATAGAGTTGTACCCCGAGCTTTGGACTATGATAGCATAGGGGATTTGTATTACATGTATAAACTTTGTATATTCCATATTTTGGAACATGTTGTATGGAATGAAAAGAAAAAGTTAGCATGTATAATTGTGGAATGTGATGTAATAGAAGTAGAGCTTTTATGGTTGATGCTTCCCTTGTGCAACTCTTGTACTCCGTTCCTAGTTGGAACATTGTGGATAAGCTTGTGTTGTGACGCCTTGGGCGGGTAGAAAGGACTCTATCCGTTCGGCGGGTCTGGGGCATGCGCCCGTGCGGTTATCCTTTCCACCTAGTTGGTGTTAAAGGGCCGGCGGGGCGTGACAGACTGAGGTGGTATCAGAGCGTAGAAACGGTCTAGGTTGACCTAAGAAACCCTAGGATGGAAAAGACCCTAGGAGTGTAGGCTCGTGAGTGACGAGATCTTTGATTTGGCGAAAGATAAGTGATTGGGTTATGTCCTTATGCCTCTAATTGGAAATAGAGGTAGATTCGAGGTGTGTCTTATTCTTCACCAAGTGTGTTCATGTTGGCGGCCGACAACATGAAAACCAAGTGAGGGGAATAAGGACCCTTGTGTGACTTTCGCCTAGATTGGGTTCACGTTTATTTTCGTGAAATGTTATGTCGCAAATGACTTTGAATGTCATGAAATGACCAAAGTCCTTGTGTTTTCAGGATAATGGTACGTGGACGGCCTCCTAAGAGTGCTGGGCCCGGAGGATCGGGCGCGGCTCCCGAACAACTCGGGGAGGGCGAGAACTCGGCTCTTCGTAATGAGTTGACCGAGTTGATGGGCGTGGTTCGGCAACAGGCCGAAGCCATGCAACGACAGGAGGAGCAAATTAAAAGGCTCCAAGACGAGATGGCGCGGCAGACGGCTGCTACTAGGGAGGAGAGAACGGGAGTACCCCCGGCCTCTGCTTCGGCACCGGCCGAGGAGGTGACACCGGCGCCAGCCGTGGTGCCACCTGCGCCACCGGCTGTGGCCGAGGGATCGGGTGCCCCTATACCCGATTCCGCGACGGAGGACGCGGAGCGAGAGCGCGCACTTGCGGCTCTAATGAGGTTCAAAAAGTTCAACCCGCCTATCTTTAGCGGGGAGAACGTGGATCCGTGGGACGTAGAAACATGGATCGACGCTATCGAGACGCTCTTCGAGGACCTTTATACCTTGGAGAGGGACAATGTGCACCTCGCCGTTCATTGTCTAGAGCGGTCGGCGAAGGTGTGGTGGAAAGGGGTTCGGGCGTGATCGACTCCCTAGCCTTCCACCACCGTCGTGGGAGGAGTTTCGGGGCATGGTGTTCGCCACCTACTTCCCCGATAGTGAGAAAAGAAAGCTACAGGAGAGATTCCGCAAGTTAAAACAGGGGAACCGCTCGGTACGCGAGTACGAGAGGGAGTTCTCGTACATCATTAATTGTGTGCCGCACGTTGTTCGCGGGGAGCTAGACAAGGTTGATTGCTTCGTGCGCGGACTTCGACCGGATATCTTTCGGGCGGTGCACGCCCTTAAGTTGCGGACCTTCGCGGAGGTCTTGGACCGTGCTCTTTGGGTGGAGCACGGGAATGCTTGTGCGCGCGAGGAGCGCGATTCTTGGGAGAAAGAGAAAGAAAAAGAAAAAGGGAAGAAGCGACCGGCGGGTGGCTCGGGTGGGCAATCTAGCTCTAAGCGGCCCCCGAAGCACTCGCAATCCCAAAATCAGCCTCGAGGGTCCCGACGGAACCGACCCCCGACCCCGTGCCCGATTTGTAGCGGCCCCCACGCCCCTCAACAGTGTGAACATCGTGAGGGCCGGTGCTACAAGTGCGGACAGCAAGGGCACATGCGGTACAACTGTCCGATGGATGATGGCCGAGCACCGTCATCGGCATCGGCATTTGCGCCACCGAGGCAGCTTGCGGGCATCCCACCCGCGGCGATGTCAGCGGGCCGTGCACAGCCGCCGAGACCAGTAGAGGGCCAGCGACCGGCACCTAGTGGACGGGTGTTCGCCTCGCAGGTGGAGGAGCCTGCTACTCAGGAGGACGTCGTGGCAGGTATCGTGTTAATTAAAGGCATTCGATGTAGAGCTTTGTTTGATACTGGTGCATCGCATTCATTCATTGCTCGATCATTTGCTATAGCACATGGAATAGAAATCATAGATGCCACACATGCAAGAACGGTACAAGTACCCGAACACACTTTTTGTGTACATCACGCGTGTATGGGTTGTCCTGTGAGAATAGAAAATTGGATCATGCCAGCTGACTTGCTGGTATTAAATCGAATGAATGAATATGATTTGATCCTAGGAATGGATTGGCTCTCTAAGTATCACGCTACTATAGATTGTGAGAGTCGGATAGTGAAGTTTAAAGAGCCCGGACACAAAGAGTTTGTGTACCGTGGGTGTAGGAGCTCACTCTTTGCTTCAATGGTGTCCACGTCGCAAGCAAGAAAGCTCATTGCTAGTGGTTGCATTGCCTACTTGGCGACGGTAGTGGATGACCGAAAGGAAGTGTTGGGACTTGAGGACATTCCTATAGTCCAAGAGTTTCCGGATGTGTTTCCGACGGAGTTGCCCGGAATGCCACCGGATCGGGAAATAGAATTTGTGGTAGATTTGCTCCCGGGTACGGCGCCGATCTCTAAGGCCCCGTACAGGATGGCACCCGCGGAGTTAAAGGAATTAAAAGCACAATTGCAAGATTTGATGGACAAGGGTTTCGTGAAACCAAGTGTGTCACCTTTGGGGAGGCCCCTGTTCTATTTGTGCGGAAAAAAAGGACGGTTCGCTGCGGTTATGTGTGGATTACCGCGAGTTGAACAAAGTGACCGTCAAGAATAAGTACCCGTTACCCCGAATTGATGACTTGTTCGATCAGTTGCAAGGGTCTCGGGTGTATTCAAAGATTGATTTGCAATCCGGTTATCACCAATTGAAGATCAAACCGGAGGATGTGCATAAGACCGCGTTTAGGACGCGGTATGGACATTATGAATTCACGGTTATGCCTTTTGGGCTTACCAATGCCCCGGCAGCGTTCATGGACTTAATGAACCGTGTGTTCAAACCACTATTGGATCAATTTGTGGTTGTGTTCATAGATGATATTCTTGTCTACTCTCGGAGTGAAGAGGAACATAGGGAGCACTTGAGGATTGTGCTTCAAGTTCTTCGGGAGAACAAATTATTCGCCAAGTTGAAAAAGTGCGAATTTTGGATCCGTGAGGTCGCTTTCTTGGGTCACGTAATTTCCGCAGGAGGAGTATCTGTGGACCCTATGAAAGTGGAGGCAGTCAAGGATTGGCCTCGCCCGACCAATGTCACGGAAGTGCGGAGCTTTTTGGGTCTTGCGGGGTATTATCGGCGGTTCGTGGAGGGATTTTCAAAAATCTCCGGTCCACTAACGCGTCTTACCCGCAAGAGGGCCAAGTATATTTGGAGCGAGGAATGCGACCAAAGCTTTAAGAAGCTAAAGGAAAGGTTGACTTCGGCTCCGGTACTCGCCTTGCCGATTGCGGGGGAGGGTTTTGTGGTGTATAGTGATGTATCACATCGTGGTCTTGGGTGTGTGCTTATGCAAAGAGGACAAGTAATAGCATATGCCTCTCGACAGCTGAAGAGCTATGAGCAGAATTATCCCACCCACGACTTAGAGCTTGCGGCGGTGGTTTTCGCACTCAAGTTGTGGAGACACTACTTGTACGGTGAGCATTGTGAGGTCTACACGGATCACAAAAGTTTAAAATATTTGTTCACTCAAAAGGAGTTGAACTTGAGGCAGCGGAGGTGGTTGGAGTTGATAAAAGACTACGACTTAACCATCTTGTACCACCCGGGTAGAGCCAATGTGGTGGCCGATGCGCTCAGTAGAAAATCCGTGGAGAACTTCGCGATTGAGATGACGGGACAAATGCCGTTAATCAAGGAAATGGGCCGGTTTGACTTGGAAGTCGTGGCCCCGGGCGTCCCCGCTAAACTTATGAGTCTCGAGGTGTGGCCGACCTTGTTGGAGCAAATAAAGGAAAAGCAATCCGGTGATCCGGAGCTCCAAAAGGTGCGGGGTACTATCGAGAGCGGGCATACCGGTGATTATCATGTAGATTCGAGGGGCGCAATTCGATTTCGAAATCGATTGTGCGTGCCGAAGGTTGAGGACATTCGTAGGGAGATCTTGAAAGAAGCTCACACTTCTCCCTATGCGATTCACCCGGGCGGCACCAAAATGTATAAGGACCTCAAATTGCATTATTGGTGGCCGGGGATGAAACTTGATGTTGGACGCTTTGTGGCGCAATGCTTAGTGTGCCAACAAGTAAAGGCCGAGCGTCGCTTTCCGGCGGGAAAACTACAAGGATTGCCCATTCCAGTTTGGAAGTGGGAAAATATCGCGATGGACTTTGTTGTGGGCTTACCTCGATCGCTAGGTGGCCACGATGCGATATGGGTGGTGGTGGATCGTTTGTCAAAGTCGGCACACTTTTTGCCAATCCACACCACTTGGTCGGGGGACAAGTTGGCGCAAGTCTACCTCGACGAGATTGTGCGGTTGCACGGGGTTCCGACCTCGATAGTTTCAGATCGAGACCCCCGTTTTACATCGCACTTTTGGAAAAGCTTGCAAGAAGCTTTGGGTACACGGCTCGATTTCAGTTCAGCATTTCATCCTCAAACCGACGGTCAATCGGAAAGGACAATTCAGATTTTGGAGGATATGTTACGAGCGTGTGTGTTGGACTTCAAAGGTGCGTGGCCTACTCATCTACCGATGGCTGAATTTGCTTACAATAATAGCTATCAAGCTAGCATCGGTATGGCACCTTTTGAGGTTTTGTATGGAAGAAAATGCCGCTCTCCTATTCATTGGAGTGAAGTCGGCGAGAGAAGGGTCTTAGGACCGGACGTGTTGCGTGAAGCGGAGGAAAAGGTCCGCTTGGCACGCGAACACTTGTCGACGGCGCAATCTAGACAAAAGAGTTATGCCGATCGACGTCGACGAGATTTGGAGTTCGCGGTAGGAGACCGCGTCTTCTTGAAAGTGTCACCCATGAGAGGGGTGAAGCGATTTGGTGTTCGGGGTAAGTTGAGTCCCCGTTACATTGGACCTTATGAGGTTTTGGAGCGTGTGGGATCCGTGGCATATCGGCTAGCTTTGCCGCCAAAACTTGCGGGGGTACACAATGTGTTCCATGTATCGACCCTCCGCAAGTATGTATATGATCCAGCGCACGTCCTCGAGTATGTGCCTATGGAGCTTCACGAGGATATGACTTATGAGGAGTTTCCCTTGTGTATCATGGATCGCGAGGTGAAAAGTTTAAGGAACCGTGAAATTCCTTATGTGAAAGTACAATGGACAAATCACGGTGAGCGCGAGGCTACATGGGAATTGGAAAGCTCGATGAAAGAGCGGTTTCCTTACCTCTTCGCTGAGTCCAGCTGAGGTATGATTTTAGTTTCGCGGCCGAAACTCTCTTTAAGGGGGGTGGAATGTAGTACACTGAATTTCAGTGCATCGTACTGAACTTCTACAAATTGTAGAGTTCTAGTGAGAAAATGGCATAAGAGGCTATGTGTGAGGCTTCGACCAAGTTTAGGACTTATGCGATGTGTTTTCGGCGCAAAAGAGGCGTGAAAACGGACCTCGATAAGTTAAAACTGCAGAATTGGTAAAGTCTGCACTGGATTCCAGTATGTGAACTCCAATACCGGTATTGGAGCTTGGTATACCGGTATGTGAGGAGGGTATACCGGAATGCCAGGAGAAACCGTGAAACCCAACTCTCGGGTTTGCGGGATTCCTTGAGGGTATACCGGTATGTGAGGAGGGTATACCGGAATGCCAGGAGAAACCGTGAAACCCAACTCTCGGGTTTGCGGGATTCCTTGAGGGTATACCGGTATGCGAAAATGGGATACCGGTATGTGATGGTCGAAACAGTGAGCCTTGCTCTCGGGTTTTGCGGAATCCCTGAGGTATACCGGAATGAGTACCCGTATACCGGTATGCAAAATGTACATACCGGTATACAATGCCCAGAGTGGGCTGGGTGTTGTGTTTTGATTGGAGAAGGGCATTTAGGTCTTTTCACATGCCATGGGGTATTTGAAAGGCAGGGAACACTCCCCCTTTCACAGGACCTTCTTCTCCACACTCCCCTCCCTCCCTCTCCTCTCACTTTCTCTCTCTAGAGATCTCTCCAAAAGCTTGGAGAAGTGGTGGATTGATCTTGGAAAAGGCTTCCAAAGGAAAGGAGGAGAAAAGAAGCTTCTTGGTGCAAGAAGAAGCTTGGGGATTTCGTGATTAAGGTTAGTACCTCACGTTTTGGGTTCAAACCTTGGATTTAATCCTTTGAAATGAGGTTTTTGGGAACCCTTGGCAACCTAAACCACAAATGGTGGTTGTTTGGCCACGAAATCTAGGGTTTGGCTTGCATGCATGCAAACCCTAGGTAGAATGAGGGCTTTTGCAATGAAGGGTTCTAAAAATATTTGGACCTTCGATAATTGCAATTGAGACATAGGAAATCATGTTAGAACACTTGATTTCGTATTTTGAGATGGATTTAGGGTTCGTAATGAGTAACGAACCTTTTTCTTGTTGAAGCTTGGGTTGAAGCAAGAACTCCAAGCTTGGACACTTAGGAGCTTGAAGAACACAAGATTTGGAAGCTCTTGAGGTGGGTTTTATGGTTACCGAAGTGATTAGGTCACTTCCATGTCTAGGGTAATTATCCATTTAAGAACAAAATGGTATATGTATGTGAACCCTAGGACTTGCATGTTGGCAATGGTAGAAATCATGATGGGTAGAACAATGAACTCCTATTGCATGATATGAATATTCAAGTATAATTCAATTATCTATACTTGTTTTATGGTTGCATGTGAGAACTTAACCTAGTGTCATTGAACATAGGTTGGAACAAGTGACATTTAACCTAGTGTCATTGAACATAGGTTGGAATGTGTGAGAACTTAACCTAATGTTATTGAATATAGGTTGGAACATGTGAGATGTAAACCTAGTGTCATTGAACATAGGTTGGACATGTGATTGGAACCTAGAGTCATGGAACCTAGGTTGGTAAACGAGAAAGTAAGCCTAGTGTTATCAAACATAGGCGAGGCTTAGTGACTTGAACCTAAGATCATGAGATTTAGGTTGGCAAGTGAGAAATGTGAACGACGGGATGTGTGACGATTTTGCTATCCCGGGTAGGCGACGATTTCGCTACCATGCCATGAGTTGGCCATATTGAGACGGGATGTGTGACGATTTTGCTATCCCGGGTATGCGACGATTTCGCTACCATGCCACGAGTTGGCGGTGCCGACATGGATGTGCGACGATTTTGCTATCCCGGGTGTGCGACGATTTCGCTACCGCGCCATGGATTGGCGGTGTCGAAGGGGGTATGCGACGATTTCGCTATCCCGAGTATGCGACGATTTCGCTACTCGAATAGGAGGTGACGATTTCACTCCTCGAATGTTGAAACAACTATGGTGCGACGGCCATTCCGCAACCATAAGTAAATGACAAGTAAAAGAACTTAGTCAATGTGGAATATAGGATGAACCTAGGAGAGAATGATAAATTATGTTTCATTTTGGTTGCATCCTTTATGTTTATTTACTAAGCATGTAAATATTGTTGCATAGTTATATATATATGATCTAACTTATGCATGTGGTATTTCTTTGGACCTGGTGGGTCGAGCTCTTCCCTTGGGTGGCCTTACCCACTGGGAACTATGTTATAGTTCTCACCCCCCATTTTCCCAGGTCTTTCCGCGAGTGAGGCGGCGGAGCGAGGCAAGGGTTTGGCTTTGTAGATAGCGACCCTTCCATTTTGGTGATACATAGAGTTGTACCCCGAGCTTTGGACTATGATAGCATAGGGGATTTGTATTACATGTATAAACTTTGTATATTCCATATTTTGGAACATGTTGTATGGAATGAAAAGAAAAAGTTAGCATGTATAATTGTGGAATGTGATGTAATAGAAGTAGAGCTTTTATGGTTGATGCTTCCCTTGTGCAACTCTTGTACTCCGTTCCTAGTTGGAACATTGTGGATAAGCTTGTGTTGTGACGCCTTGGGCGGGTAGAAAGGACTCTATCCGTTCGGCGGGTCTGGGGCATGCGCCCGTGCGGTTATCCTTTCCACCTAGTTGGTGTTAAAGGGCCGGCGGGGCGTGACAATGTGGATCTCCATACCGGTACTGAAGTGATTAGTACCGGTATGTGATATGGTATACCGGAATGCGAAGGCTGAAACAGAGAATTCAGCTCTCGAGTTTTGCGGAATTCTCCGGGGTATACCGGAACTAACACCCGTATACCAGTATGTCAATATGAATACCGGTATACAGTGTTGCGAAATTCCAGTTTTGCCTGGTTGGAGGTGTTGTTTGTGGAGAGGGGCAAAAGGGTCTTTTCACACTCGAGGGAGTGTTAGAAATGCAGGGAACACCCCCTTTCTCAGTCATCTTCCTCCTCTACTTCTCCTCTCCCTCTCCCTCACTTTCTCTCTCTAGAGATCTCTCCAAAACTTGGAGAAAATGGTGGATTGAGCTTGGAAAAGGCTTCCAAAGGAGAAAAGAAGCTTTTTGGTGCAAGAAGAAGCTTGGGGAACTCGTGGTTAAGGTTAGTTCCTCACGTTTTGGGTTCAAACCTTGGATTTAATCCTTTGTTATGAGGTTTTTGGGAACCCTAGGCAATCTAAACCACAAAATGTGGAGATTGGCCATTAGATTTTGAGGTTCTACATGCATGCATGTGAAACCTAGGTGAAATGAGGATTTTTGCCTTGGGAGGTTCTAAAAATATTTGGACCTTCGGGAATTGCAATTGAGGCATAGGAAATCATGTTAGAACAAATGATTTCATGTATTGAGTTGATTTAAGGGTTCGTAACGAGTAACGAACCGTTTTCTTGTAGAAGCTTGGGTTGAAGCAAGAACTCAAAGCTTGGAGACTTAGGGGCTTGAAGAATACAAGAATTCGGAAGCTCTTGAGGTGGGTTTGTGTTTACCGAAGTGATTAGGTCACTTCCATGTCTAGGATAAATATCCATTTAAAGATAAAATGGTATGTGTTGTGAACCCTAGAACTTGCATGTTGGCAAAGATGAAAATCATGATAGGTAGAACCATGAGCTCCTATTGCATGTTATAGAATTCAAATATATTTCTATTATCTATACTTGTTGCATGGTTGCATGTATGATTGGAACCTAGTGTTATTGAACATAGGTTGGAACATGAGAATGGAACCTAGTGTTATTGAACATAGGTTGGAAGATGTATGATTGGAACCTAGTGTTATTGGACATAGGTTGGAACATGAGAATGGAACCTAGTGTTATTGAACATAGGTTGGAACATGAGAATGGAACCTAGTGTTATTGAACATAGGTTGGACATGAGATTGGAACCTAGCGTCATGGAACCTAGGTTGAGAATGAGAAAGTAAACCTAGTGTCATTGAACATAGGTGAGACTTAGTGACTTGAAACTAAGGTCATGAGACTTAGGTTGGCAAGTGTAAAATGCGAACAATGGGATATGCGACGATTTTGCTATCCCGGGCATGCGACGATTTTGCTACCCATGCCATGAGTTGGCGGTGTTGAGATGGGATGTGCGACGAGGTTGCTATCCCGGGTATGCGACGATTTCGCTACCCGTGCCATGAGTTGGCGGTGTTGAGATGGGATGTGCGACGAGGTTGCTATCCCGGGTATGCGACGATTTCACTACCTGTGCCATGTGATGGCGGTGTTGAAATGGGATGTGCGACGAGGTTGCTATCCCGGGTATGCGACGAGTTCGCTACCTGTGCCATGTGATGGCGGTGTTGAGATGGGGTATGCGACGATTTTTCTATCCCGGGTATGCGACGATTTCGCTACCCGAACTCGGAGGTGACGATTTCACTCCTTGGATGTTGGAACAATTATGGTGAGACGGCGATTCCGAAACCATAAGTAAATAACAAGTAGTTGAACTTGGTCAATGTGAAATATAGGATAAACCTAGGAGAAAATAAAAATGGACATTTTATTTGGTTGCATCCTTTATGTTTATTTACAAGCATGTAAATATTTGTTGCATAGTTATTTGTGATCTAACTTATGCATATGGTGTTTCTTTGGACCTGGTGGGTCGAGCTTCTCTCTTGGATGGCCTTACCCACTGGGAACTATGTTTATAGTTCTCACCCCACGTTTTTCAGGTCCTTCCGCGAGTGAGGTGGCGGAGCGAGGCAAGGGTTTGGCTCTCTAGATAGCGGCCTTCCATTTTGGTGATACATAGAGTTGTACCCCTAGTCTTAGACATTGATAGTATAGGGGTTTACATTGATTATATGCAACTTGTATGTTCCATAATTTTGGAACATGATGTATTGAATGAAAATGAAAGAAAAGAAAATTTTGAACATGTATAATGTGCAATGTGATGTAATAGAAGTAGAACTTCTTTATGTTGATACTTTCCTTGTGCAACTCTTGTACTCCTTTCCTAGTTGGAACATTGAAGGATATGCTTGTGTTGTGACGCCTTGGGCAGGTAGAAAAGACTCTATCCGTTCGGCGGGTCTGGAGCATGCGCCCGTGCGGTTATCCTTTCCACCTAGTTGGTGTTAAAGGCCCGATGGGGCGTGACAGACTGAGGTGGTATCAGAGTATAGAAACGGTCTAGGTGGACCTAAGAAATCCTAGGATGGAAAAGACCCTAGGAGTGTAAGCTCGTGAGTGACGAGATCTTTGATTATGGCGAAAGATAAGTGATTGGGTTATGTCCTTATACTTCTAGTTGGAAATAGAGGTAGATTCGAGGTGTGTCTTATTCTTCACCAAGAGTGTTCGTGTTGGCGGCCGACAACATGAAACCAAGTGAGGGGAATAAGGACCCTTGTGTCACTTTCGCCTAGATTGGGTTCACGCTTATTTTCGTGAAATATTATGTCGCAAATGACTTTGAATGTCACGAAATGACCAAAGTCGTTCTGTTTTCAGGAGATAATGGTACGTGGACGGCCTCCTACGAGGGCCGGGCTCGGAGGATCGAGCGCGGCTCCCGAACAACTCTGGGAGGGCGAGAACTCGGGTCTTCGTGATCAGTTGACCGAGTTGATGGGCGTGGTTCGGCGATAGGCCGAAGCCATGCAACGACAGGAAGAGCAAATTAAGAAGCTCCAGGATGAGATGGCGCAGCAGGCGGCTGCGATTAGGGAGGAAGGATTGGGAGCGCCTCCGGCCTCTGCTTCGGCACCGGCCGAGGAGGTAACACCGGCGCCGGCTGTGGCGCCACCGGCATCACCGATTGTAGCCGGTGGGTCGGGTGCTCCTATGCCCGACTCCGCGATGGAGGATGCGGAGCGAGAGCGCGCACTTGCGGCTCTCATGAGGTTTAAAAAGTTCAACCCGCCTATCTTCAACGGGGAGAACGTGGATCTATGGGACGTGGAGACGTGGATCGATGCTATTGAGACGCTCTTCGAGGATCTATATACCTTGGAGAGGGACAAAGTGCATCTCGCCGCTCATTGTTTAGAGCGATCGGCGAAGGTGTGGTGGAAGGGAGTCCGGCGTGATCGACTCTCTAGCCTTCCGCCACCGACGTGGGAGGAGTTTCAGGGTATGGTGTTCGCCGCCTACTTCCCCGATAGCGAGAAAAGAAAACTTCAAGAAAGGTTTCGGAAGTTGAAGCAAGGGAACTGCACCGTGCGCGAGTACGAGAGGGAGTTCTCGTTCATCATTAATTGCTTACCGCACATTGTCCGCGGGGAGTTGGACAAGGTCGACTGCTTCGTGCGCGGGCTTCGACCGGAGATCTTTTGGGCCGTGCACGCCCTCAAGCTACAGACCTTTGCGGAGGTCTTGGACCGTGCTCTTTGGGTGGAGCACGGGAATGCATGTGCGCGCGAGGAGCGCGAGTCTTGGGAAAGAGAAAAAGATAAAGATAAAGAAAAAGGAAAGAAACGACCGACGGGTGGCTCGGGTGGGCAATCTAGCTCTAAGCGGCCCCCGAAGCACTCGCAGTCGTAGAACCAGTCGCGAGGGTCCTAGCGGAATTGACCCTCGACCCAGTGCCCGATTTGTAGCGGCCTCCACAACCCTTAACAGTGTGACTACCGTGAGGGCCGGTGCTACAAGTGCGGACAACCGGGACATATGCGGTACAATTCCCCGATGGATGATAGCCGAGCACCGTCGTGGGCATCGGCATTTGCATCGCCAAGACAGCTTGCGGGCATCCCACCCGCGGCGATGTCGGCAGGCCGTACACAGTCGCCGAGACCAGTTGAGGGCCAGCGGCCAGTGCCCAGTGGACGGGTATTCGCCTCACAGGTAGAGGAGCCTTCTGCCCAGGAGGATGTCGTGGCAGGTATTATGTTAATTAAAGGCATTCGATGTAGAGCTTTGTTTGATACTGGTGCATCGCATTCATTCATTGCTCGATCATTTGCTATTGCACATGGAATAGAAATTGTAGAAGCCACGCATGCAAGAACTGTGCAAGTACCTGAACATACCTTTTGCGTACATCATGCGTGTGTAGATTGCCCCGTGAGGGTTGAAAACTGGATCATGCCAGCTGATTTGATGGTATTAAATCGAATGAACGAGTATGATTTGATCCTAGGAATGGATTGGCTCTCGAGATATCATGCTGCTATTGATTGTGAGAGCCGAATAGTGAGGTTTAAAGAACCCGGGCACAAGGAGTTTTTGTACCGTGGGTGTAAGAGTTCGCTCTTTGCGTCAATGGTGTCCACGTCACAAGCAAGGAAGCTTATTGCTAGTGGATGCATTGCCTACTTGGTGACGGTAGTGGATGACCGAAAGGAAGTGTTGGGACTCGAGGACATTTCTGTAGTCCAAGAGTTCCTGGATGTATTTCCGGCGGAGTTACCCGGAATGCCACCGGATCGGGAAATAGAATTCGTGATCGATTTGCTCCCGGGTACGGCGCCGATCTCTAAGGCCCCGTACAGGATGGCACCCGCGGAGCTGAAGGAATTGAAAGCACAATTGCAAGATTTGATGGACAAGGGTTTCGTAAAGCCAAGTGTGTCACCTTGGGGAGCCCCTGTTCTATTTGTGCAAAAAAAGGACGGTTCACTACGGTTATGTGTGGATTACCGTGAGTTGAACAAAGTGACCGTCAAGAATAAGCACCCATTACCCCGAATTGATGACTTATTCGATCAGTTGCAAGGGTCTCGGGTGTATTCAAAGATTGATTTGCAATTCGGTTATCACCAATTGAAGATTAAACCGGAAGATGTGCATAAGACCGCGTTTAGAACGCGGTATGGACACTATGAATTCACGGTTATGCCTTTCGGGCTTACCAATGCCCCGGCAGCGTTCATGGATTTAATGAACCGTGTGTTCAAGCCACTACTAGATCGATTTGTGGTAGTGTTCATAGATGATATTCTTGTCTACTCTCGGAGTGAAGAGGAACATAAAGAGCACCTAAGGATTGTGCTTCAAGTTCTTCGAGAGAACAAGTTGTTCGCCAAGTTGAAAAAGTGCAAATTTTGGATCCGTGCGGTCGCTTTCTTGGGTCATGTGATTACCGCGGGAGGAGTATCGGTGGACCCTATGAAAGTTGAGGCAATCAAGGATTGGCCTCGCCCGACCAATGTCACGGAAGTACGAAGCTTTTTGGGTCTTGCGGGGTATTATCGGCGGTTCGTGGAGGGATTTTCAAAAATCTCCGGTCCACTAACGCGTCTTACCCGCAAGGGAGCCAAATATGTTTGGAGCGAGGAATGCGACCAAAGCTTTAAGGAGCTAAAGGAAAGGTTGACTTCGGCTCCGGTTCTCGCCTTGCCGATTGCGGGGGAGGGTTTTGTGATGTATAGTGACGCATCACGGCGTAGTCTTGGGTGTGTGCTTATGCAAAGAGGACAAGTGATAGCATATGCCTCTCGACAGCTGAAGAGCTATGAGCAAAATTACCCCACCCACGACTTAGAGCTTGCGGCGGTGGTCTTCGCACTTAAGTTGTGGAGACACTATTTATACGGGAAACATTGCGAGGTTTACACGGATCATAAAAGCTTAAAGTACTTATTCACTCAGAAGGAGTTGAACTTGAGGCAGTGGAGGTGGTTGGAGTTGATAAAAGATTACGACTTAACCATCTTATACCACCCCGGTAGAGCCAATGTGGTGGCCGATGCGCTCAGTAGGAAATTCGTGGAGAACTTCGTAATTGAGATGACGAGACAAATGTCGTTGATCAAGGAAATAGGCCGGTTTGACTTGGAAGTCATGGCCCCGGGCGTCCCCGCTAAACTCATGAATCTCGAAGTGTAGCCGACCTTGTTGGAGCAAATAAAAGAAAAGCAATCCGGTGATCCGGAACTCCAAAAGGTGCGGAGTACAATCGAGAGTGGGCGCGCCGGTGATTTTCATGTGGACTCGAAGGGCGCCATTCGATTCCGAAATCGATTGTGCGTGCCGAAAGTCGGGGACATTCGTGGGGAGATCTTGAAAGAAGCTCACACTTCTCCCTATGTGATTCACCCGGGCGGCACCAAAATGTATAAGGATCTTAAATTGCATTATTGGTGGCCGGGGATGAAACTTGATGTTGGACGCTTTGTGGCACAATGCTTAGTATGCCAACAGGTGAAGGCCGAGCGTCGCTTTCCAGCGGGAAAATTGCAAAGGTTGCCCATTCCAGTTTGGAAGTGGGAGAATATCGCAATGGACTTCGTTGTGGGTTTACCTCGATCGCAGGGTGGCCACGACGTGATTTGGGTGGTGGTGGATCGTTTGTCAAAGTCGGCACACTTTTTGCCAATCCACACCACTTGGTCGGGAGACAAGTTAGCACAAGTCTACCTGGACGAGATTATGCGATTGCACGGGGTCCCGACCTCAATAGTTTCATATCGAGATCCCCGTTTTACATCGCATTTTTGGAAAAGCTTGCAAGAGGATTTTCAGATCGAGAAGCTTGCACGGGGTCCCGACCTCAATAGTTTCAGTTCAGCATTTCATCCTCAAACTGACGGTCAATCGAAAAGGATAATTCAGATTTTGGAGGATATGCTATGAGCGTGTGTGTTGGACTTCAAGGGTGCATGGCCTACTCATTTGCCGATGGCTGAATTCGCTTATAATAATAGCTATCAATCTAGCATCGGTATGACACCGTTTGAGGCCTTGTATGGAAGGAAATGCCACTCTCCTATTCATTGGAGTGAGGTCGGCGAAAGGAGGGTCTTAGGACCGGATGTGTTGCGTGAAGCGGAGGAAAAAGTCCGTTTGGCACGCGAACGCTTATCGACGGCGCAATCCAGACAAAAGAGTTATGCGGATCGACGTCGACGAGATTTGGAATTCGCGGTAGGAGACCGCGTCTTTTTGAAGGTATCACCCATGAGAGGGGTGAAGCGATTTGGTGTTCGGGGTAAGTTGAGTCCCCGTTACATTGGACCTTATGAGGTTTTGGAGCGTGTGGGATCCGTGGCATATCGGCTAGTTTTGCCACCAAAACTTGCGGGGATACACAATGTGTTCCATGTATCGACGCTCCGTAAGTACATGTATGATACGGTGCACGTCCTCGAGTATGTGCCTATCGAGCTTCATGAGGACATGACTTATGAGGAATTTCCCTTGTATATCATGGATCGCGAGGTGAAAATTTTGAGGAACCGTGAAATTCCTTATGTAAAGGTACAATGGACGAACCTCGGTGAGCGTGAAGCTACTTGGGAATTGGAAAGCTCAATGAAGGAGCGGTTTCCTTACCTCTTCGCTGAGTCCAGCTGAGGTATGATTTAGTTTCGCGGCCGAACTTCTATGAATTTCAGTGCATCGTACCGAACTTCTACAAATTGTGGAGTTCCGGTGGAAACATAGCATGTGAGGCTATATGTGAGGCTTCTGCCAAGTTTGGGACTTGTGCGAAGTGTTTTCGGCGCAAATGAGGCGCGAAAATAGACTTCGAAAAGTTAAAACTGCTGAACTTGTGAAGTCTGCAGTGGATTCCGGTATGTGGATCTCCATACCGGTACTGAAGTGATTAGTACCGGTATGTGATATGGTATACCGGAATGCGAAGGCTGAAACCGAGAATCCAGCTCTCGAGTTCTGCGGAATTCTCCGAGGTATACCGGAACTAACACCCGTATACCGGTATGTCAATGTGAATACCGGTATACAGTGTTGCGAAATTCCAGTTTTGGCTGGTTGTAGGTGTTGTTTGTGGAGAGGGGCAAAAGGGTCTTTTCACACTCGAGGGAGTGTTAGAAAGGCAGGGAACACCCCTTTCTCAGTCATCTTCCTCCTCTACTTCTCCTCTCCCTCTCCCTCACTTTCTCTCTCTAGAGATCTCTCCAAAACTTGGAGAAAATGATGGATTGAGCTTGGAAAAGACTTACAAAGGAGAAAAGAAGCTTTTTGGTGCAAGAAGAAGCTTGGGGAACTCGTGGTTAAGGTTAGTTCCTCACGTTTTGGGTTCAAATCTTGGATTTAATCCTTTGTTATGAGGTTTTTGGGAACCCTAGGCAATCTAAACCACAAAATGTGGAGATTGGCCATGAGATTTTGAGGTTCTACATGCATGCATGTGAAACCTAGGTGAAATGAGGGTTTTTGCCTTGGGAGGTTCTAAAAATATTTGGACCTTCGGGAATTGCAATTGAGGCATAGAAAATCATGTTAGAACAAATGATTTCATGTATTGAGTTGATTTAAGGGTTCGTAACGAGTAACGAACGGTTTTCTTGTAGAAGCTTGGGTTGAAGCAAGAACTCAAAGCTTGGAGACTTAGGGGCTTGAAGAATACAAGAATTCGGAAGCTCTTGAGGTGGGTTTGTGTTTACCGAAGTGATTAGGTCACTTCCATGTCTAGGGTAAATATCCATTTAAAGATAAAATGGTATGTGTTGTGAACCCTAGAACTTGCATGTTGGCAAGGATGAAAATCATGATAGGTAGAGCCATGAGCTCCTATTCATGTTATAGAATTCAAATATATTTCTATTATCTATACTTGTTGCATGGATGCATGTATGATTGGAACCTAGTGTTATTGAATATAGGTTGGAACATGAGAATGGAACCTAGTGTTATTGAACATAGGTTGGACATGAGATTGGAACCTAGCATCATGGAACCTAGGTTGAGAATGAGAAAGTAAACCTAGTGTTATTAAACATAGGTGAGACTTAGTGACTTGAACCTAAGGTCATGAGACTTAGGTTGGCAAGTGTAAAATGTGAACAATGGGATGTGCGACAATTTTGCTATCCCGGGTATGCGACGATTTCGCTACCCATGCCATGAGTTGGCGGTATTGAGATGGGATGTGTGACGAGGTTGCTATCCCGGGTATGCGACGATTTCGCTACCCGTGCCATGAGTTGGCGGTGTTGAGATGGGATGTGCGACGAGGTTGCTATCCCGGGTATGCGACGAGTTCGCTACCTGTGCCATGTGATGGCGGTGTTGAAATGGGATGTGCGACGAGGTTGCTATCCCGGGTATGCGACGAGTTCGCTACCTGTGCCATGTGATGGCGGTGTTGAGATAGGGTATGCGACGATTTTGCTATCCCGGGTATGCGACGATTTCGCTACCCGAACTCGGAGGTGATGATTTCACTCCTTGGATGTTGGAACAATTATGGTGAGACGGCAATTTTGAAACCATAAGTAAATGACAAGTAGTTGAACTTGGTCAATGTGAAATATAGGATGAACCTAGGAGAAAATGAAAATTGACATTTTATTTGGTTGCATCCTTTATGTTTATTTACAAGCATATAAATATTTGTTGCATAGTTATTTGTGATCTAACTTATGCATATGGTGTTTCTTTGGACCTGGTGGGTCGAGCTTCTCTCTTGGGTGGCCTTACCCACTGGGAACTATGTTTATAGTTCTCACCCCACGTTTTTCAGGTCCTTCCGCGAGTGAGGCGGCGGAGCGAGGCAAGAGTTTGGCTCTCTAGATAGCGGCCCTTCCATTTTGGTGATACATAGAGTTGTACCCCTAGTCTTGGACATTGATAGTATAGGGGTTTTCATTAAATGTATGCTACTTGTATATTCCATAATTTTAGAACATGATGTATGGAATGAAAATGAAAGAAAAGAAAATTTTGGGCATGTATAAATGTGCAAATGTAATGAAATAGAAGTAGAACTTTTTTATTTTGATGCTTTCCTTGTGCAACTCTTGTACTCCGTTCCTAGTTGAAACATTGACGGATATGCTTGTGTTGTGACGCCTTGGGCGGGTAGAAAAGACTCTATCCGTTCGGCGGGTCTGGAGCATGCGCCCGTGCGGTTATCCTTTCTACCTAGTTGGTGTTATAGGCCCGACGGGGCGTGACACATATAATAACACTTTTCTCAATAATAACTCCCCATAGCTTTAGCAATCTCTTAGTTGAAAGAATATGTGACAAATCTTAGTCCATAAGAGAATCACTATCCATCAAATTCAACACACACACAACCGAGATTGATTAAGCTCCTAGAAATTATACATGATTACCTAAATTTGATGAATATAAGTATTATAACATCTCACAATATAGTATCTCCAAAGACAATAAAGATGAAGTAAAATTGATAATTAACGTGAGATTAAAAAGGAGTGAATAGATGTGAATCAAGTAAGTTCAAGCCACTGTTTAATGTTGAATAAAACACAAGTCGTCAAAGTCTTAAAGCATAAAAACATCAAAGAAAGCATCATAAAGCAATGATCAATTAAGATATGCAATAAATACCGATCAATGCAATATTCTAAAATGAATTAATGCTTAAGACAAAGAAAGATATCACCTTTCCGAACCCAAACTTGTCGAATCTTCGGTTGACTTGGTTTGTTAGTATTAGGCAACGTTTGCTTTGACTTTTGATTACTCCAGAGGACTCGACTTGATTGATGTTGCATTTGAGACTTTGAAGGTTGTCGAGTATTGGATAATGCCGGTAGATGATCAGACAATGCCGGTTGAGCCTTCTTATTTTTCTTAGGACATGTCTTCTTAGTGTGTCCTTTCTTCCCGCATCTATGGCATGTTTTTACTTTTAGACTGGTTGAGGCTTTGGATGCTGAATGTTGAACTTTCTCAAACAAATGCCCTCTCATATCCAACTCCAAGTTTATCCGTTTGACCCAATCCGAGCATATTATCAAGTTCTTCGAACCGGAGGAGAATTGTTGTATATCGGATTTGAGTTGATGGACTTGCTTAGTCAAAACTTGGTTGGATATGTGAACTTCCTTGAATTGTTGCTCCAAAAAATCAGTCTTCTCTACAAAGGATTTTATTGTGATTTCCGATTGGTCTAACTTCTCTTGGAGAGTGTTATTATTAGTAAATATATGTTCCTTATCCTCCGCAAGAGCTTTAGATGACTCCTTCAATTCATTGTTTTTCCTTTCAAGCTCAAGTAGTCGTATCCTTAGCTTCTTGTTAAGCTTAGCCATCTTTTTTTATTCAACAAGTAGTTGATTGTAGGCATCGGCTAAACTTTCATCATCCGACTCCCCCTCACTTGTGCCATTGTCGCTCGATGTATCATGCAAAGAGGAAGAAGTAAAAGGGTCAGCAAAAGAAGAAGCATGTGAACATAAAGCAATTGCATCTTTGTTTTCTTCTTCACTAGAACTCGTGTCACGCCCCGGATTACTCGTTTCCCCGGGCTCGCCAACAGATTCGCCGTATACATAGATTTTTCTATGTATACAAAGCGATAGCTAACCTGTAAACAAACATACAAGCAACTACAAGAGATATAAAGCTGAAATAAAACATACTAATAGAACCAAAGCCACCTGTACATATAGAAACCAAAATACAACAGTCCCTCCAGAACAAAAATAGGGACAAGTCCACAGTATATGTACATGGCCCAACTCAAAAAGAAACTATCTCCAGTAGGGTCCTCCTCTAGGAACAATAGGGACAGGTAGGGATCTAGCTCGCGACTCCCTTACCTCGATCCGCGGGAACAAGAGCAGCAGCCGCAACAGACGAAGGCTCTGCAAGAAAAAGTGGCAACAATGGGTGTGAGAACTACTATCGAAAGAGTAGTCCTCAGTGGGTACCACTACCGACCTCAACGGTCCACCCACTAAGTCTACGAGACTAACAGTATAGTTAGTAGGTAAAGAACAATAAAATAAACTGGAATAAACTCTACAGCTGTAATGCCACTACCCTACCACTATCCAAGTCAAACTCTCAAGTATGCATCACCAAAGTGAAAAGTCACCCCTGACCCAATCTAACGGAACCGCCTAAACAGGCTCGTCCAGCCAACTGCCTAGCCACACCGCACACTACCAAAAAGGGTAGCCGGTCCAAGAATCAGATCCAACTAATCTGCAGCGACATCAACTGTCACGCCCCGGGCCCTAGTGAGAGCCTACCAGGCACGTGCACAGACCCGCCGTGTACCCGAAAACAACACACAATGTACACAAGGCGTCTACAACAACAACGATCAAGTAGAAGAAGGAATACATCCTAAACAAGGTGATCAGAGCGAGAACATAATTCTACAACTAAAACAAGATCAACACAACTAAAATCTCGAGATATACAATAGAATTTATACATCTTATGTACTAACATATCAACCAACAACATATATCTATACACCTTTCAGTCAAAATACAATGAAAGGAATCCATGGTATGTCTATAACAACATCATAGAGGCTCTAGCTAGCTGCTAACCCCTCGCCACGATCCCAAGCCTCTTCTGCTGCGGAAGGCTCTGAAACAAAAATCCAACAACAATGGGGGTGAGAACTATTAAACAATAGTTCCCAGTGGGTAAGCCGCCGAGAGTGGCGAATTACACCGCTAGGTCAATTGAGGCAAGATAGTATAAGCTGAAACATAAGGCATAAAACATTAAATGTTAAACAAATAGTTCTACTACTATCATGCCTCCAAATGACTAAATTATCTACATGAACATGAACATGTTCTACTGTCAAATGCTCAACATTTAATTACATCAGTTTACATGCATGTCAAATTAATGCCATGTTTATTGGTTAAAAAGAATCTTTCTATTCTCATCTTAATACCAAGCCACTATACTAATCATCATAAGTATAGGCTAATGCCACTATGGATGCCCATGCAAGTAATGACTAATAAAAATGTCCAACTATGGTGCATGCATCCAAATGATGTCAAGCTAAGTAATGCCACACGATACAACTCACTACTATGTCCATATACTATATGTATATGCATCAACCATCTGTGATGTACTATGTCCAGTTTACATAGCATTTACCCAATCAATAAGGGGACTTACACAAGGTAAAGTCCCAGCTGTGCCCTGCCTAGTGGCCCCGTGGTAGTCAACATTCTCCCGTGGACAATGAGACTTCCCCACGGCAATCCATTTCGGCGCTCTACATCACACGGCGACTTACAATCGCAAAGACCAACTCCGGAGTGTCAGCTTGTAGGGAGCGACCCTCACAAGCAAGCGCGGAAGAGCCTCCAGCTCTCACACCATGCATCGCGTCCAAGATGTTGCTCCAAAGCATCTTGTAGTAGGAATAGCGATAATTCCAAATTCCTACATTCCACAAGTCCAATCCACAACAATGCACCTTGAAGTTTAAATCTTCATGTAGCTCTAATAAGGCGACATCCACCATCGGGGTAGAATTCAAATACTTGCTCGGAGCGTCAAAACACATCATATACCTTCAACGGGTCTGAAGTAAAACAACTCGACACGCCACTAGGCCCATTTGCCTCAAGGTCCCAAATAATCCAAAGAATCTGAAACTTAGATTCCTCATACACAAAGCTCTTGGATTTTCTTAGCCAAGTATCACAATCAGATCATCAGATTCAGATGCCCAAAAATTCTATCTCTCATCGAGAATCATCCAATGGCCTAAATTCCAAGGCGATAAAGCTAGACGCTCTACGCAGTCGCACAAATTACCAAGGTATACTTGCGCAAAATTTCCTCAATCCAACTCAGGTGAATAGTTACTCATATTCACAATCTCCCAACAATCATCATATCTAGCTTGGAAGCGAGACAATCCAATTCCGGAGCCTCCGGTAATCATCCTCTATCCATACCAGGTAGATAGCCTTTACTTAGCATATCATATAAATCCTGCTATCACATGTACAACTTGTCGGTTCCACCGTCAAGGCACTTTCTGACTGTCCACAAGGAATTCATCCGCCGCTGCACTCTTGATCTCGATTGCACCATTTACCAGTCGGGATCAAGGCTAACTCCCGTGATCCGATCCAAAGGATAGATATCACATCATGTTACCCATCTCATCGATATCTCTAGTACACCAACCTCTAACCTATTTTCACAGCTTCAACTCATTTTCCTGAGTGTAGAGATATCTCCAACATTAAGATCTGGGTGCACTTCACACCACTAACTATACATAAAATGGCCACAGGTTCAAAGTAAATGCTATGACAATCATTTCCAAATCACAATTTGGCGATTCCTCTTGCATTCTCTCAATTACTGAAAGGTCAATACTACCTTTCTATTTCACACCAGAGTGCAACTCAGTCCGTGGAGAGAAACATAACTACCAAGTACATAACCCACCTTCGGGGTAATCAAGGTTGGCGGTTGTCAACCACACCAACAGTTCCAAGAAACTTCTCTCACACATATCTTTCCAAAAGGTTTAATCCCTTACGTGTGAGTCAAGTGAAGGGAGTAGACAACTCAGTAATCTCCCCACAATTATCCATAACATCCAATCAAACTAGGAAGTTTGAACTTCGATTACATCCGCTTGTCCAAATCAACTATGGATGGCTTGATTCCTTGAGATCTCCAATCATATTCACTTTGGCATCAACTGCCAAGGGACGCTAGTCCTCACAACCGAATCAGCACGTCTTCAACTTGAAGCACTTGCAGTCCTCATTCAAAGGAATCTTCATGGTCTTCATCGCCTCTCGACTTCCAACATGTCGTCGATGCGCACAGGGACAAAGACACCCAGAAGGGCCAAACATCACCTCACACAAGAGCATCAACAACTCGAACGACATCACGACAATTTCGTAATGTCTACACCGAGTGAACAAGTTACCCTCGGTCCAAACTCAAACTCAATCGAATGATAGTAGTACTCAGATTGCAACTACCCTCGAGTAAACCAGAATTCATGGAGCTTGATCTAACAGATCAACAGATCTCGGCTACGGGTACATATTCTTGATCGTGACCCTACCGAGTTCACGATAGTCGACCCACAGTCGAAAAGACCCGTCCACGCAAAACAAACGAGATCGATGCTCCACAAGAGAAAATACTAGGCAAAAGAGGTCTCCAGACCAAGCCTTCAATTCTCACAACACAATCGGGATTGCACAAGCAACTCCCTCACAAGAGACATCCTCGCTTTTGAGGATTCTCAACTCTCACCAAAGATGCTGGCCTAAAGGCCACGCGCCCACTCAGCGAACAACTAGGCTTGGGCGGGTGAAAAAATCATCGCAAATAGCGAACTTCCACGCCCTCTGAAAATACTATTTCGTGTCCAGGTTCCCAAGATAATACAGCTCGGCTCACTCACTCATCGGCAATCTGATAACCGAAGAGCCAGCCCAAGTTCAAATCAGAACTATACGCTCTCAGCCCAAACAAAGCCAATCGCTTTGTTGGCGCACAGAGACATCCAATCCTAATGGAGTACAAGAACAGTACTCTCAAGTCCAAACAATCAGGACCACTCGATCTGCAAGCATCAAGGGAAATAAGTTCCCTGCCAAGCATTCGGCAAACAGCCGAGCCAATACTACAATCATAACAAACAACAAGCTAGTTCCAATAACAGAAGCTGCGAACAACCTCCACCGTTGCAGCATCATCCTTTGCCTGTCAACAGACACGGATTCACCCGGTGCTAGCCGCGCGAAGTCGATCCCAATATTGTCAACCCTGTTTTCCTCAAACACTCCAACTGGGAATGGTCCACCTGGCCACAAAGAGAGCACCTGCCTCCACTCCAAAAGCGTCATCGGGTACATGCGGACTCCACCACTCACACATCATAATTGTTGAAGACGATTTAACGTCCCACCTTCATCCTGCTAAAGATCCACCTTCTCGAGATCAATTTCTCTTTGAACACCTTGATTGTCCTCTTACGATAGACTTGCCACTCTTAGTAGCTTCTTTTGCCGTCCCCATCGGTCTCCACGTCTCTCGCCCTTATCAAGGTGCGATCCGCATTCTCATAAGGTTTCTTGAGGTCGGCTGCCAACTGGATCATCAAGTCCTCCAGTCGCTTAATCCCCTCGTCTGCCGGCGCAAAGCCTCAACTTGGAGTAACATCATAATTGATCGTCGCTCCACCGTGCTCGCTGAAATTGCCAGTTGTTCTCTCAACTTCAGGGTCTCACCAAATCCGGAGGATGCAGAAGTCCTGTCTCGGCTGCCTCGGCCGCTATCGAGTGCGTCGTTCACTACTCAAGCTGCAACAAGCATAACATGCGCAGGTAAAACACCCCACGCCAATGCATCCCCACACAAAACTATAACCCCAATCATGCGAAAGTAATGGAGTGGACTCCCACTATTCCCCGATGTCACGTTGTCGGCCGCCAACGTGACCCTCCAAGGGTATAGAAGTGGTTCACTCCAATCTAACTCCAACACCTTTGGAGCTTTAGAAATGACCCAATCATAATACTTTCGCCAATGAGTCACAAGAGATCCCGTCTCTCACGTTCCTATTCCTTATCATCCAACCTGTCTAAGGTTTACTAGGTCCACTAAGACTCAACCCTAGGCTCTGATACCACAATAATTTGTTACGCCCCGAGCCCTAGTGAGAGCCTACCAGGCACGTGCACAGACCCGCCGTGTACCCCAAAACAACACACAATGTACACAAGGCGTCTACAACAACAACGATCAAGTAGAAGAATGAATACATCCTAAACAAGGTGATCAGAGCGAGAACATAATTCTACAACTAAAACAAGATCAACACAACTAAAATCTCGAGATATACAATAGAATTTATACATCTTATGTACTAACAGATCAACCAACAACATATCTATACACCTTTCACTCAAAATACAATGAAAGGAATCCATGGTATGTCTATAACAACATCGTAGAGGCTCTAGCTAGCTGCTAACCCCTCGCCACGATCCCAAGCCTCTCCTGCTGCGGAAGGCTCTGAAACAAAAACCCAACAACAATGGGGGTGAGAACTATTAAACAATAGTTCCCAGTGGGTAAGCCGCCGAGAGTGGCGAATTACACCGCTAGGTCAACTGAGGCAAGATAGTATAAGCTGAAACATAAGGCATAAAACATTAAATGTTAAACAAATAGTTCGACTATTATCATGCCTCCAAATGACTAAATTATCTACATGAACATGTTCTACTGTCAAATGCTCAACATTTAATTACAGCAGTTTACATGCATGTCAAATTAATGTCATGTTTATTGGTTAAAAAGAATCTTTCTATTCTCATCTTAATACCAAGCCACTATACTAATCATCATAAGTATAGGCTAATGCCACTATGGATGCCCATGCAAGTAATGACTAATAAAAATGTCCAACTATGGTGCATGCATCCAAATGATGTCAAGCTAAGTAATGCCACACGATGCAACTCACTACTATGTCCATATACTATATGTATATGCATCAACCATCTGTGATGTACTATGTCCAGTTTACTTAGCATTTACCCAATCAACAAGGGGACTTACACAAGGTAAAGTCCCAGCTGTGCCCTGCCTAGTGGCCCCGTGATAGTCAACATTCTCCCGTGGACAATGAGACTTCCCCACGGCAATCCATTTCGGCGCTCTACATCACACGGCGACTTACAATCGCAAAGACCAACTCCGGAGTGTCAGCTTGTAGGGAGCGACCCTCACAAGCAAGCGCGGAAGAGCCCAAAGGCAACAAGTCATAATCAACACATAATGTCATGCTCGTCATGTCTCTAACATGGAATAGCCAACCAATGTCCAAAGGATCTAACATTATGTCATAATGTCAACCTAGTTATTCACCTAAGTGAAATATAATATGCTTAACCTCACACTATGTCAAAACATGTCATATCATGTTTATTACATTTAATAGCCAATATGCTAAATGCCAATAATATCATGTTGTTCTCAAATTGTCCGTTGGTATGTCCCTACCAATATGCACATGTCTCTAACATGTAAATGCTCATCTCTAAGTTTACTAAGTTCATAAACCATGCATTATTCTAATGCCATGTCCAATGCATTATACTAATGCTATAACCAATACATTTCAATGTCGTAACCGATGCATTCTACAAATGCTATAATCCATGCATTATTCTAATGCTACAATTCATGCATTCTACGAATGCCATGACAATGCATTCTACGATGCCAACAAGACCATAATCCATGCCATGCATGAGCTACATCAACCTCTACTACATAGAGTATAAAAGTTATCATGCAAGTATTCATTTAGCCAAGTAAACTCATGTTTAGCCAATTACAATTATCAAATACAAAGAGAATCCCTTTCCTCATGTCTTAAACATGTAATGATTCCACGACCAAAAGGTCGAACCCAATGTCAACGATGCCCGTCAAAGTTGCTCACCTAAATGAGGTGCAACATACTTATTTTGTATTTGTCATTTCCTCTCTTTTCTCTATACAAGCATACTTTAGTGTGCGAAGAGAATTCACTAGTCCATCAACCAAGTAGTGTCTCATATGACACTCCTTTCTAGCATGCATATCTTAATTAGCATTTCATAATGCACCATTACACTACTAGTGCAAATACTCTAGCATGCATGTTATTCTCATAATGCCATTCTATATGGAAATGCACTTTTCATATACAACATATATACCCCATGCAATCACAACTTCCATCATGTCATAATTATCATAATTATGCATCTAATCAATCCTATAACAAGATAGGAGACATAGGGGGAGTTCACCCATTTCGGTGAGGTCAGACCCACCGAAAAACCGTCGAAACCTCGTAGTACTTCAAAACGAAGTTGTCCCCCGAGCTTCACATACCCTAAGATAATTTTCCAAAGGGTTACAAGTTTCGAACGAGCAAAATCGAAAACTACCAAAATTCATAAGGTAAATGGGTGAAAAATACCTTGAGCAAGTAGAACTTGCTCCAAGTCCAAATTGAGGTTAGGGATCTTCAAATTCAACCTACAACAACATTCTACACCCATCAATTCAACCCCAAGAGCTCACAATCAAGAAACCCTAAAATAAACCCTAGTTTTCATGAAACTAGGTTTACATCCAAAATTTCATGCAATACTCATGAAAAGGGGTTGTAAGAGAATCACTCACCATCTCAAGAGCCTCAATCCAAGCTAGCAAGTGCTAGGATTGAAGTTTGATCCACAACAAGCTCATCTCATCCATCCCGAGCTCCCCACAAAGCCTAGAAGCACTCCTCCATGAAAATGGAGAAAGAAGAGATCAAATCCATGATCTAGAGAGTTGGAGAGGAGATAATCTAGAGAGAGAGAGAGAGAGGAAAACCTACCTCAACAACATCTTCTCCCTCAGGCAACAAGAGGCAGTGAAGAGGTGAAGGGGTAAGTTGTAATGGTTGTAACAATAATAAGCCCCTCCAGAGACCAAAATTGTAAAACTGCACAAAAAAGCAATTTCTGCACTGTATTCCGGTATGCGTATGGGCATACCGGTATCAGGCCAGAAATCCCGCAAACCCGAGTCTCGGCCAAAAAAGCCACGCAACAGTATTCCGGTATGCAACCCTCAGTATCAGAACAAAAGACTTCAGTACCGGTACGCCAACATCAGTACCGGTATGCCAGTCTAATTCCGGTATCCACTGCCGGATTCCGCAGAACCCGAGAGCTGCGCAAAAACATATCTCACTGGATTCCGGTATCCCAAACCAAATACCGGTATACAATGTCAAAACTGCAATTTTTGCTGATTTTGACTTTCAGAGTCCGTTTTCGCACTTCCCAAGTCCCGAAAACACTCCCAAGTCCACCAAACTCAACCCAAAACTCCAGAATAGTACAAGCCGCTATTCTCTCACTAGAACTCCGCTATTTGCTGAAGTTCAGTGTGCTACATCAATGCAAGAGAGGCCTCACTCCGGAGCGGCACTCCGGGGAGCTACCCAACCGAGTTAGTACGCGTATCTCTGTCGAGCACAAACAGGCTCCGGCATACTATAATCAAATGGAAAGGGGTCAAATGGGTCAAAGACTCCAAGCTCACGTGCCCTCAGCACAAACAGAAGCTAAAACAAGAGTCTGGGTCCACCGTCAACCCTGACGGCACCCGGCAATACAGAACAGCCTAACTCTGCTGTAAATACAAGCTCGGCATCCCAGCACAAGCGTAAACTCGTCCTACAACAAACTAAGTATCCACCTCGCACTAACAGCGGTGATACAAGTACAGAAACGGCTCCTAGAGCTAAATCTGATAATAGTTCGAAAAGTGACGGTTCCCAGTTCAGCATATAAAGTCATGTCTATAAATTATCAATTTATGCTCCAAATTTAGATTTCATATTAATACATGCAAATTCATGAATTCGAGCTACTAACATGATCAAACAGATAATAAAACAACATGCTGCACTCTCTACAACTTAGGAGGAAATCCGGCGATTTCAGTACATTAACCCACCTCGAAAGCTATCCAACTACGGCTAGGAGTCGAGCGGAAGGCCTCCAAACAACACCGGCTGAAATCGAGCTCAAAACTGCAAACTCAAGATTCGGACCCACCTGCTCAAGCTCTGGGCACCCAAAACATCAGCCCAGAACTGCAGCCTGGCAGCACGACCAACATCGATTCAACATGCGATAAAATCCAAATCTTAAGTCCAAATGCAGTGAAACTTTGCCCAACTCACCAGCAGGGGCTCAAGAATACACCCTCCAAATTTCAGCCAAAACGGAGCTCGACTCGATGTCCAAAAGGTCCCCACACAGATTCGGACCCACTTCTGGACCCTCCTGCACATGCATCCAGAAATTCCAGCAACTAAGCAAATAATACATCTAGCATGAATTCTGGAATTCCAACGAATCTAGCCCATGGAAAAGGGTTACAAACCTCTCAAATACAGTGATGGAACAATCCAAAACCTCTCCAAGGCTTCTCACAAAGATCTGGATTCAAAAATCCAAGAAATCCATCAAATGTCCCAAAATTCAGCACTTAAGCTAAATACTCAAAATCTAAGCTAGAACTCACCCTTTAAATCCTCAATTCAGGTGGAAAGAACCTCCAAACCAGCAAGGAATGAGGAAGGACCAATCTTCACTTCGAAATTCCAGCTCCCAAGAGATTTGGATCCATAAGATCAAAGGAAAACCCAAGTTTCAGCTCAAGAACACAAGGGGTCCAATAAAACAGCAACGGTAGCATACATACCTGTCCAAATTGCTATTGGAAGGATTCCATGTCTTCCTATACGAGTCCTCTATCCAACAAACTAAGTTTCGTGGGATTTGGACACTCCCACACTGCACACGAGCAAGAACACCACAGGTCGATGTTGTAGTTCTGCAGAAATCCAGGGTCTTCAATGGAGAAAGGTGGAATTTGGGAGGAATTGGAGGGCTATCCTAGCAAAATTCCAGCTTCACCATGAAGAGGGGAGAAAGAACCTCAGGGGAGGTCGCCCACCACTTTTATAGACAAAGGGTTAGGGTAAAATAAGCCTCAAGAACAGAAATGCTGCTATCCTGTCCCTCAGCAGGAAAACCAACATTCGGGCTCCCGAAACCCAAGAAGTGGGCGCCCGGTTCTTCAGCCTGCACAAGTCCATTACTTCGGACTCTCTGCCCGCGGTCCGGTGCGCCCTAACCTGGTCCGGCGGAACTCACCTACCACCCAACACGTGTCAAACGGATCGATACTCACGAGGTAAGATTTTCGGACTCACTTTTCGGGCGCCGGATCCTGGATCCGAAATGACTTAGCAATTTCAGAAAACGAGCACTGAACATCTGGGCGCCCAAAACACAGCTTCCGGGCGCCCTAAAGCTCCAAACGGCCAAAACTTCAGTTTTGGCTTACTTCGGTGCTCCGAGTCCGTTTTCGCGTCTATTTGACGCCGAAACGACTCTGACTTGTCTCGACCTTCTCCAGAAGCGTCGAACAGTCTAGAATACTGCAGTCATTCCATCAGTTAGGCCCCAGGGGTACTACAACTCGATTCATTAGAAGTAGAGTCATCCCAAGTTCTAGCTTGTAAAGCCTTCTTTTTATAGGACTCTTTAGTGGGACAATCCGTGGAGATATGGCCGTAGCCTCGACATTTGTAACACCAGATTTCTCCCTCAAATTCATCCTTTTCTTTAGAAGACTTTGCAAGCTTCTTCTCTTTAGAGGATTTAGAATGTGAAGATCCGTTAGAATAAGGCTTTCGGTTGGAGGATGAAGCTTGAATGCTTTGGTTCTTTCTAAACTTCCGACGAAACTTCTTAGTAAGAAGTGTCATTTGATGTTCGAAATTTGTAAGTGAAACTTCATCATCGGATTCTGTGTCCTCGTCTTCCTCTTTTGTCGATTTAAGTGCAACACCTGTACTTTTAGAGAAAGACTCGGAAGAAGATTGATTAGTAGGAAAAATCATTTCATAGGTTTGAAGAGCACCTACTAGTTCTTCTACTTTCATATCATCCGGATGATTAACCATTTCAATAGCCGCTACTTTAGCCCTAAAACGCTCAGGAAGTGTTCGAAAGATTTTTCTAACGACCTTAGATTCTGGAATCTTCTCTCCTAAGTTAGCACATGTATTGATAATATCTTGAAGTCTAGTAAAATAATCAATAAACGATTCATGCTCCTCCATACGAATAGAATCAAATTGACTCGTAAGCATTTGGAGCTTTTTTATTTTAACTAGACTTGTACCCTCATGTGTAACTAGTAGAGTATCCCAAATCTCTTTAGCCGTATCACACGCGGAAACACGTGTGAACTCAGTAGGAGAAAGAGCATTAAATAAAGCGTTAATTCATTTCCCATTAAACGATGAAACTTTACATCCTTCGACCACTTATTCCGTGGCTTAGGTACAGTCGTGTTATTAACCACTTCGGTAGGATGTTTCCACCCGAATTCCACGGCTTGCCATACTCGCTCATCAATTGCGATGAGGAAGGCTCTCATCTGGACTTTTCAATAGGCATAATTGGTTCCGTCAAATAACGGTGGCCTATTTATATTACCTCCTTCACCCATTATGAAAGATAAAGCCTAGATCCCGCTCTGATACCAAATGTAAGTTACGGGGAGCCCTAGGATCTATCTAGAGTATATCGATCACCTAGAGGGGGGTGAATAGGTGTATAAACAAAAATCACAAACCTCAATGCAATAAAGTAATGCGAAAAATAAAATCAGCACACCGAGATTTACGTGGGAAAACTCCACTTTGGAGAAAAACCCACGGGACCAATCACGCGAAAAATAATCCACTAAGAATAAAGAATTACAAGGTGATTACCGACTCCACGGACTTAACCTTTCCCTTCTCTTCAACGAATCACGCGCACCAACGGCTGTCCACGCCACACGTTCGAATTCACGAAGGACACGCCTCGAATCCACGAGACGCCTCACTCCGAATCCTCGAAGCCTTCATGATCCGAATCCACGAACCGCCTTGATCACGTCGAATCCACGACGCCGTTTGGAACTCAAACTCAGGGTTTATACTGGTGAATCCTTGCTTAGAATTTTATTAAGAACCAGAAGAAAGAGTTCTAAGCAAGATGAAGATCAATTTGACTTATGGAAATAGAGATTAAACTATCTCGAATTGATCTCGGAGGCTATTTTCATGGAAAAAGGTTTAGAACGAAAATCCTAGCCTCTAGGGTTACTCTCTCATGAATTCTGAGTTGTTCAACGTCAAAGAGAACCCTAACATGTTATTTATAGGCGTTGGAATCAAACAGAATCGGGTTAGATCAAATATTACCATATCTGGACATTGTATTCCGGAATGCGTAAAGAGATACCGGAATGCGATGACGGAACAGAAACTTTACGCCACAGTATTCCGGTATAGATTGAATCAGTACTGGAATACTTTAAATCCATTCCGGTACCAACAGGCCATTCCGGAATGCAGTTCAGATTCCAGAAAAATAAACTTTCGGGTTTTGAGGAACTTCAACCATGATTCCGGAATACTAAAGAAAAATTCAGTTTTTTTCAAAATGGTTAAACTTTAGATACCGGAATTCAATAAAAAAAAAGTTCTAACTAAGAAACTAAAGTTCCCAAAAACTCGTCTAATCCAGTTTAAGCATATAACATGATTCCAATACCATAAATAACTATGAATCACCATATAAATAGTAAATCATACCTTCACGTCGTGATTCACCCTGCGAGTCGTCGATACATTATTCTTGAAGTCTTGGATTCTTCAACTTGTTCAAGTAACACCTTGACCTTCAAGACTCCGACTCAGCAGCTCACGAAATGTGCCAATACAAAATCCATAACATTCTTTGCTGGCCCGTCGGGATTTGCATGTCGGCTTGAAGACACGCTCTAAGTTGATGTCTAGCACTGAAGTGTATTCCCCTCAATATGTGGCGCATCAATTTGGATTTGTCCAAGCGGTTCCAACCCCAGCTAAATTCTTTATGGCCAATACTACCCGCGGTCGTCCTCCTACAAAGAGTGCAGCCGAAGCTGATCGGCTCTCGGCCATGGGAACTCGTCTCCGACGTTTCTTCAAGCTTGTGAGTTTTCGGCCGAACAACGCGGGGTGGTTGATTTCCACTTCACCAAAGCTTGGGAAGTTTTTTGTGAAAAGATCTTTTACAAGATCATGGCTCCTGCCCTCTATAAAATTTATCATACAAAAGGTACATTATCTCATATTTGATTTAATTTTATTTCTCTTTCTTTCCTTTAATTCATTTTATTGGCTTCCCACTAGCTTCTATGGGTAAGGAGACTTCGCCTGATTCTCCAGTGCAAGAGGATTCGGGAGAAAATTCTGACAAGGATCTGGGTGATTTGCCTCGCCCCTCGATAGTAAATCATGTTCTTTGATGAATTTTCTTTTTAAACATGTGCTCGGCTAACATATTCTTTTCAGCCGGTTCCTGCCTCCACTTCATCGGCCCAACGTCCCAACAAATGGCGATAAGGTCTGACCCCCCCAATTTGTTCGCCGTAGTAGAAACGGTGCAAAACCGTTGCGATCAGGATTCGCTCTGCCTCTTTGCCAACTGAAGGTTTACTTTCGACAGAGGTTCCATCGGCTGTTACCTCAGCCAAGGGGGCGGATTCTGCTCAACCGGCTCTCCCTGATCAAACATCGGTCGAGATAAATTCTCAGCCTATCCTGATTGATTCATCTTCTTCTTCTCATTCTTCAATCAGATCACCTCTATTATCCCCTTCAGTCAAGCAGACACCTTCGGGAAGGGTTTTGCACGCTCGCTTTGCCTCAACCCTGGGGAAAGCTCTTTCTAACGACAAGAGGCAAGCTCGTCAGGAGGCTCGTCCTCGACAAGAAACAGGAGAAGGAGAAAAAATGAACAGAGAAGAGGAAAAATGTTGAAAGGGGAAGAAGAAGAAGAAGAAGAAGAAGAAGAAGAAGAAGAAGAAGAAAAGATAAAGAGAGACAATCAGAGAAAGAAAGAAGAAGAAGAAGAAAAAAGAAAAAAAGAAGATCACAAGAAAAAAGAAGAAGAACAAAAACAAAAGGAAGAAGAAGAAAAAAAGGAAAAAATAAGAAGAACAGAGGAAAGAAAAGGAAAGAAAGAGAAAGGAAGAGGAAGAAAGGAGAAGGAGAGAGAGAAGAGATTATGATAATAGAAGAAGTAGGTGTAGACTTTCCTGCCGAACCTCCAGCCGAAGCTTCTACATCGACTCCTTTGCTAGCGCCCAAGTCCACAGATGCATTGGCCATCTCTCTTCAATATTTGGCCGCTTCAAGCCCCAAATCCAATGAAGAAAAGGACTTACCCATTAATATTTTGGCTGAGACTCAGCAGAAATTAAATAAATATTTGAAATTGTATAACAGTGGTCTTCCTACTCTAGCTCGAAACTGGGAGCAGTTTGGTCGCCTTGGAGCACTTCTCCTCAATCTCTTAGACCAACCTGATCTTCCTCTTTCAGGTAAATGCTTTGCAGAGACCTTATCTTTCGTCTCTCCTCTTTTTTAACTCGTCAGCAAACACTTTCCACTGAGTATCTTGCTTTGGAACATCATTTTTCACGAGTCGGCTTCTTTAAAATGAAAGCTCCTAAAGTAGCAGCTCCAATAACCGACCTAACTAAGCAAGACTACGTTTTAAAGGATCAGGAATCAGCTCTTCGGCGGCACATTACTAGCCTCAAAGAAGAACTCGCTGCAGCCAAAAAAGCCCTCACTCATACGTCTGAGAAACGTACCACTCTGCAAGCTCACCTTCAGACCAAAAAGATGAAGGGATGGCGATCCCTGATCAACTCTTCCAACTCTACAAACTCCATCCCGTGATGAAGCAGAGAAAACGTGTCACGCCCCGTCGGGCCTTTAACACCAACTAGGTGGAAAGGATAACCGCACGGGCGCATGCCCCGGACCCGCCGAACGGATAAAGTCTCTTCCACCCGCCCAAGGCGTCACAACACAAGCATATCCACGAGGTTCCAACTAGGAACGGTGTACAAGAGTTGCACAAGGAAAGCATCAACATAAAGAAGTTCTACTTCTGTTACATCACATTTGCACATTTATACATGTCCAACTTTTTCTTTTCTTTCATTTCTATTCCATACAACAAGTTCCAAAACTATGGAATTACAAATTTTGCATGCATTTATACAAAACCCCTATGCTATCATTGTTCAAAACCAGGGGTACAACTCTATGTAACACCAAAATGGAAGGGCCGCTATCTACAGAGCCAAACCCTTGCCTCGCTCCGCCACCTCACTCGCGGAAGGACCTGAAAAACGTGGGGTGAGAATTATAAACATAGTTCCTAGTGGATAAGGCCACCCAAGAGAGAAGCTCGACCCACCAGGTCCAAAGAAACACCATAAGTATAAGTCGGGTCCACCGATACTCCGCCCAAAATTGCCTCAACTTTCTTAGGGTCCACCGATACTCCGCCCGCGGAAATCACATGACCTAAGAAAGCGACCTCACGAATCCAAAACTCGCACTTCTTTAACTTGGCGAACAGCTTGTTCTCTCGGAGAACTTGAATCACAATCCTTAGGTGCTCTTTATGTTCCTCTTCACTCCGAGAGTACACCAGAATGTCATCAATGAACACTACCACAAATTGATCTAATAATGGTTTGAACACACGGTTCATTAAATCTATGAACGCTGTCGAGGCATTGGTAAGCCCGAAAGGCATAACTGTGAATTCGTAGTGTCCATACTGCGTCCTAAACGCGGTCTTATGCACATCCTCCGGTTTGATCTTCAATTGGTGATAACCGGATTACAAATCAATTTTTGAATACACCCGTGACCCTTAAAACTGATCAAATAAGTCATCAATACGGGGCAACGGGTATTTATTCTTGATGGTCACTTTATTCAACTCACGGTAGTCCACACATAACCGCAGAGAACCGTCCTTCTTCCGCACAAATAGAACAGGGGCTCCCCAAGGTGACACACTTGGCTTTACGAAACCCTTGTCCAACAAGTCTTGTAATTGTGCCTTCAATTCCTTTAGCTCCGCGGGTGCCATCCTATACGGGGCCTTAGAAATCGGCGCCGTACCCGGGAGCAAATCGATCACGAATTCTATTTCCCGATCAGGTGGCATTCCGGGCAACTCCGCCGGAAATACATCCGAGAACTCTTGGACTACAGGAATGTCCTTGAGTCCCAACACCTCCTTTCGGTCATCCACTACCGTCGCTAGGTAAGCAATGCAACCACTAGCAATGAGCTTTCTTGCTTGCGATGTGGACACCATCGACGCAAAGAGCGAACTCTTGCACCCACGGTGTCACGCCCCGCCGTGCCTTAGCACCAAGTAGGTGGAAGGATAAAACGCACGAGCGCATGACCCAGATCAGCTGAACGGACAGAGTTTTCCCTGTACGTCCAAGGCGTCACAACCAGTATAATTCAAGAGGTTCCAAACAGGAACAGAATTCATACAAAGATTGTATAAGGAAAGCATCATAAACTACTATGCTATTACAAGCATTCGCAATACAACCACATATTACATTTTTTTTTTTTTATGTCTTTGTTCTTTCTTTCCAAATACAATCGAATTATTATTACATTGCCATTCATTCGAATACCCCTAAACTACGCAGTAGAGGGTACTTCTATTCTGGTCACAGTGGTAGGATGCTAACTACTGAGTTACGCCCTTCCCTCGCGCCGCCGCGCTGCTCACGTGAGGACCTGAAAAATAGTGGGATAAGAACTATATAAAATAGTTCCAGTGGGTAAGGCCACCCAAGATAGGAGCTCGACCCACCAGGTCCGAAGGAAGCATACAAGCATGGGTTAGTACATATACATAACCAATAAGCATATAACTTTACAATATACGAAAAGTAAACATGCTATGCTTCAACAAATGCGATAATAAAATCCATGCAATATATTTTTGACTGCTATTCCACTACCCATTTCATAACCAATCTGCTCCTAAGGTTCACTTACCTTAGCTAAGCTGTACTCGACTCGCCCTCGAGTTCATTATTAACGGGTTACCACCCTCCTAAGGTTTACTTACTTTAGTCAAACCTTACCCGACTCACTCTAGAGTCAAACATCCTTGGGCCACCGCCCAACTAAGGTTTACATATTTAGTCAAACCTTCACCGACTCACTCTTGAGTCATATATCCTTGGGCCACCGCCCAGCTAAGGTTTACTTATTTAGTCAAACCTTCACCGACTCACTCTTGAGTCAAATATCAGCGGATTACCGCCTATGTCCAGGCCTGAGGAGATGAACATGCCACATACACCTCAGCCTACAATCCACTCGGCAGGTGAGGGATATACCACAACACCTCCGCTACTCAATTCACTGCCGAGCGAGGAGAACCACACATACCCGCAGTTATGAGTCACTTGCCGGGCAAGGAGGACCACACATACCCGCAAGTATAATCTGTTGCCGGGCGAGGAGAACCACACATACCCGCAGCCACAATCACTTGCCAAGCGAGGAGAACCACACATACTTGCAAGTATCAATCTAGGAATTCCGGAATTCATTCCAAAGTCTCAAAGGGTTCATCTTTCACCCTAAGATATCAACCTCTTCTAGGTTCATATCCTCATGCCCAAGTGGTTAGCCTACCACTATGTTTTCCAACCTATGTCCAATGACACTAGGTTCAATGTCCTGTTTAAGTGATCTTCCTATCACTATGTTATCTCTACCTAGGTTCAACGACTCTGGGTTCACATACATTCCAACCTATGTTCAATGACACTAGGTTCATTTCACATTCCAACCTATGTTTAATAACACTAGGTTCATTACACATTCAACCTATGTTTAATAACACTAGGTTATGTACCATCACATTCCAACCTATGTTTAGTAACACTAGGTTATGTACCATCACATTCCAACCTATGTTTAGTAACACTAGGTTTGACATGCATGCATCATCCCTCAAGTATATATATTATTATGAAATACTTAGAATCTTTTACATGCAAGGTGAGCCCATGGCTCAAATCATCTTGATATATATATCTATGCCAACATGCACATTATAGTTCTTTCTTATCCTAGTTGTCCATATCTAGGATTTCCAACTTACATGGCCTCTAGCCCTTGTTTGACCTCATGTCAAATTCTCTATCATGTAGAGAAAACTAGCTCCCCGCTATGTTCACATCTAGGCATACACATGTCCATTTGTAACAATGTGATGCACATGCCTACAATTCCAATCCATGGTAGTTAATGGTATTAACATCATATGATCTACTCATTCATATATATATATATATATATATATATATACCATTTGCCAATTAACCTACCATTACATGCATCAAGTAAAATAATTATATTTACTCTTTCGACATGGAAGTGACCTAATCACTTCGGTAAACACAAACCCACCTCACACTCTTCCGGTTGCTTGTAGACACTTGCAATCGGGCTCTTTTTCTCTTGGCCTCAAGCTTGATCTTCAAGCTCCTAGCCCTAACACACATGAAGGATTCGTTAATCCGAGTCGAACTCATAACGATCTCATCTTGGAATCATTCAAAATGGAGTTGTCCCACATGTTCTACTAACCCCCAACTAGGGTTCTAAAGGGTTAAAATATTTTTAAAACCCTCCACAAGAAAATCCCTCTTTCAACCTAGGATTTTCCAAAACTCATGGCAAAACCCAAAAACTCTTGCTAATCTCTACAATTTGTAGTCTAGATTAGCCAAGGGTCTCCAAAATCTCATTTCTTAGCCTCAAATCCGAAACCCTAACTACCAAATCCAAGAACTCACCTCGGATCCGCGAGGTCACCAAGCCACCATGCATGCACGAGCTCGATTCTTCACTCCTCCAAGCTTCCCAAGCTTGATCTCCACCAAGATCTCCAATTTGGAGGAGAAGAAGAAGAAGTGGTAGTGAGGGAGAGGAGTTTCTCCCTCCCTCTCTCCCTGTGTATGTTGGTATATTTTCAGAGGAGAAAGGGGAACGGTTCCCTTTTATGTAAGCCCCCCTCAGTGAAATTACCAAATTATCCTTTGAAATTAGCATTCTGCACACTGTATTCCGGTATACGGGTTGGCGTACCGGTATACCACGAGAAATTCCGCAGAACCAGAGAGCTGAATTTTTCGGATTCTGCCATTGCATTCCGGTATACCACATCGCATACCGGTACTAATCACTTCAGTACTGGTATGGAGTTCCTCATACCGGAATCCCACTGCAGACTTCACAAGTTCAGCAGTTTTGACTTTTCGAAGTCCGTTTTCGCGCCTCATTTGCACCGAAAACACTTCGCACGAGTCCCAAACTTGGCCGAAGCCTCACATATAGCCTCTCATGCTATTTTTCCACCAGAACTCCATAATTTGTTGAAGTTCGGTGTACTACACACGGTACACAAACTCCTTGTGCCCGGGTTCTCTAAACCTCACTATCCGGCTCTCACAATCGATAGTAGTGTGATATCTCCAGAGCCAATCCATTCCTAGGATTAAATCATACTCATTCATTCGATTCAACACCAGCAAATCAGCTGGCATGATCCAGTTTTCAATCCTCACTGGACAATTTACACACGCTTGATGTATACAAAAGGTGTGTTCAGATACTTGCACAGTTCTTGCATGCGTGGCTTCTATAATTTTTATTCCATGTGCATTAGCAAATGATCGAGCAATGAATGAATGCGATGCTCCGGTCAAACAAAGCGCTACATCGAATGCCATTAATTAACACAATACCTGCCATGACATCCTCCTGAGCAGAAGGCTCCTCCACCTGCGAGGCGAACACCCGTCCACTGGGCGCCGGCCGCTGGCCCTCAGCTGGTCTCGTGGCGGTGTACGGCCTGCCGACATCGCCGCGGGTGGGATGCCCGTAATCACACTGTTGAGGGTTGTCGGGGCCGTTACAAATCGGGCACCGGCCCGAGGGTCGATTCCGCTGAGACCCTCGGGACTGGTTCTGCGACTGCGAGTGCTTCGGGGGTCGCTTAGAGCTAGACTGACCACCCGAGCTACCCGCCGGACACTTCTTCCCCTTTTCCTTATCCTTCTCCTTCTCTCTTTCCCAAGATTTGCGCTCCTCGCGCGCACACGCATTCCCGTGCTCCACCCAGAGAGCACGGTCCAAGACCTCTGCAAAGGTCTGCAGCTTGAAGGCGTGAACCGCCCGAAAGATCTCCGGTCGAAGCCCGCGCACGAAGCAATCGACCTTGTCCAACTCTCCGTGGACAACGTGCGGTACACAGTTAATGATATACGAGAATTCCCTCTCGTACTCACGCACTGTGCGGTTTCCTTGTTCCAACTTTTGAAACCTTTCTTGGAGTTTCCTCTTCTCACTGTCGGGGAAGCAGGCGGCGAACACCATACCCCGTAACTCCTCCAAAGTCGGTGGCGGAAGGCTAGAGGGTCGATCACGCTTGACTCCCTTCCACCACACCTTCGCCGATCGCTCTAAACAATGATCGGCGAGGTGCACCTTGTCCCTCTCCAAGGTATATAGATCCTCGAAGAGCGTTTCCATGGCATCGATCCACGTCTCCACGTCCCATGGATCCATGTTCTTCTCGTTAAAGACAGGTGGGTTGAACTTCTTGAACGTCACGAGAGCCGCAAGTGTGCGCTCTCTCTCCGCCTCCTCCGGCGCGGAATCGGGCATAGAAGCACCCGACCCATCGGCCACAGTCGGTGGTGCCGGTGGCGCCACAACCAGCGCCGGTGTCACTCCCTCGGCCGGTGCCGAAGCACAGGCTGGAGGTGCTCCCGATCTTTCCTCCCTAATCGCAGCCGCTTGTTGCGCCATCTCGTCCTGGAGCTTCTTAATTTTCTCCTCCTGTCGCTGCATGGTTTCGGCCTGTCGCCGAACCACGCCCATCAACTCGGTCAACTGTTCATGAAGACCCGAGTTCTCGCCCTCCCCGAGTTGTTCGGGAGCCGCGCTCGATCCTCCGAGCCCAGCCCTCATAGGAGGCCGTCCACGTACCATTATCTCCTGAAAACACAACGACTTTGGTTATTTCGTGACATTCAAAGTCATTTATGACATAACATTTTACGAAAATAAACGTGAACCCAATCTAGGCGAAAGTCACACAAGGGCTCTTATTCCCCTCGCTTGGTTTTATGTTGTCGGCCGCCAACATGAACTCTCTTGGTGAAGAATAAGACACATCTTGAATTTACCTCTACTTCCAACTAGAGGTATAAGGACATAACCCAATCACTTATCTTTCGCCACAATCAAAGATCTCGTCACTCATGAGCCTACACTCCTAATGTCTTTTCCATCCTAGGATTTCTTAGGTCCACCTAGACCGTTTCTACTCTCTGATACCACCTTGGTCTGTCACGCCCGTCGGGCCTTTAACACCAACTAGGTGGAAAGGATAACCGCACGGGCGCATGCCCTAGACCCACCGAACGGATAGAGTCTCTTCCACCCACCCAAGGCGTCACAACATAAGCATATCCACGAGGTTCCAACTAGGAATGGTGTACAAGAGTTGCACAAGGAAAGCATCAACATAAAGAAGTTCTACTTCTGTTACATCAGATTTGCACATTTATACATGTCCAACTTTTTCTTTTCTTTCATTTCTATTCCATACAACAAGTTCCAAAACTATGGAATTACAAATTTTGCATGCATTTATACAAAACCCCTATGCTATCATTGTTCAAAACCAGGGGTACAACTCTATGTAACACCAAAATAGAAGAGCCGCTATCTACAGAGCCAAACCCTTGCCTCGCTCATCCCCTCACTCGCGGAAGGACCTGAAAAACGTGGGGTGAGAACTATAAACATAGTTCCCAGTGGGTAAGGCCACCCAAGAGAGAAGCTCGACCCACCAGGTCCAAAGAAACACCATAAGTATAAGTTAGATCACAAATAACTATGCATATAATTATTCACATGCTTGTAAATAAACATAAAGGATGCAACCAAATAAAATGTCAACTTTTATTTTCTCCTAGGTTCATCCTATATTTCACATTGACCAAGTTCAACTACTTGTCATTTACTTATGGTGTCGGAGTCGCCGCATCACCATAATGGATCTCAATCAAAGCGGAATCGCCGCAAGTGTTGGGCACCGGACCATCAAATCGACATCCCCATCATGGTCCCAACCTCCAAGAAGTGAAATTGTCATCTCCTCGTTCGGGTAGCAAAATCGTCGCATACCCGAGATAGCGAAATCGTCGCGTACCCCATTTTATCACCGCCATCATGTGGCATGGGTAGCGAAATTGTCGCGCACCCGGGATAGCGAAATCGTTGCATATCCCAATCCATCACCGCCAACTCGTGGCACGGGTAGCGAAATCGTCGCGTACCCGGAATAGCGAAATCGTCGCGTATCCCAATCCGTCACCGTCATCACGTGCCACGGATAGCGAAATCATCGCGTACCCGGGATAGCGAAATCGTCGCGTATCCCACTGTTCACATTTCACACTTACCAACCTAAGTCCAATGGCCCTAGGTTCAAGTCACCAAGTCTCACCTATGTTCAATGACACTAGGTTTACTTTACATTCTCAACCTAGGTTCCATGACACTAGGTTCCAATTTCATGTTCCAACCTATGTTCAATGACACTAGGTTCCAATCTCACGTTCCAACCTATGTTCAATGACGCTAGGTTTCATTTGCACTTTTCAACCTATGTTCCTCAACACTAGGTTCTAATTCATACATGCAATCACATAACAAGTATAGATAATAAGGATATACTTGAATTCTTTAACATGTAAGAGGAGCCCATGGCTCTATCTATCATGATTCTTATTTTGCCAACATGCAAGTTCTAGGGTTACACATTTACACACCATTTTATTTTTCAAATGGTTGTTTACCCTAGACATGGAAGTGAGCTAATCACTTCGGTAAACACAAACCCACCTCAAGAGCTTCCAAGTTCTTGAATTCTTTGAGCTCCTAAGTCTCCAAGCCTTGAGTTCTTGCTTCAATCCAAGCTTCTACAAGAAAATGGTTCGTTACTCATTACGAACCCATAAATCAACTCGATGCTAGAAATCAATGGTTCTAACATGATTTCCTACGCCTCAATTGCATTTTCCGAAGGTTCAAATATTTTTAGGACCTCCCATGGCAAAAGCCCCAAATCTATCTAGGGTTTGCATGCATGCAAGCCAAACCCTAGATTTCATGGCCAATCTTCCACCATTTGTGTTTTAGATTGCCTAGGGTTTCCAAAAATCTCATATCAAAGAATTAAATCCAAGGTTTAAACCCTAAATCACAAGAACTCACCTCTACACCCAAGTTCCCTAGCCTCTTCTTGCACCAAGAAGCTCCAAATCCACCTTAGAAGCTTTTTTCAAGGTCAAATCCTTCACTTCTCCAAGCTTTGGAGAAATCTCTAGAGAGAGAAAGTGAGGGAGAGGGAGAGGGAATGTGAGGAGAGTGGAGGAGTAATGAGGGGAGAGACTTCAGCCCCCTATACATAGACCATCCTCCATGAAATTACCAAACTGCCCCTCACTGGGCACTCTGCCTCAGCTGGGTCCGGACCTTGCAAGTGGGGTTCGGACCCCGTACGCGCAATAGCCCACCGTGCAGGTCGGGTCCGGACCTTGGCGTCCGGGTCTGGAACCTGTACGTGCCCCCCGGTCTCTGCGCCGGTCGGGTTCGGACCCCACAGCCGGGTCCGGAACCCGTGAGCACCTCAGCTCGGAAAACAGGTCGGGTCCGGACCTTGTCGTCCAGGTCCGAACCTTAGCTGCTCCACGGACTTCATTGTCCGGACCCCAGATCCAGGGTCCGGACCCAGTGAGCAATTTTGCTCCAGTTGGTCCTTTTCCAAAAATTCAAATTTTTGATTTCTGGGTTCCCACTCGCACCCAAAACATTCTGAAACCCTCGGAACCCAATTTCACACCAGCCATCATCGGCTTTCATCGAACTTCATCAATTTTGGTAAAGTTCGATACAACGCACCGAAATTCAGAGTGCTACAAAACGAGCGGCCGATCTTGCTCAATCTAATTTGGAAACCGAATGGAATCAACTCAGAGATTTATTATCTTAACTTTCTTTGGTTTTCCATTCTTAAATCGGCTGTAACATATTTTTGACATTTGTTTTTATTTTTCTTAATATGAATTTTTCATTCATTTTTCCACATGGATGGATAATAATTTTTCAACATCAATTGGCTTGTCATTTTTTAAGCCTCTAATGTACTTAAGAAATACGCATTTCCTCTTGCAACTTTGTACATTTGGAATGGTCCTTCCTAATTTGGGGACCATTTTTCATACATCGGTCTCTTCGATCGATCGGTAGTATTAGTTTTAAGACTAGATCCCCAACAGAGAAGGATTTAGCCTAAACTCTTTTATTGCATGCATTACTTACTCCGCTCTGATAAGCTTGTAAATGATCAAGCTCTAACAGCCGAATCTCATCTATTTCATCTAACTTCTCATTCATCAAAGTTTCATATTCCTCTGCCATCAACTCTTTTGGCCGATACTACAGCTTCATGACTATAGACCACTCAAAATGGTGTAACCCATGTTGCTGTTTTCACAGTTGTTCAGCATGCCCATATACTTCAGAGAGCTTTTCGCTCCACTTTCTTGGATGTTTCCCAATATGCTGTTTCATAAGGTATATAATGATTTTATTTACTGTCTCGGCCTGTCCATTGGCCTGAGCATAATAGGACGACGAATGGAGCAACTTGATTTTTCTCAACTCTACAAACTGTGAGAACTGTTCCCCCATGAACATCATTCCTTGGTCGGTTGTAATCGTCTCGGGAACCCCAAAAAGATGAATGATAGAGTCTTTCACGAAATCTATTATGTCTTTCTGAGTGGCCAATCTTGTAGGCTTTGCTTCTACCCATTTGGTAAAATAGTCTACAGCCACTATCAGATATTTGTGTCTGGTCGAAGAGTTCGGCTGAATTTCTCTAATTAAATCCATGGCCCACCCCCGAAAAGGCCAAGGCCTGATGATTGCATGCATTTCGAAAGCCGAAACTCTCTGTATTGAGCTGTGGAACTGGCACTCCCGGCATCCTCTAACATATTTTATGCAATCTTCGTGCATGGTTGGCCAATAATAACCTAAGTGCCGAATGGTCCACCTTAATCTTTTTCCGGCTAGATGTGCTCCACGTAAGCCTTCGTGGGCTTCGCCCATAACTATTAATTCTTCCTCGGTCCCAGACATTCTAGTAGTACTTCCTTGGTTGTTCTCTTGTAGAGTTGTCCATTCAACAAACAATAGCCGAGCAATCTCTTTCGTAGATGATAGCTGACCCGTTTATTCGGATCATTAAGGAATTCCACTAAAGGTTTTCTCCAATCCTCTTATACTTCCACTAGAGCGATCATCATCTGCTCTCGCGTATAAACCGATGGTAACAACCTTTTTCTTATTATGACTTGGTTTCTTTTCGGCTCTCTATACCCTGAAGCCGATTGAGCTAAATCATTAGCTTGTTCATTCTCTTCTCTTGATAAATGCACGAACTCTACTTCCCCAAATCTTCTAAGTAATTCTATTGTTTTAGTTAGCAGATTTCAATTTTCGCATCGGTATTCTCCATTCACCTACTTTATCAATAGTTGTGAATCACCGATAACTTTTACACAGCGTGCCCCTAACTTTTGTAAAATCTCTAGGCTAATTATTAAGGCCTCATATTCGGCTTGATTGTTGGAGCAGCCGAAATCTAATTCAAAGGCAAACTGATAAGTATGGCCTTCATGAGATTGTATAACTATTCTGGCTCCTGCTGATTCGGTTGTTTTGGACCCGTCAAAATAGAGCGTCCAAGGCTGACAACCGACCAGATTTTGCATTGGCTCTTCAATCTCGACGCATGGATGGCTGGCCAAGAAGTCAGCTATTGCTTGCCCCTAACCGCCTTTTTCGGAACATAATTAAGAGAGAATTCAGACAAAGCTAACATCTATCGTCCAATTCTTCCTCTTAATACTGGTTTAGATAACATATACTTAATCAGGTCGATTTTACAAATAACCGACACCTCCACTGGTAAAATATAATATCTCAATTTAGTACAAGCGTAATATAATGCTAAGCACAATTTTTTTATTGCCGAATAACGTTGTTCGACATCTAACAAATGTGGGCTGCGGTAATAAATAGCCTTTTCTTCCTTTTCAGTCTTTTCTTAGGCTAATAGACATCCCAGATTTTCTCTACAGCCTATATATATAACTTCATCGGCTGTCCCTATTGAGGAGGAATAAGGACTGGAGGATTCGCTAAATATTTTTTAACGCTTTCAAATGCTTCTGGTTGTTCTCTCGTCAAAATAAACTCCTCTTGATTTTTTTTAGCCGAAGCAATGGAGTAAATACTCCTATTTTGCCGGCTAAATTCGATATGAAGTGTCGTAAATAATTCATTTTCCTTGAAGGCTTTCTAACTCTTTTTTATTTTTCGACGGCTGTAACTCAATGATCGCCTTTACCTTATTTTTGTCTATCTCGATTCCTTTTTGATGCACCAGGAAATTGAAAAAAATTTCAGCCGATACTCCGAATGCACATTTCAAGGGGTTCATTTTTAAATTATATTTCCTCATGCGCTCAAAGGCTAATTCCAAATCGGCCCAGTGATCGGTTTGTGACTTGGATTTTACGACGATATCATTGATATAAACTTCCACCATTTTACCGATCAAATAATAAAAAATAAAATTCATTGCCCTTTGATAGGTGGCTCCGGCATTCTTTAATCCGAAAGGCATCACTATCCATTCGAAGGTCCCAATTGACCCTGGGCATCTAAAAGTCATTTTCGATTCATCTTCTTTGGTAATAAAAATTTGATTGTAACCGGCATGACCATCCATAAAAGACAAAATTTCATGGCAGACTGCCGAATCCACTAGCATGTCAGCTATAAGCATAGCGTATTCATCCTTGGGTGTAGCCAGATTCTAAGTTTGCCATTATTTTTTAGTACTGGTACTATGTTTGACACCCAATCAACATAATGAGCCGCTCTAAAAAATCTGGCTCTTAAAATATTTTCAACTTTATTTTTAATTTGCAGTACTATACTCGGCTCAAACCTACGAGCCGGTTGTTTATACGGCTTATACTCCTTTATAGGGAGCCTATGTTCTACAATTTCTCGGCTCAATCCTGGCATTTCTTCATAACTCCAGGCGAAGCAATCTTTATATCTTATCAACAGCCTTGTTAGCTCCTCCTATTGTTGAGCCGGAAGTCTTGCGCTAATAAATGTCGGCCGCTTGTCTTCGTCCGACCCTAAGTTCACTTCTTTTAATGGATCTTTAGTCTTCAACTTTTTCTCGCCGGCCTTGATCGGCGATTCTTCCATACACTCCATCTCGATCCCCTTACAAATTTTAGAGCGGTTTTGATTAGGCACTATCATAGCTTCTTCTCTCTAAGCCGCATTATTTTTGTTTAAATCGACTTCCAAACTTGGAATTTCAACACATAATTTATTATCGGCCTATTCGGCCGATCTAATACATGATCCTTCATCGGCCAATTCGGCCGATTTAATACATGACTTTTCATCGGCCAGCTCGGCCGATTCGATGAAATAGCCGACTTCGTTAGTCGGCTCGTTATGCCGAAGCTCATCTAGAGCCTCGGTTCCCAGCTTTTGACATTCCATCTCAACCAATCTGGTGGTTCTTCCGCAGCCACCAATGCCTCTATTTCCTTCAGGAGTACTAATTATACTCCCTCTTAGTGACCCGAACGAACGAGATTTGATCCGGATCTGTGTCGGCCCAGTTGATATGGCCGACATCTTCCAAATTAGTATCCACCATTTGTGACCTTCCTTTGGCCCTGATTTCCTCTACACGATCTCCTACCCACTGGAATAGCTTTCCATGCAGGGTAGACTGCACACACTCACTTGCGTGAATCCAATCACGTCCAAGCAGCATATTATAATGGCTATCTGCATCCACTACGAAAAAGACTGTTCGAAGGGTTTTGGACTCGACCGTGAGCTCGGTCATAAGTACACCCTTGGCCTGTTGACCGTTTCCAATGAAATCGGTCATAATTGCATCAATAGGCTTGAGTTCGTCTTCACTCTTGCCTAGTTTCTTAAAAAATGATGTAGGCATGACATTGACCATCGCCCCACCATCAATCATGACTCGGCCCACAGGCCGTCCTTCTATTAAGTCCTTGATGAATAAAGGCCAAACGAACCTAGTCTATAGGGCCGATGGCTTTTCGAATACCACTACATAGGCTGCTCTAATGTCTTCCAGTTGAAGTTGAGCAACCGTCAACTCCTCTCCACAATGGATTGGTTCCTCCAACTCTGTAGACTCCGCTCTAAATGAGCATGGCAAAGCATATACCATGCTCACAACAGCCGAACTTTCTTCGGCTGATTTCTCTTGTACTTTCTGCTTTTTCTCTTCTGATTCCTTAGCTGCTTCGGCCGAAGAATCACTTTTTGGCCGAATTTCCCTCTCCTTAGGAGGCCACCTTTCTCGCTTAATGATTGTTTCTAAGGAAGCAATTTTCTCCTCCAACGCTTTTCATGTGACTTTCTTTGTCAACTCAGCCGGAGCCGACTGTTCAATCTTAGATTTTAACCATAGCACGGGTCTTGAGACACCCGCTTCATAATCATTTTTATAGGCTGAAAGGACGGCCGTGATTCGAGCCGCTTCCATACATTCGGCCTCATCCCTTTTGCTTCTTCCCAGTGCTGTCTTGTCTCAGCTTGCATCTTTTACTGCCGACACTACTGAGTTTTTGTCAGCATCGGCCTATGCCACTTGGCCGGTGCTTTGGCTGTGTGCCATTGATCAATCAACACATCGGCTGGTACTTTAACAGTTCTGAGGTGCTCCCTCAGAATTTCTCTCCTTTCCCAGGGTCTCGGCCACGGTTGGATGCCGAGTTCATTCACTAATCTTCGACCGAGGAATTCTATAGCACCCTCGGCCATTCCTTCAAATTCTGGCTCGGGTCTCGGCCTGGGTTGATGATACCAGTTGGGCCGATATCCCGGGTATCTCTGTTGAATGCCGAACGGTTTCTCTGGGTAATTCCTTCGGCTCATCCTTTTTTCAGTTTGGTGATGGTAGTAATCATCAAGGACCCTTTGGATTATAAGGTCGTTCTTATCTTTTTTTCGATTCTATCTCCTCCTCGGAGTCATTTGAATCCTCCTCCGAATAGTCGTCCGGATCTCATTCTTCCTTAGGCAGATCTTCCCATTCTTCAGGGAACGCCATGAACTCTTTTTATTCCACGTATAACTTTTTCTCCTAAATAATCGCTACCCGGTCGCGACATGTCATTTCAGCCTTGCATCATATGCATAGCCGAAGTGCCCTCTTGGTACTGGCGATGTCTTGCTCAACCTTTCCTTCAACTGGCGCCTTCCCTTTGATGTCTACCATGTTCACCTGTGAAGGAAATAGGTTCTGGTCAATTTTTATATTTTTATTTTTTTGGTCGGCAAATATCAGCCGACCTTCATTTATCTCTTTTTGAATTTGCCTTTTAAAGGCCGTGCATTCATTCGTTCTGTGGCTCCACAAATGATGCCACTTACAGTATTTTCTTCTCTTTAATTCTTCCCCAGAAGGTATCGTTTTACCTTCCTGGAGAATCTTTCAATAACCGATCAAAGATTAAATCGATTTTTGCAACATCAAAATAATAAGTATATGAAGTGACGCGCGCTTTCACTTTGCTGGCCTTAGCTGGTTTCAACAAGGCACACTTATAGGGTTGACAATTTTTAACCATCTCGGCTGCATAAACTTCGGCCTCTTTAGCCGAATATTCTGTCCGCTAGAAGTATTCGACTCATCTTGAGCCGAAGTTTCTTCAATAAAAAAAATATTTTTCTCTTTTTTCTTATTCCAATCCTTATTTCGGCTCCATCTTGGCTGATCATCATTGTTTCCTTTTCTGAATTGCTCATATTGAGCAACTCGAACGCCCAAATCAAACAAGTTTGGAAAATACTTATCTTCAAAGTGATCTTTGATTTTGAAATGTAAACGATTAAATGCCATTTTAGCAAATTATGATTCTGGCATTCTAACAAAATATCGACTCCTTGCCGTTCTGAATCGGTTTAAATATTCTTCAACCGACTCGCCCGGCTTTTGCCGATACTGAGCCAAATCAGCAACCGATAATTTCAATTCTGATCTATAAAATTGCTCATAGAATTTTCTTTCCAATTCGTCCCAATCTCGGACAGAATTGGCAAGCAGACTTGTGTACCAAGTAAATGCTGTTTTAGTTAATGACGTGTTAAATAGTCGGAGTTTCAAAAATGGATCTGCGGCTGCCTCCCTACACTGGGCGGTTGTCACGCCCCGGATTGCTCGTTTCCCCGGGCTCGCCAACAGATCCGCCGTATACATAGATTTTTCTATGTATACGAAGCGATAGCTAACCTGTAACAAACATACAAGCCACTACAAGAGATATATAGAGCTGAAATAAAACATACTAATAACCAAAGCCACCTGTACATATAGAGTCCAAAGTACAACACGTCCAAAATACAACATGTCCACCACAACCAAAATAGGTACAAGTCCACACTATATGTACATGGCACAACAGAAAAGAAACTATCTCCAGTAGGGTCCTCCTCTAGGAACAACAGGGGCAGGTAGGGATCTAGCTCGCGACTCCCTTACCTCGATCCGCGGAAACAGGTGCAGCAGCCGCAACAGAAGAAGGCTCTGCAAAAAGGGTGGCAACAACGGGTGTGAGAACTACTATCAAAAGAAGTAGTTCTCAGTGGGTACCGATACCGACCTCAACGGTCCACCCACTAAGTCTACGAGACTAACAGTATAGCTGGTAGGTAAAGAACAACAAAGTAAGCTGGAATAAACTCTACAGCTATCATGCCACTACCCTACCACTATCCAAGTCAACCCTCAAGTAAACATCACCAAAGTGAAAAGTCATCCCTGACCCAATCTATCGGAACCGCCCGAACGGGCTCGTCCAGCCAACTGCCTAGCCACACCGCACACTACCAATAGGGTAGCCGGTCCAGAACAGAACTAGCGGTCTGTAGCGACATCAACGCAAAAGAGGCCTCACTCCGGAGCGGCACTCGGGGGAGCTACCCAGCCGAGTTAGTACGCGTATCTCTGTCGAGCACAAACAGGCTCCGGCAGGCGAAATCGAAGAACAAAAGGGGTCAAAAGGGGTCAAAGACTCTAAGCTCACGTGCCCTCAGCACAAACAGAAGCTAAAACAAGAGTCTGGGTCCACCGTCAGCCCCGACGGCACCCGGCAACACTAAACAGCCTAACCCTGCTGTAAATACAAGCTCGGCATCCCAGCACAAGCGTAAACCCGTCCTACAGCGAACTAAGTATCCACATCGCACTAACAGCGGTGATACAAGAACAGAAACGGCTCCTAGAGCTAAATCTGATAACAGTTCGAAAAGTGACGGTTGTATGTTCGCGAGTTTTCTCCTAAGTCAATTCCCAGTTCAGCATGTAAAATCATGTCAAATAAATAATCTACTCATGCTCCAAATTCAGATTTCATAATAAACATGCAAATTCATGAATTCGAGCTACTAACAGATAAATAAATAGCATGCTGCACTCTCTACAACTTAGGAGGAAATCCGACGATTTCGGTAACATCAACCCACCTCAAAGCTATCCAACAACGGCTAGGAGTCGAGTGGAAGGGCTCCAAACAACGCCGGCTGAAACCGGACTCGAATCTGCAACTTCAGGATTCGGACCCACCTGCGCACAGATCTGGGCGCCCAGAAAATCAGCCCAGAAATGCAGCCTGGCAGCACGACCCACATGCAATCAACATGCGATAAAATCCAATTCCTAAGTCCAAATGCAGTGAAATTTGGCTCAACTCACCAGCACAGGTTCAAGAACAAGCCCTCCAAAAATCAGCCAAATCGGAGATCGACTCGATGCCCAAAAGGTCCATGCACTGAACCGGATTCACTATTGGACCCTCCTGCACATGGATCCGAAAATTCCAGCACTTGAGCAAAACTCAAAAACAGCAAAATCTCAGGGATTCCAACGAATCTAGCTCATAGAAAGGGGTCACAAACCTCTCAAAAACAGTGATGGGGCTACCCAAAGCCTCTCCAAAGATCCTCACAAGATCTGGATCTAAAAATCCAAGAAATTCGATAAATGACCCAAAATCAGCACTTAAGCAAAATCTCCAAAATCTGAGCTAGAACTCACCTTTGAATCCTCAATTCAGGTGAGAAGGGGCTCCAAACCAGCAAGGAAAGTGGAAGGATCAATCCACACTTCGAAAATCCAGCTCCCAAGAGATCGGATCCAAAGATCAAAGGAAAAACCCAAGTTTCAGCTCAAGAACACGAGGGGTCCAGTAAAACAACAACTGTAGCTTACATACCTGTCCCCAAATCGCGATTGGAAGGATCCCACTTCTTCCTCTGCGAGTCCTCTATCCAGCAAACCAAGTTTCGTTGGATTTGGATACTCCTACACCGCACACGAGCCAAAACACTCCAGGTCGACGCTGCAGTTCCAGCAGGAAACCGAGATCATCAATGGTGGAAGATGAAATTTGGGGAAGAAGAGAGGTTCTCCTTGCTAGCTCCGAGCTCAGGATGAAGAGGAAGGAAAAGAGCCTCAGGGAAAGCCATCCACATCTTTTATAGACCTCTGGATTGGTGCAATGAGCCTCAAGAACAAAAACCACTATGCTGTCCCTCAGCAGAATTCTGCACATCCGGGCGCCCGAAACTCCAAAACTTCAGTTTTGGCTTATTTCGGCGCTCCGAGTCCGTTTTCGCGTCTATTTGACGTCGAAACGACTCCGACCTGTCTCGACCTTCTCCAGAAGTGTCGAACAGTCTAAGGTACTACAGTCATTCCGTCAGTTAGGCCCCAGGGGTACTACACTCTCCCCCCCTACGGAAAGTTTCGTCCTCGAAACTTAAACTCAAACTCATACCTCAAGAAGGCAGCTCGAACAGGTAGGGATAGGATTCCCGCATCACCGTCTCCAGCTCCCAAGTCGCCTCACGCTCCTCGTGATTACTCCACTGCACTTTCACGTACGGTATGACTCGGTTGCGCAATTCTTTCGTCTCGCGAGCAAGAAATCCCGCACCGGTCGCTCCTCGTACTGCAGGTCCTCAGCCAACTCGAGTGGAGTGAAGTCAATCACGTGGGAGGGGTCGAACACATATCTCCTCAGGGCCGAGACATGGAACACATCGTGGACTCCAGAAAGTCGCGGTGGAAGGGCAATCCTGTACGCTACCGGCCCCACTCGCTCTAACACCTCGAATGGGCCAACAAACCGTGGACTGAGCTTTCCACGAACTCCAAAACGGCGAATTCCTCTGGACGGCGAGACTTTCAAAAACACATGATCTCCAATCTGGAACTCCAAGTCTCGTCTCCTAGTATCCGCATAGCTCCTCTGTCGACTCTGGGCGGTCTCAAAGACGTCGTCGAACCATCTTGACCTTCTCTTCCGCTTCCAACAGGATATCGGGACCCAAAGTCCTCCTCTCACCCACATCGCTCCAATGCAAGGGCGAACGACACTTGCGTCCATACAATGCTTCAAACGGAGCCATCTGGATGCTCGCTTGATAGCTATTGTTGTACGCAAACTCAACCAGTCCTAAGTGTCGATGCCACCCTCCACCAAAGTCTAGGACACATGCTCTCAACATGTCCTCCAAAGTCTGAATGGTCCGCTCAGACTGACCATCTGTCTGTGGATGAAATGCTGTGCTGAACCGCAGCTGAGTACCCAGTGCTGTCTGAAGACTCCTCCAAAACTGTGAGATGAACCGTGTGTCTCGATCTGACACAATCGAGGCAGGCACTCCATGCAGTCTCACTATCTCGTCCAAATATAGCTGAGCGAGTCTATCCCTGGACCAAGTAGTCTGCACTGGTAAGAAGTGGGCAGACTTGGTCAGTCTGTCCACTATCACCCAAATAGCATCGAAACCAGCCTGCGACCTCGGTAATCCCACGACAAAGTCCATGGCGATCTGGTCCCACTTCCACTCGGGTATTGGGAGACTCTGAAGCTTGCCAGCAGGTACTCGGTGCTCCGCCTTTACCTGTTGACAAGTCAAACACTGAGCCACAAATCTCCCAATATGCCGCTTCATTCCATTCCACCAGAAGTGTGCCTTCAAGTCCTTATACATCTTGGTTCCACCGGGGTGAACCGTATAAGGTGAGTAATGAGCCTCTCTCAAAATCTCCTCTCGGATCTCTGAATCCATAGGCACACACAGTCGGTCCCTGTACCGCAGTACTCCCGAACTGTCAACACTAAAATCCCCTGTCTGCCCACTAACAATCTGATCTCGAATCCTCGTCAAATAGGGGTCCGCACTCTGTTTCTCTCGGATCCTATCCAACAGAGTGGGTTGCAAAACCAAAGACATAAGTTTTGCCGTAACCCCAGGGGATACCACCTCAAGCTCAAGCCGCCTCAACTCCTCAAGTAATGGCGCCTGCCGAGTGATCGTCATACTAAGGCTCTGCACTGATCTCCTGCTCAACGCATCTGCCACTACATTCGCCTTGCCGGGGTGATACTGGATGGCAATATCATAGTCCTTCAACAACTCTAACCACCGGCGTTGCCTCAGGTTCAATTCCTTCTGAGTGAACAGATACTTGAGACTTTTATGATCCGTGAAAATCTCACAGTGCTCACCATACAGATAATGCCGCCACAGCTTCAGTGCAAACACTACAGCTGCCAGCTCCAAATCATGCGTAGGGTAATTCTTCTCATGATCCTTTAATTGCCGGGAGGCATAGGCAATTACCCTACCATGCTGCATCAACACACAACCCAAACCACTGTGTGACGCATCACTATAAATCACAAATCCTTCCCCCATAACTGGAAGGGTAAGGAGGACGGGAGCAGACATCAGCCTCTCCTTCAGCTCCTCAAAGCTACGCTGGCACTCATCAGTCCACACAAATCTAATCCCCTTCCTCGTCAGACGAGTGAGGGGTGTGGAGAGCTTCGCAAAGCCTTCCACGAATCGACGGTAATATCCAGCTAACCCGAGAAAACTCCTCACCTCGGTAACCGTCGTCGGTCTAGGCCAATCCCGCACGGTCTCAATCTTCTGCGGGTCCACCGCCACTCCAGTGGCTGAAATCACATGGCCCAAGAAAGCTACCTCTCGAAGCCAGAACTCGCACTTCTTCAACTTGGCATACAACTTCTTCTCTCTCAGAAGTTGCAGCACAATCCTCAAGTGCTCCTCATGCTCAGCATCACTCCGAGAGTAGATCAGGATATCATCAATAAACACCACTACAAATCGGTCCAAGAACGGCTTAAACACTCGATTCATCAAATCCATAAACGCGGCAGGGGCATTGGTCAATCCAAACGGCATCACCGTAAACTCATAATGCCTGTACCGAGTCCGAAAAGCCGTCTTAGGAATATCCTCGGCCTTCACCTTCAATTGGTGGTAACCAGACTGCAAGTCAATCTTCGAGAAGACACAAGATCCTTGCAGCTGATCAAACAGATCATCAATGCGCGGCAAAGGATACCTGTTCTTGATGGTCACTTTATTCAACTCTCGATAATCCACACAAAGTCTAAGTGAACCATCCTTCTTCCTCACGAATAACACCGGCGCTCCCCAAGGCGATACGCTGGGTCTCACAAATCCTTTATCCATCAAATCCTGAAGTTGCGCCTTAAGCTCTCTCAGCTCAGCCGGTGCCATTCGGTAGGGTGTCTTTGAGATTGGCGTAGTTCCAGGGACTACATCAATCACAAACTCGACCTCCCTGTCCGGTGGCATCTCAGTCAACTCCGGGGGAAACACGTCCGGGAACCCGCGGACTACAGAGATGTCCTCGAGCTCCGGTGCCACCGTAGATACCTCAACAACAGTCGCCAGAAATGCCGTGCATCCTCGACTCATCATCTGTCTCGCTCGTGCCGACGAAATCCACGTCGCGAACAAAGTACTCCTGCAGCCTCGATACACGTACTCCTCCTGGTCCGGCTCGCGAAACGTCACGGTCCTCTCGCCGCAGTCGATCGTCGCGAAGTAGCGCGCCAGCCAATCCATGCCAAGTACCACATCAAAATCCTGCAATCGCCCCAAGACCAACAGGTCTGCGGGCATCACCCACGGTCCAAGCTGCACAGGGCAAGCTCGACAACAGTCCTCCACACGTAAAACGTGCTCGGGAACCTGCACCTCTCGTGCACACGGTAACGGCCCTATCACTAGCCCATGCAAGGATGCGAATGCTCGACTAACAAAAGAATGTGATGCACCGGTATCAAATAATGCACGAGCTCTAATGCCAGAAATCAAAATGATACCTGCCACCACATGGTCAGCCGCTGTGGAGTCCTCCAGTTGAGCCGCAAAGACTCTGCCGCTCTGCGCCTGCGCCTGCTGTCGCCGCTCACCCTGGCGTGGTACAGAAGCCCGATCCATCTGGCTGTGACTCGGTGGAGCTCCATAGGTCTGCTGATGAACTGGGGGGTGCCGATGCGATCGATGGTACAGGCGACGCTGCTCGGGGACACGCTGCTCGCAGATGTCCGGACTGACCACACCCATAACACCGGCCCTCTCGCTGCTCGCACTGCCTAGGCCAATGTGGTCCTCCGCAGATGACACATCCCTGTGCTCCCCCTCTGCTGACGTCCCTGCTGACGGGATCCACCAGACCTCTGCCGCCCCGAAAACCCACGACCCTGAGAATGTGATCGTGGAGGTCTCGGCGGGCGTCTGCCGCTGGTCTGTCCTCCGTCCTCCGGAGTCGGGCGCTTCCTATCCAAACCCTGACTCGAAGTGGCAGCCCGCTCACTCGCTGTCAAGGCTCCACGCTCCACCCAAAGCGCCTGCTCAATCGACGCATCCAAGGTCTGCAAAACCTCTGCGCCTGGACTAGAACAAATATCTCATGTCTCAATCCTCGCTCGAACAGATAAACTCTGTGAGCCTCATCCCTCGCTGCGAAAGGAACACAGTTCAGGAGTCTGGTAAACTCCCGGGTATACTCCTGCACTGTGCGATCTCCCTGAAGCAAACTCTTCAAATCCTCCTCGAGTTTCTGCTTCACGCTGTTAGGGAAATAGGACCCATACAGCATCCCGCAGAACTCGGTCCAACTCAACTGCAGCGCATCCAGCGACCTGCTCGATCTCGTCCTCGTCCACCAAATGCGTGCATCACCTGACAGGCAGTGAACTGCCAAGTGAACTCGCTCCCGCTCTGGTACAAAGAGATCCTCGAACAGCTTCTCCATCTCGCCTACCCAGGCCTCCACCACCCATGGCTCGGTGTGGCTACCATCAAAACGAGGGGGATCAAACCGGCAAAAACGAGCCAGTCTCTCAGTCATCCGCTCCTGCTCAGCCTCCGACATCTGTCCACCTGACCGGGAAGTGTCGCCAACCGGTGCGGCCCGAAACTGCCGCTGCTGGGGGTACGGTCGCAGCTGGAACGTCCTCTGGAACAGCAGGAGGTGGCTCCTGCGGCTCCGTCGCTCTAGGTGCTGCACTCCACGTCTGGGTAATGGTCTCACACATCCTCTGCAAGAGCGCACTCTGCTGCCTAGCTGACTCAGCTAGCGCACTCAACTGATCGCACACATCAGGGGGTGCACTAGGTCCCGCCTGCTCAGGCACCACAGGAGGCGCGGGGGTAGCCCGCGTCGGGGGTCGACCTCGGGGTCGGGGAGGTGCCATGCTCACCTGCGCAACACACAGATCAGTCAGCGAACACAAACAACTCAAGACCCAATCATGCGAAAGTCTAGAAGGTCGTCTCTTTTCCCTCGTTGCTTGACGTCGTCTGCAGCCAACGCAAGTTCACGACAGGAAAGGACACACGCCTTCGATCACTCCCTCCACTTAAGGATGAGTTCAACAGTCAAATCGATGACTTTCGCGGCAAGTCACGTCTCTCACGTCTTGCATTCCTAAGGTCTGCCATAGCCTAGGGTTTACTAAGTCCCAACGACCTATTCCTAAGCTCTGATACCAACTTAATCTGTCACGCCCCGGATTGCTCGTTTCCCCGGGCTCGCCAACAGATCCGCCGTATACATAGATTTTTCTATGTATACGAAGCGATAGCTAACCTGTAACAAACATACAAGCCACTACAAGAGATATATAGAGCTGAAATAAAACATACTAATAACCAAAGCCACCTGTACATATAGAGTCCAAAGTACAACACGTCCAAAATACAACATGTCCACCACAACCAAAATAGGTACAAGTCCACACTATATGTACATGGCACAACAGAAAAGAAACTATCTCCAGTAGGGTCCTCCTCTAGGAACAACAGGGGCAGGTAGGGATCTAGCTCGCGACTCCCTTACCTCGATCCGCGGAAACAGGTGCAGCAGCCGCAACAGAAGAAGAAGGCTCTGCAAAAAGGGTGGCAACAACGGGTGTGAGAACTACTATCAAAAGAAGTAGTTCTCAGTGGGTACCGATACCGACCTCAACGGTCCACCCACTAAGTCTACGAGACTAACAGTATAGCTGGTAGGTAAAGAACAACAAAGTAAGCTGGAATAAACTCTACAGCTATCATGCCACTACCCTACCACTATCCAAGTCAACCCTCAAGTAAACATCACCAAAGTGAAAAGTCATCCCTGACCCAATTTATCGGAACCGCCCGAACGGGCTCGTCCAGCCAACTGCCTAGCCACACCGCACACTACCAATAGGGTAGCCGGTCCAGAACAGAACTAGCGGTCTGTAGCGACATCAACGCAAAAGAGGCCTCACTCCGGAGCGGCACTCGGGGGAGCTACCCAGCCGAGTTAGTACGCGTATCTCTGTCGAGCACAAACAGGCTCCGGCAGGCGAAATCGAAGAACAAAAGGGGTCAAAAGGGGTCAAAGACTCTAAGCTCACGTGCCCTCAGCACAAACAGAAGCTAAAACAAGAGTCTGGGTCCACCGTCAGCCCCGACGGCACCCGGCAACACTAAACAGCCTAACCCTGCTGTAAATACAAGCTCGGCATCCCAGCACAAGCGTAAACCCGTCCTACAGCGAACTAAGTATCCACATCGCACTAACAGCGGTGATACAAGAACAGAAACGGCTCCTAGAGCTAAATCTGATAACAGTTCGAAAAGTGACGGTTGTATGTTCGCGAGTTTTCTCCTAAGTCAATTCCCAGTTCAGCATGTAAAATCATGTCAAATAAATAATCTACTCATGCTCCAAATTCAGATTTCATAATAAACATGCAAATTCATGAATTCGAGCTACTAACAGATAAATAAATAGCATGCTGCACTCTCTACAACTTAGGAGGAAATCCGACGATTTCGGTAACATCAACCCACCTCAAAGCTATCCAACAACGGCTAGGAGTCGAGTGGAAGGGCTCCAAACAAGCCGGCTGAAACCGGACTCGAATCTGCAACTTCAGGATTCGGACCCACCTGCGCACAGATCTGGGCGCCCAGAAAATCAGCCCAGAAATGCAGCCTGGCAGCACGACCCACATGCAATCAACATGCGATAAAATCCAATTCCTAAGTCCAAATGCAGTGAAATTTGGCTCAACTCACCAGCACAGGTTCAAGAACAAGCCCTCCAAAAATCAGCCAAATCGGAGATCGACTCGATGCCCAAAATGTCCATGCACTGAACCGGATTCACTATTGGACCCTCCTGCACATGGATCCGAAAATTCCAGCACTTGAGCAAAACTCAAAAACAGCAAAATCTCAGGGATTCCAACGAATCTAGCTCATAGAAAGGGGTCACAAACCTCTCAAAAACAGTGATGGGGCTACCCAAAGCCTCTCCAAAGATCCTCACAAGATCTGGATCTAAAAATCCAAGAAATTCGATAAATGACCCAAAATCAGCACTTAAGCAAAATCTCCAAAATCTGAGCTAGAACTCACCTTTGAATCCTCAATTCAGGTGAGAAGGGGCTCCAAACCAGCAAGGAAAGTGGAAGGATCAATCCACACTTCGAAAATCCAGCTCCCAAGAGATCGGATCCAAAGATCAAAGGAAAAACCCAAGTTTCAGCTCAAGAACACGAGGGGTCCAGTAAAACAACAACTGTAGCTTACATACCTGTCCAAATCGCGATTGGAAGGATCCCACTTCTTCCTCTGCGAGTCCTCTATCCAGCAAACCAAGTTTCGTTGGATTTGGATACTCCTACACCGCACACGAGCCAAAACACTCCAGGTCGACGCTGCAGTTCCAGCAGGAAACCGAGATCATCAATGGTGGAAGATGAAATTTGGGGAAGAAGAGAGGTTCTCCTTGCTAGCTCCGAGCTCAGGATGAAGAGGAAGGAAAAGAGCCTCAGGGAAAGCCATCCACATCTTTTATAGACCTCTGGATTGGTGCAATGAGCCTCAAGAACAAAAACCACTATGCTGTCCCTCAGCAGAATTCTGCACATCCGGGCGCCCGAAACTCCAAAACTTCAGTTTTGGCTTATTTCGGCGCTCCGAGTCCGTTTTCGCGTCTATTTGACGTCGAAACGACTCCGACCTGTCTCGACCTTCTCCAGAAGTGTCGAACAGTCTAAGGTACTACAGTCATTCCGTCAGTTAGGCCCCAGGGGTACTACAGCGGTGAACCGCGCTACATGTTCGACCGTAGTTTCGGTCTCATCACCGAAAAATTTATCAAACTTAGGCATTTTTCAATTTGCTATGGATGTTCTATATCAATATTTGCAGGATAAGGAGATCTAAATACAGGCCGCATTGCCGGCCTAATTCCTACACCAAAAGTATTCTGAATAGCTTCTTCAATCTGAGCATATAATTCATTATTGTTCCCTATTACGGGAACATGGGCCTGAGTTTGAGCCGGATTCGGCCCTGAAGGAAGTCTGTAATTCTGAATTGCAGAATTGGGTCCCTACATATTATTGGGGCCTTGCCCCCCAGCCCTTATCCCCATATGTTGGGGTTGATAAGCCGGTAACCGTGGTGGAGGAGGTAAACCCCACGCTACTTCAAGCTGTTGACCGGCGTTTACATTCGCCGGTCTATAAGCAGCCTGAAATAGAGCGATTTGAGGCTGCGTAATCGCCAGTGTCACTGGATTTTGTAACACTGGCGTAACTACAGGTCCTTGTGGACCCACCATGGGTTGTTCACTTCGTGTTAACAATTGTCCAATCCGGGCAATATTCTCATCAGAGGCCGTGATAGCAGCCAACACTGCATCTAAACGAGCAGTGCTCTGATGACTATTTTGGTCTAATACTTGTAACACTCGAGTCATCTGCCCGAGTGCTTGAGATAAACTCTGCTCCTAATAAGCCGACTGCCCGCTAGTCTCACCTCCCGCAGGTAATACAGCATTATGCTCATTTGTATTTTCTGTGCTGCTTGCCTGGTCATTCCCAGAAGGTCGAGGAACAATCCGGTTGCGGAGGTTCATAGCATTATCATCAGCAATAATATGATAAAGTTAATGAGAGGTTACCTGAAAAGTTATGTCCCGCCGGGTGGGCCAAAAAATGTTACGAGCCGAATTCCTTGACCGCTGACTCGGTCAATGTCCTCCTTCGAGAAACGCGCAAAAGAGTGGAGCGGCTACTGATGATGACCCTCGAAGTCTGCGCCCACAATCGAATCAAGCGATTCGGCTGATGAGGGATCAAATCAACCAAGTTCAATATTGCATAGTAACTTTGGTTCGGTTGAAGAGCTGAATAATGTTGATATATATATATATATATATAGAGTCCGGCTACTATCCTCTTAAGAGGATAGAAGCCTTTGTCCTATCAAATTTTTGACCGTTAGATCTAACTTTTAATCATTTACAACCGTTAGATTATACTATTCAACCAACCACCCACTCAACCCTAGGGGGCCCACTATCAACCTAATCGTAACCACTCTCATCCTAGCCGCACATCTTTTCATCCGAACGGTAGAAAACTTAGGAGGACGAAGGCTCCCATCCTTCTAAAAGGATAGTAGCTGGATTCTATATATATATATATATATATATATATATATATATATATATATATATATATATATATATATATATATATATATTGCAATAAAGGAACAATGTTTACAAGAGGGAAGTGCCACTAAGGCGTCTGATATGGAGAGAAACTATCCTAAAACTACTCCTAGGAAAAAGCAATAAATGCAAAGAAAAATGAACAAATTAAAAGTAGACTACTCCTAGAAAGCGGAAAAAGCAAGGAAAAAGAAATTGGTCTTCTCGTTCACAGGAGAAAAAGTCCCCTTTTTAGCCGTCTCTTATCTATTTATAATTTCGCCCATTGTTATTCTGTTATTCCCCATGATCGGCCACGTCCCTAATTTTGTGGGCCACCATGGGCTGATCCTAACTGCATAAGCTTTAATTGCTTTTCAGTTTTAAATGCGCTCTTCTTTGCTCCTGACGCACCACATGTTTTATTCATTTTTGGCTTCAAGGGCCATTCTCGCGGTGCATCTTGGTTCACCACGTGGCACGAATTATGGCGCCAACAATATGTGTGTGTATATATATATATATATATATATATATATATATCTATATATAGAATCCGGCTATAGTACTTTTAAAAGCACCAAACACTTGGTACTTGTAAATTTTCCACCGTTAAATCTATCCCTTTGACCAATTCCACTCCTTAAATCATGCTATTCCACCAACCACCCGCTCAACCCTAGGGGACCACTATCATCCTAACCATCCAAATCTTCATCCAATAGCCAAAAATTTACAAGCACCAATAACTTCGTACTTTTAAAAGCATAGGAGCTCAATTCTATACATATATATATATATATATATATATATATATATATATATATATATATATATATATATATATATGTGTGTGTGTGTGTGTGTGTGTGTGTGTGTGTGTGTGTGTGTGTGTGTGTGTGTGTGTGTGTAGAGAGAGAGTAGAGCTACTATACTCTTATGAGTATAGAGTCTTTTATACTCATAAGCCGTTTTCGATAATAAGACTTTCGAATTGACGACCCATACCATTAAACATAATCTTGAGTATTTGAAAACTTCTTAGAAATAGTCTTTTAAAATTATAAGAAAGTCCATCAAACAGGCATAAAATGGATGGTCAAAATCGAACAATCTCTTAAAATTAGAGGATCAAATTTTTTAATATAAGATCGGAGTTATTGATCTTTATATAAATAGTGAATAGAATTTTCTATCAAAAATTCAAATGATTTCAATTCTTTTACACCGTTAAACTTGCAGCTATTCCATACCGGCCACCAAAAGTTGTGAACATTGAGATCTTTTGATTGTAAGGTAAATGATGTCAAACAATTGAAAGTTGGTTTCTAAAAGTTTCAAAATGCTCTAGATAATATTTAACAGTAAAAATTCAGATTTTCACATCAATTTCAGCATTGATGTAATTATGGTATTGTTTTAGTATAACTCTCTCCCTGTTGTGATTGGTTGCCTTTCTCTTTGAATTCCTGCTGGTCAAAGGCTGAGGAGAGGTGTTTTTGGGTGGTCGATTCATCGCCATTTGCACTTGAGGTGGGTCTAATTTACCGAATTCGACGGAATTCCATTAACTTTGCAAAAATTCAGTATGTATACTATTATTTTCCAATATTGCTCGTTTAGCTTTGAATCTCTAGATATGTATAGTTAGTAATGAAATCTGAACTTTGAGCATGCTAAACCTAAATATAGAAGAATTTAAATGCTAAATTTGGACTTGCAACATGTACAAAATTTGCACTATACCGCCCCTAGCTTCGTCGATAGTATTTATTTTCGTTAACCATTTTTACATATTTCTTGCCCTTGTTAGAGGGTAGTGAGTGTTTGGATTAGTGTAGGATGGGTTTACGCTCATACTGAGGGGCCAAGTGTATTTTTACAGCAGTTGCAAGATCAAGTTATATAGTAGCGTGCTGTCTGAGTCAACGGTAGTCCCGGATCCTAGATTTTTGTATCAAATTGTGTCCGGGGCATGCAGATTTTAGTTTTATAATCTATTTGATCATTCACATCGACTATAGCCTGCATGAGTCAAATTTGAGCTCGACAGAGACTACGCTTTTTACTCGGTTGGATAGCTCCCTCGAGGTGCCGCTCCGGAGTGATGTTCTTTTTGCGTTGGTATTGCAGCAGCCTTTTTGGGCGACCTACCTTGGACCAGCCACCCTCGAGGGAGGTGCGTGTTGGCTATTTATTATTGGGCTAAAATAGGTCCAACTTCCTGCCCCGTGACAATAGGCCCAGGAGACAAATAAGTTGAGTTGGGTGAACCTAATAAGTTGAGTGGGGGTGTGATCCACAAGAGACCCAACGGCAAGAGGCCCAACAATAGACCCAACGTCCAGGTGGGTTGAGTCAGGTCGAAGCCCGCGAGCGCTATGGCTGAGCCCTTAAGTGCGATGAGTGCGCCCTTCCTATCAGCACGTGCTTTTGGGATAGTTGGTTAGCGCTTACGATCCTACAATTGGTATCAGAGCCAGTGGCGCGGGTTCGATTCCCACATGCTGCATTAACGGTGCAGGTGTTGGAGGGGGGATTGTTGGCTATTTATTATTGGGCTAAAATAGGTCCAACTTCCTGCCCCGTGACAATAGGCCCAGGAGACAAATAAGTTGAGTTGGGTGAGCCTAATAAGTTGAGTGGGGGTGTGATCCACAAGAGACCCAACGGCAAGAGGCCCAACAATAGACCCAACGTCCAGGTGGGTTGAGTCAGGTCGAAGCCCGCGAGCGCTATGGCTGAGCCCTTAAGTGCGATGAGTGCGCCCTTCCTATCAGCACGTGCTTTTGGGATAGTTGGTTAGCGCTTACGATCCTACAGTGCGTGGCAGTAGGTTGGCGCAAGTTTGACCGGTCCTATCATGTGGATTGAGTTGTTTGTGCGGTTCTATAGTTAGTTGATGTATTCATCATAGTAGTAGTTTTTACTTGAGCTTTAGTAGTGTAGATGCATAGTAGCTATAGATTTTTTTCCAGCACTACTATTTATAGCTCCCTTACTTACCCCTTTTTTCTTTTAGCTTTTGTAGACTTAATGGGTAGATTGTCGGTGACGGTGACAGTACCCACTGAGGGTTACTTGTTTATAGCATAGTTAGTTAATTTGGATTCGGCAAAAATTCGGTACGGGTGTAATTCGAATAAAATTTGTATTTCAATTTTTAAATTCGATGAAAAAATACGGTTTAAAAACCGGATCCGTCAATTATTCGGATATGTGATTTATACGAGAATTATACGTTCAGTGTTTAAAAATTCGGAATAAAAAATTCGGCTACTGAATTAATTTTTTATAAAAAAATTAATACTATTATCATAAATAATTATAATTTCTATAAATTTAAAACTAAAGAAAATATAAAATAAAATGTATCATTTATATATATAAGATTATATATATATATATATATATATATATATATATATATATATATATATATATATATATATATATATATATATATATATATATATATATAGAATTGAGTTCCTATGCTTTTAAAAGCACCAAGCAATTGGTGCTTGTAGGTTTTTAACCCTTGGATTAAGAGATGGACGGTTATGATGATGTGGGCCCCCTAGGGTTGAGTGGGTAGTTGGTTGAATAATATAATCTAATGGGTGGAATTGATCAAAGGGGTGAATCTAACGGCAGAAAACTTACAAGCACCAAGTGCTTGGTACTTTCACAAGCACCATAGCCGGACTCTATATATATATATATATATATATATATATACCCACTGAGAGCAGAGAGTGAGAGGTCCATGTGGACCTCTTACTCAGCGCGGTCCACGAGGCTGAGTGTAGCCTCGTGGACCGCGACTTTTTAGTCGCGCCAACGCCGCGTGTTTTTCCTATTCATCTTCCCTTTCCTTTTTCTTCTTTTACTGTTGCTCCGCCATCATTTATTCAAAATCGAAAGTCAAGGTTGCTCGATTGCTCAGGACGAGATGCACAGATCATCGAAGCAGTGGTCGCGTGCCGCCGGTCCGAAAATTTCGTCCTTCCGCAGCCGCCAAATCCAAATTTTTTGAAAAAATTCGTCCTTCCGCCGCCGCCCACGCCGAATTTTTTAGAATATTATTCGGGAACGCTGTTTTGATCGCGAATTTCTTGAGCGAGGAAAAAAATCATGTATTATTCCGGATCGCTGGAAAAAATTCGCAGACGAACCGTTTCATACGGTATTTCAGTAGTTCGCGAATAATACGCGTATTAACCAACTAAGGTTTATAGTAGTTCTCACGCCTTTTATTGCTCTTTTTTTTTTTACAGAGCTCTCTGTTTCTGTCGCTGCTACTGATCGACATAAGGAAGTCGCGAATTAGAACACTGCCTGTCCTTGCTGGTCGAGCTAGAGGAGTACCCCTAGGGACAGTGTTTGAGTGGTTTATTGTACATTTGTATTTTATTTTCAGCTTTGAGGGAGATGGATTTGTACTTGGGGAGCTTATGCATGTACAGTAGTTTACCTTTATGTTATTAGCGGCTTTTATTTTTTGCTCTGGTACTTGCTTACAGTAGCACTTGTATGGATTACAGGTACTTCTTTCGTTTCGTGTACATAGGGCTACCTATGTATAAGGCTGGTCTGTTGGCGAGTCCAGATTCGGCTGCAACTCGGAGCATGACAAAATCTACGATTTGTGCCATTGAACATGATCTAGACCATTTGAAGTATCTAGAAACCAAATTTCATACTTTTCCGACGTTGTTTTCTTGTGCATCAAGTAAATGCAAAAACGAACGGCTAAAAATAAATATCCTTAAAAATTAATAATCGAATTTTCGTATACAAGATAAAGGGTGTGGAGCTTATTTTAAATAGTTTTTTAAAAAAAGTAACAAAAATTTAACTAATTTGAATTCTTTTACACCATTAAATAAGCAAATGTCCCGTATCCCGTTAAAATTATAAATTTTGCGACCCTTTGATTATTAGGTCAACAGTACCGAAAGTATATAAAATTTGATTTCTAGATACTTTAAATAGTCTAGATATGTTTAATGCCGACCGTCGATTTTGAAGCTCTTATCATCGAAAACAAATCTGACAAAAACCATTTGCCACCGATAGTTCATCTCTCTCTCTCTATCTCTCTCTCTCTCTCTCTCTCTCTCTCTATATATATATATATATATATATATATATATATATATATATATATAGAGCGAGGCTGGTATGCTTCTGGAAGTACGGAGCCCTCCGTGCTTCCAACTCGTTTTCGATGTTGGGACTTTCGAATTGACGATCGGCTCCGTTAGACTTGATCTAGAGTATTTGAAGTGCCTAGAAAATAAATTTTGTAATTTTTCGATATCATTTGCCTATTGATCGAAGGGTCTCAAAATCAATAATTTTAATGGCCGTGGTGAGTCGTTTGCAAGTTTAACGTTGTAGAAATATTCAAATCACGTGAAATTTTGATAGAAAATTGTTTATACTATATAAAACAAGATCAATATACTTAATCTAAAATTTTAATGTCATATCATCACATTTTGTAATATTTTTATTTTCAGCCGTTGATTTTGAACCCTTTCGATCACTAGGCAAATGTTATCGAAAAATTGTGAAATTTATTTTCTAGGTACTTCAAATACTCTTAGATCAAGTCTAACGGAACCGATCGTCGATTCGAAAGTCCCAGCATCGAAAACGAGTTGGAAGCACGGAGGGCTCCGTGCTTCCAGAAGCACGGAGGGCGCACAGATAGAAAGTTTCTGCCACCCTAGATTTCACCCACGTCATGTTCTCAAAACCTAAACACCATATTTCAGAACATGGCACGGAAATAAAAACTTTCGAGATTTCGAGCATTACAAGCGGCCCCCAGTAAGCGCAGTTCGGTGGGGGCCTCTAAATACCTAGGCAAGACAGGTACTCCGCATAATACAGGAAAAAGTAAAGCAGAAAGGATGATCTCTCACACACCATTGAAAACAATCCATAGTCGATCAAAACAAATGCCAGCAGAAATTTATTTGAAAGGAAATAAATTCATTCGTATAACATTGCTCCAGTAACACGACAGGCTACATAATTCTTACAACAAATGGTGTTACGAAAACATATCACTATACACTTCTTCGTCATCACCAACAAAAATTTGTCTCTAGTAACCATTTGGTACATAGATAGGTTCCAGTAAGAGGACTTTTGGATGGAAGCATCGTGCAGGAAGCCCACCAATACTAATATACAACACAATCAGAAAAAAGAAGTATTTTGATACTGGATTAAGTTCGGCAGACAGCTTAAACCTCCACTCATCATCGTTGCTTCCGATTAACAGCTCTACTCTGGCAAAAATTGTATTAAATTTCTCTTCCAGCCGTAACTAATTTCTTTACCTTGTATTGAAATGAACCTTTCCTGACTATTGAATCCACCTCAGAAAAGCCCGGTTATCTCCATATGAAACATGAGATTCAGCATTTGAAGTTTATTCGAGTCTTGCAGCTGCTGGAAAGAAGGCTGCTTAATCCGTTTCACAGGTAGCTCTTTCTTGTTATTTCGCCTTGTAATGGCAATACCCACCTCGAAGAGAATTGGCATGTAAATCATTCAAGTTTGAAGGGATGACTTGAGTATGCTTCTAGGGTTCCAGAAAAAGCAAAGAGGCAGTTGAATGTGCGAGAGAGATTAAAGACATCAGATTAGTTGAAGAAGTATGGCGAGTCCAAGACATCTTTCAGATTGAAATCTCCTCGCTCTGGCAGAGGTGGGAAACTTAGCGTGGGGAAAGATTGCTGGAAACTCTCCAACAACTGCAGCACATACAATAAACATTTTAGTCAATTATCATGAACTTAACATAATAAAAATATTTACTTCAGTGGTTTCTTCAGCCAAATTGCAGGTAACACCTATAAATATCATGGTTTTCATTTTGGGCCCACCAAACAACAAGGTTTCATCATGTCTTACAGTTCAATGTTCTGTTAAGCAATATCTATAACTTGGCTCAACCGGTCAAACAGGGCAAAGCATAGATCTTGAAATTTTGTCAAAGGGATGAACATGAAAATTACGATATTTAAAGGGGAATTTCCCATGTTTTAGCCTTTTTATTCCTTTCCAGAATGCATAAGGACTAATAGCAAGACCTACCAAATCGAATCACCTAAAAAAATATTTCAATATTCTAAAAAGCATTCTACGAGATTAGTACGCATAATAAAGTCTGATTATTCAGCATATTAGATAAAACTAATGAGAAACAGTTTTAAATGATGACATTAAGTTCAAAATATTACATATAATTGAAAGAGCATCCTTAACGCTAAATAATTCAATTAAATTAAAAAAAGCATCCTGAAAGTGGAAGTGGAAGGCTAGATATATTTTTAATTTGCTCCAAATAGATTTTTTTTTTTTCTGTAGTGTAATAACTTCATGTCAATGCATAGTTTGGTTTCGAGGAAGGTATTTACATTTTCCAAAATAGGGGTCTGATACAATTCCACAAACTTCTCCCGGAGTATTCTGTTCATTTGATCGACATCACATGCATGTGTCCAATATGAATCATGCACCCCTGCAACCACAAAAAGGTTAATAGAAAGAATTGACATAACACATGCACTTTACTCTATTTTCGCATTGCCCTATTTTTAGAGTATTCTATCAACCTGCAAAATTCAATCCCGCATTTTTGCAAGCCACTGCAGTCATCATCATATGGGAGCCATCAAGGGAATGAACAAAATTCGGAGGAAAAGCTGTTCGTTGGCGCTTCACCATAACCTAATACAATATATATGATAAAGGACAAGAACAAGAATCATCAAAATTATTCGAAATGAGACTGATAGAGCTGTGACCCAAAAAGAAGAGAAGGAGAAGAAGACAGGCAGAGAGCATTTATTTACATATATATCCAGCAAGATCATTTGTTTACATAAAAATGTAAATATGAAGTTACATATAGAAAACTTGAAGGTCCAATTTCTTACAAAACTGCCCTTTTGTTAAGTTAGGGAGTAATCAAATTCATGAGCAAGTTGACTTTGTCTGTAGTGTACTGAACCTTAGCAAGTAGGCGAGATTACTGTATGAATTGATGATCAGCACGTCAGAAGAGTGATGAATTGAGTTGGAACCATTTTGGTGCAAAATAGATGCGAAAACAGATTCAGACAGTGGAAAGCAGCTCAGATTTACTGTTTGGGCATTTCCGGATGCCCGGAAGAGTTTACGGGCGCCTGGAAAGAGAGTGAGCTAATGCGGTATGGTTTCGGAGCTCAGTTATGGACGGTCTAATGTGGAATCGGACGCCCGAAGATGCGGGCGAGGTTTCAGGCGCCCAATTCCATCATAGATGGATTCAGAAGTGTTGTGCAGCCAGTTGCGGGCATCTGACTGTTACAATAGCAGCCCAATGTTGGTGAAGTTGATTTGACAAAGGCGGTGAGCTCGTGACTCAGCAGGGTTGATTCAGCAGATTTCAGACACAGAACTGGGCGCTAGAAAATGTTCGGGCGCAGTAACGATGGGTTCGGGCTGTCCACTGCAAAGAGAGGGCACCCGAAAGGCGGCAGCTAAGAGATTTTAAACGACCGAATGTTGGTTTCGAGCGCCCGAAAATAGTACTTTTGACTAAGGGCTATTATTTGATAATTCTGAGGGCTTTCTGCTATTGCTACATCTATATATAGCACAGAGGAATTGTTTAATTGAGTTCTTCTTTTCCTTCTGCTATGCGCCAGAGAAAAGGGACGAAAGAGAGAGAGATGAAGATAGAGGAGCTTGGGGGCAGTTAGTCGTCGAGATGGTAAATATTGCTTGGAGGCAGTTAGTCGATTTTCGAGCTTAGGGGCGCAGTTAGTCGTCGAAATCAGTTAGTCGTCGAAATCAGGTTATGGCACCTGATTTCGAAGGAGTTGATTATGTTGGGGATTTTAGTAAGACTAGGTGCTGAGTACTTTTTCCTGATTTCCCTGGAGTAGCGATTCAAGTGGGTTCCATGTCGCCGAAATGGCGAACTACCTTCTGTCAATTTCTTTGTAAACTCGATTTTCGAGATATCTGGTAATGCTATTGTTCAGATGGTATGTTAATTTATTTTTTAATTGACATCTTTTCAATATTTCATACATTTTTATTCGCTATAGAGTATTTTATTAATCTATTTTTTGGAATTTTGTATTTAGGATTTAAAAATTTTGGTTTAATTTTTATTGTTTTGGCTAAAATTAATAGTTAACGTGCTAATTCATAAAGAAGATTTTTATTGATTAATAATTTTTTGGATATTATTTGATTCTAAATATTGCTTGGATCAGTTTTGGTATGAAAGTTGATATATATTTCACCTGTTATTCATTAGATTATATCTAATCATTCAAATTAATCTAATAGAAATATGTATTAAATAAATAATATCCCTCCAATTTATTTATTTTTTTAATATTAAATTAAAAAATTAAATATACTGTCACACTTTCTAGGAGCGGATGAAAATCCCCTTCGATATTTTGGAAACCTCTACTTATTCTATTTTTAAATAGAAAGTAATATTATCTTCTTGTATCTTTTTTTAAAAAGATTAAAAATCCTCTCTCTTCACCCACCTTAGAACAAAAAAAATTTAACTATTTTTATACAACTATAATAAAGTTTTAAAATTATGAATATTCATTAATGATCAATTTAGAAATGGTTGATTATATAAACATCAGGTTCGATCCGAATTATTTTAAAAAATATATATTAGTTCTACGTGCATTATTTACTACTCTATATATAGAGAGAGAGAGAGAGAGTAGGTCTTGTGTGCTATTAAGAGCATGGAGGCCTCCATGCTCCTAAGCCGTTTTCGATGATGGGACTTTTGAATCGATGATCGGCTCCGTTAGACTTGATCTAGCGTATTTGAAGTATTTAAAAAATATTTTTTGCAGATTTTCCATATCATTTACCTAGTGATCGAAAGGATTCAAAATCAACAAATTTTAGTGATTGATGTATGCCGTTTGCAAGTTTAACGGTGTAAAAGTATTCAAATCAGATGAAATTTTGATAGAAAATTCTTTATACAATCTACAACAAGATCAATATATCTGATCGAAAATTTTAATGCTACATCATAACTTTTTGTGAGATTTTTATTTTTAACCGTCCATTTTGAGTCCTTTCGATCATTAGGTAAATGATATCGAAAAATCGCAAACTTTATTTTCTAGATAGTTCAAATACGCTAGATCAAGTCTAACGGAGCCGATCGTCGATTCGAAAGTCCCATCATCGAAAACGGCTTAGGAGCACGGAGGCCTCCGTTCTCCTAATAGCACACAGGCCTCCGTTCTCCTAATAGCACACAAGACCTACTATATATATATATATATATATATATATATATATATATATATATATTGAAATTTTCCTAACTGAAATTATACTCTATGTCTGGATTATGTTTAGAGTCTTTAGACTGGAAATTGCAGAACTAAAACCCTAGGAAACTAAACCATATAATTGTTATTTAATAATGTGCTGAGACACCTACGACATCCTAATATATATATGAGTGGCATGAGTCTAGTAAACCCGTATTTTGTGAACCTGTGAAAACATTAGGTTTAGTGAAGGCTTATATGATCTGTAAATCATGACATGTGGTTGTAGCCTGTTGGTGCCGAGAAAACTCAGCTATATTTTATACTCGTGTGGGGTCAATCCCTGACGAGAGGCTCCTCCGGAGGTATTCCTTGTAGCTGTGCGATTGATCGAGCTGCAGCAGCTGTGCAATTGTTCAAACTGCGGTAGCTGTGCGATTGTTCAAGCTACCTAGTTGAGGGCCTTAGTGGGCAGGTGCGGTTGATCGCTACGCCACTAGGCTAGGCTAGGCTCGATTGATATAACTGATGGTGTGATTGAGATTGAGCTACACATTTGTGCGATCGATCGAGCTGCAATAGCTATGCAAGAGTTGAGCTATCTTATTGTGAGTTTTAGGAGTGATGTGGTCGTGAGTGATACAGTGAGACAGAAGCCTGCATGATAGCGGACTATCATAGAGGGGTTCTGGACTGGAGACAACAGGCTATAGTGGTTAAGTAGGTCAGTCTGATTGGGTTACATTATGGTTTATTCAGTTATCCTACTTGATGCATATGACATTCAGATACAGCTTTCCAGTATTTATTGTAGAGGCATGATAGTTGCAGTTCTTTCAATTCAATATATTATGTCGTTTATATAATTCATTTTACTATTATTGCCTCTAGTAGACCTAGTGGTGTAGATCGTCGTTATCATCAACTGTACACATCGGGGACTACTGTTCAATATTTCTCATGCCCTCTTTTATTGTTTTTTCTATTTCAGAGCCCTCCGTGCCAGCTCCTGATTGAGATAAGAGGATAGCGAGTTCGATAGCGTCTCCTACCCGGACATGCGAGAGCTAGAGGCCTACCCGAACATGCGAGAGCTAGAGGACCACCAGTAGACATTCATTCTGTAGAGCAGCATGTATACTGGAACTGGCAAGGCCAGTAGTACATTGTATATTATTTATTTTGGATGTGTAGTTGGCAGATGATGTACATACAGTTTATTTTTATGAGAGGATGTTGGATGTACATGTTGCTATACTTGTTATATTCTTTACAGATTCTAATACCTGTTTAGTTGTAGACTCCTAGGAACTGCTTTCTACTTAGTTGTGGACTCCTAGAGTTGTTGGTTGCTGACAGGTTGTTTTTTGATGCTTCTTATGTGCATGGTGCATTCCCGTGCATATGGCGGGTCTGTTGACACGCCCGGAGGCTTCCGCTGTAGCCCAGGGCATGGCATTGTCAGTTTTATAAAGAGGGTTAATTTTTAAAGGACATAAGAAAATTAAAATTTGCAGGGATATATATATATGCAAATAGATAATTCTGCAGGGAATATATGTAAATATCTCTAAATTTAAATACTAAAACATACAGCTCTCTAGCTGAGGTTAAATTCTAAAAAGCTGATAACTAACCTTGTCAGTTTCCCGTTGTAATGTCAGAACTTGAAGAGATGTTTTGATCTAGAAAACCAATGTATCAAAATGTAAGACAAATGTAGAGAGAAAATATCGCGATGCATTCTCTGTAAGCAATATATTTGGACAGAAGCACATTATGCGATGAGAAAAGGCACTCAAAGTACGTACTAGATGTCGTCCCAACTTGCGGTATGGTTGAACAACAGGGAGACCAAGAGGGGTAGTCCACCTCACAGGTTGATTTTCTGAGGCAATTATCTGTCAAAAGTGGAAAGCACCAATGTTAGTTAATGAAATCATGCTCGGCTGATCATTAAATTTCCAGAAAATCAAAGATCAAAATTTCTAGTGGGGATAGAACAATTTTGGCCGCACTTCACAAACAGGTGCTCTAAATAATGATGTTGAAGTAATTTGCATTCACTGTACAAGGATATGGATAGCTAGTTCAATCATCATTTGCATCACGTGAACCCCTCTCTTGAACAATAATCAATTCAACATATACTAAATAAGTGCAATAGTTAATAGATAGGATGAGGAAAGCTGTGGTCAGGGACCGACCATATTTTTCACGAAATATGTAATGGAGATTTTTCTGAAACTATGACATGAAATATTACAACACAAAGAAAAAGATATAAGCCCTTCATTGGGCAAAAAGTCTGAGGTTTGAAAAGAATAGATTAGTTAGTTATCATTAAATGGCTCTCTGCCTCTCGAAAAGTTCATGAAGAGTCATACAAAATGAATCCTAGCGAGACACTGGTTCAAAAGCATTACTCTAGTTCACTCAATGTCTAAGTTGAGATGTGACATGAACAAATGTTACCCAAGAAAAGTATTCCTGATATACCAAGTAGAAAGCATTTGTTTTGAAGCTTTTTCACAGGTTAAGATGCAAACTTAGTATATCACAGTCCAATGCATATAGAGATTGGATCTCACAGACAAATACTCTTGATACCGATTAAAAGGAACAGCTAACAAAAAGGTTCCACCCTTGCCAGACATCTAAAATAGAACTAATGAGTAATGACAAAGATCACCTTTCCCATCTATTCTTTCAGATATGACTAAATCTTTGTTAATTTCTTGTTCTCCAGTAGCAATTTAATTAAGACTAACTTGCGAAAAATTTTGAGGTACGATGATATCACATTTAGAATCATAGTATTGGGTTTTGGGACTCATAAAAGACAGAAGGCTTTTCTTCCATATTTCCCTCTTTTTAAGAATTAAAGCTAAAAAATTTAGCTCAATATGAATGAAAAAAATACTTATAAGAAGGGACTGATCCAGCGGAAGGCATGCTGCTGAAATTGTCACAACATAAATGACAAAGATCACAATATAAATGAAAAAGGAAGCCAAATACTGAATTAACTAGAAGACAATAATTCAAGTGCATAATCTATTCCTTCCAATGCTCAACTAATAGCTATGTCATAGATCATAATTTCCTCACACTTTGATGATCAATTTCTTGATATTTCATTTGTCTGGTTTTAGACAAAGTTCGTCATATTAAATCCCTTTTACTATTAAGAGACATATGTAACCGCTTACAATTTCATGTTCTTATTTCACCTCCAGTATCTGAATTTCATAGCTGTACTACTAAGTTTCATGCGACTTTCAACTTAATTCTAATATGGTGGCAGACCACTTTTCAATTCTGTTTGCATAACATGTTTGAAGTTTGAACTGAAACCAATGTAAATGATCGTTTAGGCTCTTCATTATCTGAAGGTCAATTTCCTAAGTTGTAGCAACTAAAAATCTAGCTCATTTATGAACTCCACACAATCCAATTGTACTTACTTCTTACTCCTCATGCATCGCTTCCATGCTTCAACTTAACTCTTATGCTGAACATTATGAGAACGATTCAACTTTCAATGTCAAGAAAATTCTTCATCGAGAACTACATGTTGTGTTGTTTCCTCAATTTATTGGAGAACTTAATATTCAACATTATTTCATCCTAGGTCAGTTTTATATTCAAAAGCCACCACCATTAAGCTGACTTGTTGCTGATGCTTATATACTGGTGGCTTCATTTATCTTCTGTATTGTTGTTAAGATAAGGCTCGCCCCGGCTGTGGTTTTACATTACTCTACTATACATTTCAGGTAATACCATAGTTTAAAAATTTGCGCATTTTCTACTAAGAAATGCTCTCCAAGCAGATCATCTATAAGAAAAATTGACTCAAATGTCAACCAAAAAATAAAAAGCACACCCATAAATATACATTACATGAAAGATATTGGTTGATTCCATGTTATGAAAATCCATACCTTCGCACATTCTCCAAGCCAGCTCATGATACTGCGTGCAGCTTCGAACATCTCCCCAAGTGCTGTCAATGTGACCTGCCAAATGATTACAGTTGTTCTCTCAAATAAATAATACCAACACACTCAGCAGATTCTACACAAAAAATCTTACAAATATTTTATATTAGCCTCCTACTCATGGTATTGTTCCACTTGGTGCAATATCGAAGCAAGAAACTCTATAGCCCAGATTGTTAATTCAGTCTAAGATCCTAATTTATTCCATTAAAACTCTACAGTTCAGACTAAGTCCAAACTTAAAAATCTAGAGTCCAGATTTATTCTACTCTATTATGGTCCATATTTATTCTAAGCTTTAAGGGTACGATCCAAATTTATTCTAAATTTATAGTCTAAGGTCTAGATTTATTCTAAGCTTAAAAGTCTTAGGTCCAGATTAATTCTATGATCTATACGATTCCAGATTATCTGAACATATTATAGCTTGTACCTCTGCATATTTAGATTAATCTATTATCATAATTCAAAAGAATCCTACAATCCAGATAATTCCAATATAACGTTTAAGATCTAGATTTACAAAAAAATTGTTTCAGTTTTATATTTATAATAATAATCAAAATCTCTTTCATCTAAAAGTTTTTGGTTCAGATTTATTCATCAATTTAAAATCAGGATTTATTCAACAATCTATACTGTTTCAGTTTTATGGTTAAATTTATCATATAAAATTAGTATAATTATATTACAATATATCTCATACTAAATCACTTCAAAAAAAAAATTTCTTTATTAAATATTTATTCGCTAAAATAGATTTTATTACTACAATTGAAATTAATCTAGCCCGTGGATTGTTGTCTAGTGTAGTGACAAAAAGATCTCCAAATAAAAAACATCATTGGCGCATACTTTTGCAGCATAACATGATGCACCAAACAGCTCTGTGTCTTCTGCAATGATACCCCGTTCCTTTAGTCTCCTTTTGATTTGTTCACGGGCCCCAACGTAAGTAACACCATACACAGATGTCATGACAGTCTGCTTTACCAATTTCCTATCCACCTGCAACCAATTTAAAAATTACATTATCCACTTGTAAATATAAGAACAAAATCTGAAAAACAATATTAATTCCCAGAATTTCAAATTAACCAGATGGAAATTTGTTTATATAATTAGGATGTCCCAACAGCTATAGGAGACCTTATGCATAAAAGAATATGCAATTTCGAGGGAAACTGTTAGCCGATGGTACTCTACTAAGAATACTTGCAATTCTCACCCAATAGAGCTGAGCATACAACGAATCGTTATAAAAAGAAAACTGAACTACTATGAATAATCATATCAATCCCTTTTATAAATTGGATGACCACATCAACAAGGAAGTGTGCAGATGTAATTGAATGATTGATTTGATATTCAAGCAGATAATGCTGAATTACAGTAGCATTTTTCAATGAAAACTACCTAGCCAGCTCACTTCGGACCAAGCTGGATAAGACCTCCACTTAAATCTTAATAAAGTTTTTTTTTTTTCCTTCGATTGTAATCTCTTACTGCTACATAACAAAACTTATATAAAAGCAGATGTTTATCACGGATAGGTTGCCTCGAGGTTTATTAATGTTAGTGTTCTACTGAGCATGTATTCCTTAAAATACATTAAAATAGAATAACATTGAATCTGCACATGGCAGTGTGGTCCTTTGATTGCCAACATGTATTTGATTACCTAAGATGGGATTAAATAAGATTAATAAAGAATGATTTAACGACATCAATAATGTGCCTTTTGAAGATAGTTGCAAACAAAAAGAAATCAAGAAAAAGAGAAAGTTCGACCTGATCAACTAGAATCCGAGCTCGCAGGGCATTGGGGTCAGTGGAGGGATCTTTTTGTGCATCACTCCGCATAATTTCAAGCACTCTGCAGATTATAATAAAAACAGTTGAGAAACCTTAAAAAGCAAAAATTGTAGGAGATCAACATAGAGGATTCAACTGTTACACAGATGTCTTTTTAACTATCTACGTCAACTTTTCAGCAGAAATTTTTTAATTCATAAAATTTTCAAAAATTTCGAGAACTTTCCAGAATAACCAACTTATGAACCTACTTAGATGTAATGAAACAGAGTCCACTGGTCTCAATCTGTCTAAAAAGATTGATATTCAATATAGTAACCAAATTTGTGCAGTGACAATCAGATGAAGAATCATCAATCCAATATTAAAAGGTGGCACTTCTTACCTGGCAGCTATACCAGAGTAAACATCTGCAGGCTTATCTCCCGCAACCAAGTTCACCGCAATGGCCCCTAACTGAATATAATGATTCAATTGGACACAAGAAATGATCCCCATTAACTTGGCATATAATCTAATATGTTTAGCTAGTACGAATGATAAAATTATTCATGATACATGGAAAACTGGAAGAGTGCCATATGTGCAAGCCTGCAAGGCCTAAATATGATTAGTTATAGCAAAATCATAAAATTTTTAGTTAACTGTTTTTCTAATCATATTCCGAGCAAACGGATAAGATTATTTCCGTAAAAAGAAGCCAGCTGATGAGTCCAAATTTATTATCATAAGAAAGATATATTCCAACTAAAAAGTAAAACTCCCAAAAAAAAAAAAAAATCCTGACCTTGTCTCTTCCAAGAGCTGCATAGTGTTGTAGGCCATTGCATGAACCATCCTGCAAAAGTATTAAATCGCTAATTAAATCTTCTCCAGCAAAGAATTTTGTGCTTCTACATCAACTTACATATATTTTTATATCAGCACAGAGAAACAAGATCATTGAAAAAGGAAAAAAAAACAAATTCAGGTGCAGAAAGGAAAAATAGAATGCACAAGACTTGTCTTCTTCCTATATAACGCTTAACTGCTTAACCCAGAGACCAACAGACCAATTATTCTTGATATTTGCCACTTCAGTTTTCTTTTCTTTTTCTTTTTTTGCCCTTTCCCTCAGTTCAACTTTTGACAAATCAAAAACAGAGTTATCCATTGCACTATGTGGATACCCAAATAGCCCAGCACCATTCGGCCATCGACATATTGCCATTACACTATGACAATCAGTTAAAAATAAAAAATAAAAAAATCAAAGGTCATAGCACTTAAGCATCACTAGGCCTGACAAACAAAATGCATTCATCTGTAGTTTTACCAGAAACAAACAATATGCACTTATCCACCCATCATTGTCTTCCATTAATCAAAATACAAGAACTTCAAGAGAACTTATCAGCATTAACGATGAACAAAACTACATTTTGTTTAAGTAAAGATAACTTGAAATGTCAAAAAGGGGAAAAACTTATCTACAGTATCCAAACAACCTGATGAACAGGCATGTGAGAGATTGTAGTCTCCGGAGACGAGCTTCTTAATGCTTCAGCAAGATTAATACAAACCGCCAAACACTGGAAAGGATCTTCAGCACCGAGCCACCACCGCCTGCCTTCAAGAGGCCTATCTGCAGAGTCGAATATATCCTCCAAATGATTTTCCGTAAACGCTATCCGGCCCTCATAGGATAACTTATCCACACCACCGGCATACAGATTTGCAAGATGTATCTTCAACCAACGCAAACCGGATTTACCAAGTGGGCGACCCTCCGCAAACTCCAAAATTCCGCGGCATAGATCTGAACCAAGATGATTCAAATAAGGATGCATGGGATAAGCACGGCCTCTAAAGTCTAGATTATGCGGATAATAGAAGCCTTCTTCATCCTTCATTTTTCTACCGACCTGATTCCATTGAAGAAAAAAAGAAAATATTTAGAATCATATCGTCACGGAGTCTCTACATGCATGGAATGAATTAGGTAGAAATAATAGTAAAGAATTTCTTACAGCAAGTTTCAGTTCTACATCACATCGTTGAGAATGTCTCTCACTATTTTCCTTCTTAACTGATTTCAGCTTCCACTTCCACTTCTTCAGCACAGCTTCATCTTCGGTGTCAGGTTTCTCAGGCAGAGAAATCTGGAATAGATAAATCACAAAATAAGAACAAAATTCAAACAAGATATTACAATAGAGATCCCTCTGATTTCGTTAGATTTCATAAAAAGGCTACCGAACGTATAAAGTCAACTCACATCAGCACGATCAACCAGGTCAGCGAGACATCCTCCACTAGACCAAATTCTGTCTACAATACTGAGTACCCTTTTGTTAACCCTCCATTTGGTGCTACCAAGTGTATCCAAGGCCTGAAGAAAATGCATTAAGAATAAGTATACCTTAACAAAGTAGACCTATTTTCAACACCCAAATGATAATAAAATAAAGTAAAGGATCTTTTTTGAACATGTTCAAAGCAGAATCACTTGGGAAAGCATTATGCCATGACCAATTACCTTCCCATAACAGGGTGTAAATCAACTGAAACTTTATGATGATCATGCAAAAGAATCTTGCATATAGGCTCTTAACTTAAATTAAATTGGGTTACACAAAATGGCACCAAATTAGTTCAATTGCTAGGTCTGAAATCCCATGCGCAGCAACAAAAAATAACTTAGATGCACCTGCTCAATAGGGGCAGGCTGGACTAATGATCCTTAATATAGGAAGAAAATATATCTCCGGCTTCAAAGAAAATTAATATCTTGAATAAAAACAATAGTTCATAGATGTTAATCTACAGAGTATAATCTGGTTATTACACAAAAAAGGGAACAAATTATATAGTAGTTCTATGCAAAAAAGTGACCAAAATAAATATAACATCAACAGAAGTGATCAAAAGTCTACGCCAAGTTTTTTCGAAAGGAAGCTAAAGAAAACACTCAATAGTACAATACCTCAAAAACCGCCTGCATTTGTTTCCTTGGTACCCTCTTAACTGCTTCACGTTGTTGTCTAGCCCCATGAATGCGCATGATATACGACGGTAAAAACAAATGTGCACCTTTGTCATACCTATCATAGTTAGACATAACATAAGAGAAGCATAACATCTAGTGACCATAATCATACTATTATAATCATACAAGATGTTACATAAACTTTGATTTATGCATCATATTTAATTAAGGGCCAATACGGCCTGGCTTAAGCCTTTGAAAAAATGCCATCTCAGTTTAGTTGTTCGTAGAAGGACTAATAGCCTTTTCATCAAAATCTTCCTAACAACTTCCTACTGCAAAAGAAACAAAAAATTCAAATCGGAGCTTCTACTTTTGGGGCCCATAACTTAATTCCAGATTGCCTTCATAACAGTAAAAGCTCCAAAACTTTTGCTTACTGATACCTACTGCTGCTTCTTAGAGTAGAGCTGTACCAGGAGCTAGGCCAAGCAGGCACCAGGTTAAATGGATCAAAATGTGACATTTGCCATTTACAATAGGAAAAAGACCAACAAATTCAATAAAATCTAATTGCCTTATATCGTCGGAGACAGCAAAGGACTATATAGAAAAAAGTGTATTTAACGAAGATTAGCATTTACATTAAATAAAATAGAAAAAGAAATTTTGCACGAATTTACCCTGTCCAATTAACTGGAGGCACTAGCATCGGCATGTAGGGAATGACCATGTGTCTTGCCTGTTTAAAAAGCATCTTTAAGAGACATTTTCAACAAGAGATCACAATAGAGCAAAAAAAAATTCATCTGAGCTGCGCTTACAGTTCTATCAAGGCCCTGACGAACTAATGGGTCACATTCAATAACTCCATAGCGTCTGCTGGTTTTCCTGGTGAACCACAGACAATTAAAAAAATGACACAACTGAAGAAACTTAACTGTAGCTAATTAACAATGAATGCAAATCAGCACTATTACTGTTGTTCCTTCGTGACAGTCCTAAGAGAATGTCTGAAAGCAGGCCGAATATCAGGTGGGCCGTCTGCTGCCTGAGTAACTGGAGGTTGAATATAGGCTGTCTCCATTAATAGTTCAATCAAACGGCTCCCAACCTATAAACAACGGGTTACAGATAAAAAAATAAAAAATTATGAAAGACCGTAAATATAAGTTGATAGCAAAAGTTGCTAGGTAATTACTACAGACCTTTGCTTGAGCATCTTGACCCCAAGGCTTGGAATCACCTTGTTCCTTCACAATCCTCCTTACTTGATGAACTTTTTGCTGCTTCATCAGATTAGTAACCCTTTTCCTCATAAACTCTTGTTCTTTGGTCACTGAATCATCTTCTATATCTTCATTTGTCTTATCTTTATTGGCCCTCTTCCTAGTTTTCTCCAAAAATTTGTGGATTCTAGCCTGGTTCAAGTGTTACAGATAGCTAATATGAACTTATTAATTAAAGAAAAAAGGTAGTTTCTTATAATCGTGGAGGTAAAAGTTGTGCTTTAGTTTTCATGCAATCGTAAACAACTTGGTACAAAAAAGCGGCTCAACTATAAGAAGAGTGATCCTGACATACAAAGTTTTACAGTAAACCACATTATTCTTTGCTGGAGCTGGAAAATATCAAATGGCAATCATAATTAGACTAATAATAATGATATACCAACAGATGCAAACGGCTGCAAAGAAGGAAAAGAGAAGGTAAGATATATAATGTTGCGACTTGAAATTTCCCCAAGTCAAATGATGCAGTAAGATTCAGATTGCCTCATTTACTACTTTTACACAAGTACCAGCTAATTATTTAGATGGTTGGGTTAAGTATGATAAACAATGATAATCATGATAAAGTAACCGACCAAATCTTTTGTCTTCCTTTCCTTAATAACTTTGGTGTAAACCCTAAGAAATGATAAAGAATGAATTAATTATCCATCAAACAAAAATATGGTTTTCTCGAATGCATGTCATAGATTGAAAATCTAAAAGAGGCGGCAAGGAGCCGCCCAAAGAGAAAAAAAAAAAAAGGAAAAAAAAAAGAGAGAAAGAACGAGAGAAAGGAAGAAAGACAGGATCAAGCAAGAGCAACCAAGCGAGCAACCGAATAAATTCTCAACAGCAAAACCAAAAGGCCCACTAAGAAGTCATAATTGGTAAGAATCCATGAAGATTGGTTGGACTTGTTTAGCTTCATCAGTCGAAATAGAGAACACCTTCTTCAGTGATCTAGCATGCGTTCATGATCTTGAGCAGTTGCCAACGGTAGTGCTTTTGTTTATCCTGTTCCTTTATCTGATAATCAGAGGCCACCCATACCGATACTCCATACTGAAAGATCTAGCAATAATTGAGCCCTATGCTTGATTTTGCAACATTATAAACTACAAGGAGCTAGACAGATCTTGTGGTCATTATGTTCTTTGTGCTTAATTCTTAAATTATGTCTCCAGTAGATACAGAAGTTTCATCCATATAGCTGTAGAGGTGAACTTTTATTTTTTCGTCGCATAAATATATGTTTTCTTCTAAACGAAAAACTTTGAAGATGAAACTTCAATATGCCACCATCTTGATGGAAAAGCAAAGATCAGCAGTAATGTAACCCACTACGAGTGCATTATTATAACATTGAACTTCAAATCCCTAACTTCATCGATGCTAACATTGAGTAATATCTATTTATTGAGTATATTAAACAATCATTTAAGATAATACCAATATAGTACAATCATGTAGATAAAATTGCTAGTCCCATTTAACTAACTAGAGCTAAAGGCGTTGCCCTAATCAGACCAGATCACATGAGGAAGACGCCCACAGCTCACATAACAACAATAGTGAGATCATAGATGGTTTCTGCTTATTTGCCAAAGGAAAAAATTAAAGAATAAACAACAATTAACTTAAATTGTAGCTGACCTCCTGCTCGATGGCCTCGCCAACCTGGCAGGCAGCCTGAACAACACGGACACTCCCATCCCCACTTCCCGTCATCAAAAGGCTCATCAACTTGTGCATCGTTATCACCGCCATCATATCAGCCGGGAGCTGATTAAAATAAGGAGCGTGCGATGCCCTGTTTTTCCCATCTCTGCAGTGCTCTTGCTCTAAAGCAATCTGATCCCGCAGCGGCTCAAACCAGCCTAAGAACAGAGACTTCACGTAGGGCAAGTTTGGGGCCAGCTTTTGCTCGCACATATCCATAAGCAATTCCTTATACTCCTTGGCGGCTTGTTCCCAGGCTTCTGTCTCGATCTTTATCTGCCTCCTCCGAAGCATGGCGTACTTTCCCGAGCCCATCCCGTGGACCTGCTTCGGCCTCGCCGGCGCTGGCACCGACACCGCCGTCTTTGCGGTGGCAGCCCCGAGATTCGTGATCTCTCTCGTCATCCGATCCCCGTCTGTCGGCTCGCCGCTCCTGCTAATCTGCTCCAGCATGGTCTGGATCTCCTCGACGGCCGAGGCGTCCTCGTCCACGTCGGTGGACGAGACGGCCTCGGCGAGGCTGGCAACCCTGCGAGAGGAGGTGGAGGGGATCGAGAGCGCGCTGCTCCTTCCGACGATCGTCGGCGGCCACCCGATTCGGGAGGAGAAAGACACGCCGCCGATTTTGGGCAGCCTCAGGTCCGAGAGGCGGCTTCTCTCGCAAGGTGGGGAGGAGGAAGCACCCGAAGGAAGGCCATCCATGGAGAATCCGGAGGAGAGGGGGGCAGGGCGCGAGGAGGCGAGAGCTCGGGAGGAGCGCGACCAGCAGGCCTGCCGAGGGATGATGCTTCGCCACATGTCTTGGAGCGGGGGTGTCGGATTGCGGCCGAAATGGCTGGAGCTCGCGTGGGCGTGGAGGAGGAGAGGAGGAGCTCCTGCTGACTTGCTGACGGGAGAGAAAAAGAGTGCGACGCTGGTGGCGGCGGTGGTGCTGCACATCAAAGTGAGAGGTTCGGGAGGAGGCGGAGGCGAAGGCGAAGGCGGCGGAGGTACTGCAGAATTGTGGGGAGAGAGGAGCACATCAGATCGCAAAGAGAGAGAGCGAGCAATTGATTAGGGGAACGGTGTTTTGGAGGAAAGGATGTATACGAGACTGGGGACGCCGCCTTTCCGACCCACCCTTAAACCCTCTTCTCAGACTCTCTCTCTCTCTCTCGGGGGTTTTACGATATTTTCTTTCTATGTGCCCTTTTGTGGAGTTAAAGATTGCTAAAATCTATACCAATTTGTATAAAAAATTTATTAATTTTGAGATTTTGTAAAAATAAGTTATTTTTTAAAATTTTATAGATTCAGATCAGATTTTTTTAAAAATGATCAAACTATCTATTTTTCAAAATGCATAAAATACATACATTAAATGTGTTAAAAATACAACTGACAAATCATTATTACAGCTACATTTCGTTTGAGAAATAAAATTCTCATCTAACATATAAATAAAAAATTTTAAATAATAAAAAAATGAAAAAATAAAATAGACCTTAAATAGTGCAATATCATTTCAAATTGTGCAATATTTTCTTCCAAAGAGTATAATATTTATCCAAACAGTGCAACATTTGTACAATTTAGGCCACAATTTATATAATATTGTACAATTTTTATACTGAATTATAAATAATATAACATATTATAATATACTATAAAAATCATGTAATATATGAATAAACGGTGCATATTTTACACTATTTGTATAAATATTTATACTATTTGTATAAAATTGCACTATTATGAGAGAATATTGCACCATTTAGATATTATGTTTTTTTGGAAATGACAAGTGCTAAGTCATAATTGCATATATCTTTCTCGATAGATGAGAATGCTCATTTAAGACAAAATAAAAAATAAAGTATAATTAATAAGATGAAAGAGTGCAACACTCTTCCAAATAGTACAATATTTGTATAAATAGTACAACATATGCATCGTTAATACACATATTGCATGACTTTTATACTAAATTACAAATAATATAATATATTACGCGCAAATAACACGTAAATAATATAACATATTACAATATATTATAAAAATCAAGCAATATATGTATCAACGGTACATTCGTTACACTATTTGTATAAATATTTACACCATTTGCATAGGCGTTGCACTATTATGAGAGAATGTTGCACTATTTAGATGGTATGTTGCACTCTTTCTTTTTAAAAATTAAATTGTATTGTATATATTAAATAAAGTGTCAAATTATTGAAAAATTACTAAGTCATAATTGCATATACCTTTTTCGAGAGACGAGAATCCTTATTTAAGACAAAATAAAAATATAATATAATTAATAAGATGAAAGAGTGCAGCATCCTCTCAAATAATGCAATATTTTCTTCCAAATAGTATAATATTTGTGTAAATAGTGCAATATATGTATCGTTAATATATATATTGCATGATTTTTATAGAAAATTACGAATAATATATTATATTACGTGCAAATAGTATAATATATTATGATATATTATAAAAATCATGCAATATATACACAAACGATGTATATGTTGCAATATTTATACAAATATTGCACTATTTGGATGAGAATGTTGTACTATTTGGAAGAAAATGTTGCATTATTTGAGAGAATGTTGCATTCTTTCATCTTATTAATTATACTTTTTTTTATTTTGTCTTAAATGAGAAAGTTACATGCAATTATGACTTAGAAAATTTGACACTTTATTTAATATACAATGTAATTTAATATTTAAAAAAAAATAGTGCAACATATCATCTAAATAGTGTAATATTTTTTCATAATAGTGCAATATTTATACAAATGGTGTAAATATTTATACAAATAGAGTAAAATATGCACCATTTATATATATATATAGAATGATTTTTATAGTATATTATAATATATTATATCATTTACGGGTTATTTGCGCGTAATATATTATATTATTCGTAATAAAAATCATGCAATATGCATATCAACGATGCATAGGTTGCACTATTTTACACAAATATTACACTATTTGAGAGGATGTTGCACTCTTTCATCTTATTAATTATACTTTATTTTTTATTTTATCTTAAATGATGATTCTCGTCTCTCGAAAAATGTACATATAATTATGACTTAGCAGTTGTCATTTTCAAAAAATTTGACACTTTATTTAATGTATATAATGCAATTTAATTTTTAAAAAGAAAGAGTGCAACATAATATATAAATGGTGAAACATTCTCTCATAATAGTGCAACGTTTATACAAATAGTATAAATATTTATACAAATAGTGCAAAATATGCACCATTTATACATATTTTGCATGATTTTTATAGTATAGGCCAATTTGCATGAAGAATCCACAAGTTTTGAGCTTTTGCAAAATTGGGCCACATTTTTCAATTTTGCAGATTCGGGCCAGATTTTCAACAAACTGACCAAAATATCCTTATTCCTTTCTCTCTCTACTTTTTTTTTTTCCCTTCGTTCTTTTTTTTCTCTCCGACCCTCATCACCTCCTCCACCGCCTCTGTGGCCTCGGCGATAGTAACGAGGGCGGCGCCACCTTTTCTTCCTCCATCTCTTCCTCCGCCGGCGCCGACGGCCCTCGGCGATGGTAACAAGGGCGGCGCCGCCTCCACTTCCTCCGCCTCCGCCTCCGCTGGCGCTGGAGAAGGAGAAGGAGAACTCGAAACAGACGCAGGTGAGGGAGGAGCAGACGGAGGCAACAAGGTCGTTGCCGAGGAGGTGCTCACCGCCCGTGAGGGTGAGGAAAAAAGATGCGCCCATCTCCAAGCACCTCCTCGACAACGACCTCATCGCCTCCTCTAGCTCCGCCTCCGCCTTCACCTACGCCTCTGCCTCTGCCGGCGCCGGAGAAGGAGAAGGAGAACTCGAAGCGGGCTTGGGTGACGGAGGAGCAGACGGAGGCGATGAGGTCGTTGTCGAGGAGGTGCTCGCCGCCTGTGAGGGTGAGGAAAAAAGACGCACTCATCTTCAAGAAGCGAACAAAGATGCAGAGAGTAGAAAAAAAACAAGAATAAAAAGAAAAGAAAAATAAAAAGAAAATTTTTCTTTATTTTTGACTACCGGTACTGAAAAAAATTTCTTTATTTTTTTTACTTTTTATTCTTATTTTTTTCTACCCTCTGCATCTTTGTTCGCTCCTTGGAGATGAGCGTGTCTTTTTTCCTCACCCTCACAGGTGGCGAGCACCTCCTCGACAACGACCTCATCGCCTCCATCCGCTCCGCCCTCACCCGGGCCCGCTTCGAGTTCTCCTTCTCCTTCTCCGGCGCCGGCAGAGGCGAAGGCGGAGGCGGAGGCGGAGGCAAAGGCAGAGGTGGAGGCGGCGGCGCCGCACTCGTTCGTCGCCGAGGGTCACCGGTGCCGACGGAGGAGGGATGGAGGAAGGGGATGGAGGAAGAGGATGCGGCGTCGCCCTCGTTACTGTTGCCGAGGGTCACGGAGGCGGTGGAGAAAGGCAATGAGGGTCGGAGAGAAAAAAAGAACGAAGGGAAAAAAGAAGAGAGAGAAAGGAATAAGGGTATTTTGGTCAGTTTTTTGAAAATCCGGCCCGAATCTGCAAAATCGAAAAAGGTGGCCGAGTTTTGCAAAAGCTCAAAACTTGTGGATTTTTTATGCAAATTGGCCTATAGTATATTGTAATATGTTATATTATTTGCGTATAATATATTAAATTATTCGTAATTTAGTATAAAAATTGTGCAACATTATATAAATGGGTTAATTGCATACAGGTCCCTGCAAACATGGTGAATTACAGATATATCCCTACAAAGTTCAATTTTCATAAGTTATCCCTGCAAAAGTCCTAATGTTATCAGATATGTCCCTGCCGTTAGGATCCGTTAGAGAAATTTGGTTAACCGCAGTTAAAACACTTAACCATGATCAGAATTGACAATTTTACCCTTCTTCCTCTTCCTTTTCCTCTTCCTCTTCCTCTTCTTCTTTCCCTTCATCTTTCTCGTCGTCGTCGTGCCCGCGTAGGCCATCGTCACGGGCACCTCCGACGGCATCGGCCACGCGGGCGGCATCGTCGGCGGCGTCCTTGATAGGCGATCGTCTCTGTCGCCGCCTCCTCCTTCTTCTTCTTCTTCTTCTTCTTCTTCTTCTTCTTCTTCTTCTTCTTCTTCTTCTTCTTCTTCTTCTTCTTCTTCTTCTTCGTATCCAGCTTTTGGAGGGACATATTTATAAGGGCAAAAATGTCATTTCACGAGTCTACTGTTAAAAAATAAATGGTTCTCTAATGAATCTTAACCATATGGACATATCTGCAAATATTAGGACTTTTGCAGGGATAACTTATGAAAGTTGAGCTTTGCAGGGATATATATCTGCAATTCATCATGTTTGCGGGGGCGTGTATGCAATTAACCCTATATAAATTGTGGCCTAAATTGTGCAAATGTTGCACTGTTTGGATAAATATTACACTCTTTTGAAGAAAATGTTACATAATTTTAAATAATGTTGTACTATTTAAGGTGTATTCCATTCTTTCTTTCTTTTTTTATTATTTAAATTTTTTTATTTATATGTTAGATGAGAATTCTATTTTCCAAGAGAAATGTAGCTATAATAATGACTTGTCAGTTGTATTTTTAAAGACATTTAATGTATTGTACTTTTATATATTTTGAAAGAGGGGTAGTTTGGTCATCTTTTCTAAAAATTCGACCTGAATCTGCAAAATTCAAAAAGGCGACTGTGAGAATTCGAATCTTGGAAAATTGGAATTCTGTGTTCCTCTCCCCTGTTACTGTGTATTCGATCTGTATACGTATATATCTACGTGTATAGGTGCATATATATAGGTATATAGTATGTATTTTATGGATTTTAGGGTTTTTGAGTTTGTTGCGGAGAGTGAACGGCTTAACGGCGCGATCCGGAGTCCAAATCTGATGATCCAAAATGGTAGATTCGATGTCTCGGCAGTGCTGAACGCGATGGCGTGATCCGTGTCGACATGCGACGAACGGATTGAGAGATTTTCCATCTTCTTCACCGAGAGGTCGAATTGTACATTTTTGGTTTCGCGATCTGGACCCTGTTTCTCGCACCGTTTCGCGTGAGACTGCTTGTGGAGGGGTGTCTGGGCATTTTGTTCCTGCTGTGAGGGTCTGGGAGGCTATTTTCTGTGTTTGAGGGGTGTTTTTGCAATTATGCTAGAGTATATGTGTGTTGTGTGTGTGTGTGTGAGTGATGTTTAGGGCTGGCAAATGAGCGAGCCGGCTCGTGTTCGACTCGCGTTCGGCTCGATATTCGGCTCGCTCGAGCTCGACTCGAAATTAAATGAGCCGAGCTTGAACAGAAAAAAAAGCTCGAAATTTATTTCAAGCCGAGCTTGAGCATTACTGGGCTCGCTCGAATTAGGCTCGAAAAGCTCGAATATATATATAATCCGGCTACTATATTATTGATAGTATCAAACGCTTGGTGTTATCGAGTATTCCGCCGTTAGATTTACCCCTTTGACCATTTCCACCCGTTAGATCATACTATTCAACCAATCACTCACTCAACCTTAGAAAATCACTATCATCTTAACCGGGGACCACTATCATCCTAACCGCACATCACTTCATCCAAAGGCCGAAAACCTAATAGTACCAAGTGCTTGGTACTATTATCTAATAGCCTAATTATGCTACTATTAATAGTATAATAGCATAATTAGGCTATTAGATAATAGTACCAAACACTTAGTACTATTAGATTTTCGGTCATTGGATGAAAAGATGTGTCTTTAGGATGATAGTAGTCTTCTTGGGTTGAGTAGGTGGTTGGTTGAATAGTATGATTTAACGGGTGGAATGATCAAAATGGTAGATCTAACGGCGGAAAATTCGATAGCACAAAATGCTAGATACTATCGATAGCATAGTAGCCGGACTCTATATTAATTATATATAATATATATATATATATATTTTAATCATATGTGTATAGAGTTTAGATTATTGGGTATATTTGCTGGCCCACAAAATCAAACCAACAAAATTCTACTCTAATTGCTTTCTCCCTCTCTCTTTCACTTGCTCGCAGAGTCGCTTTTCCTAATTTTTTTTTAATATTATAATACCGCATTTCATGCATTCATTTTGTATGTTGAACTATTAGACATTTTTTGTATCAAATTTTAAATAATATTTTATAAAAATTAAACTATAGATTGCATGATGTTAAGAATTTCAAGCGGCTCGTTTATGGCTCGAGCTCGCTCGACTCGAAGGTAGGCTCGCTCGAGCTCGGCTCGAATTAATTTCAAGCCGAGCTTGAGCCTAAATTTAGGCTCGAAATTAATTTCAAGCCAAGCTTGAGCTGAGGTAAGCTCGCTCGAGCTCGAGCTCGGCTCGTTTCCACCCCTAGTGATGTTGGGAACCTCTCTCTCTCTCACCCCCCAGCCTCCCCAGCAGCAAGCCCCAGCTCCCCCTGCCCCTCAGCCTCCTCCGCGAGCTCCGCCGGTCGCCGTCGGCCATCCCCTGGCCGGCGCAACCCCGGCCACCTTCTCCCTCTCCTTTTCTTCTTCTTCTCCTTCTTCTTCTTCTTCTTCTCCTTCCCTGCGGTGTGCACCCAGGGGGAACCCATGCTTGAGCCCCCCCTGAGGTGGCACGACCGCCGGCGACGTGCCCCGCCGTCGGGAGCCGCCGCCAGGCTGCTGCGGCCACTGCTAGGGCAGCAGCTGGCCGAGCCTTGTGAGCCTGAGCCGCCGCCGCCTCCCGCAGCCTTGGAGGGTGAGCGCCGCCACCCTCAGGTCCTCCGGCGCCGCCCCCTTCTTCCCCGACCGTCGCCGTGCCGCCGTGCCGCAGCTGGCTGCTGCTGGGAGTGCGGGCAGTGGGCTTGAGATCCGAGCCGCCGCAGCGACCTCCCGCCGGCATCAGGAGGACCGCCGCAGCCGTCGCCTCCTTTCCCGGCCGCCCCCGTGCCGCCTGTGTGCCGCCGCGCCGCCTGCGGCCCTTGCTTGCTGCTTGCGGGCAGGAGCAGCTGGAGGCCGCGCCCTGCCGCCTCCCGCCGCCTCGGAGGGTGCGCGTCGCCACCCTCGGGACCGCCGCCGCCGGTTCACCTCTTCCCGGCCGTAGCCGTGCCGCCGGAGCGTCGCCGCAGCCGTCGCGGGCTCGGCTAGGGCATTTTGGGCAGCCGCGGCCGAGCTTGCTCCGCCACCGCCGTCGCCGATTTCCTTTGTCGCAATCACCGGCCAACCGACGTCCAGCGGGCCCCTCTTGCCGGTGCCCGCGTCGCCACCGGCCGCCGTCGCCGTCCGTTGCCGCGACGCCGTGCCCTAGCCAACCCGAGAGCGGGTCTTCTTCCCGCGCCGCCACCGCCGCTTCCTGCCGCCGGCTGAGGTGAGCCCCTTCTTCCTTGCCTCCCCCGCAGCCGACCCTGGCCGCCGCTGGCCGTGCATGCCGGCCGGCAGCCAGCCGGAGCTAGTTGCTCTGGCCGGGGTCCATTTTTAGTGGTTTTTGGCCGCGTTTTGGTGTTTGAGCTCCCTGTTGCCTCCTGAAGTCCGGGAAGGTGAGCACGATGATTGCGGCGATGCGCTGATCATCATGCTCACCTTAGATTTCGTTTTGGTTGAGCCGTTACGCTGTTCGGCCGATGTCGAGCAATTTTATTGTATGTCTTTACTATTTTTATGCAATTTCTGGGCTTGCGACTGGTCCTGTCGCAGTGGGGCTGTGAGCACGGCCTCCGTTACGTCGTTACCTATCCGCTGGTGCTTGCGGAAGGTTGTGCGGACGTATGGATTGCTCGAACGGCTTATTTTATTACTTGTATGTTTGTATTTGTCGCTTGTTTTGCGATTGTGGCAGCAGTGAGACGCTGCGGGCAGCAAGGGCAAGGTCCTTGAGGCCCTGTGGACTGGTTGTCCAACCCCTTCACCTTTCGTAGAGATCCGGATTCATTTCCGACGCATTTTTTGATAAATTAATCGGCGAAACGCGTGTTTTTAGTCGTGCGACTCACTCGATGTTTTCGCAAGTGACTTGGCTTCGTCGTTTAGCCTTGTTGGCTGTTCCTCATCGCTGTCCCGAAGTTCCGAGGACAACGGATGAGTGACGAGGGGTTCCGGTGCCAATTTGGCATTTTTCGGGAACCCGGGAAGCCTTTTCGGGTGCGTTTGTGTTCGTGGCACCCCGAGCTTGTGCCCGCTGTCCTGCCACCTCGTTTTGTGTGTTTGGAGGACAGCGGAGGACCTGGTTTGGTTGTTGGTACCCCTGTGGAGCTTAGTGTGGTTCGGGATCGTCCCGGTAGATTTTCCGGGCGATCCGTCGGTTTCGGGATGTGAGAGCTATGTGTTTAGCGTCGACTTGGTGGACCTTGACCCTGTGAGTCTATCGTAGGTCCTGTCACGGTTTCCGAGAGCCGTCGGTGTTAGATTTGATCTTTCGACAGGTGGGTACTTCGATCCGGAGTCGGTTCAGTGGACTACGGTAATACCTTTCTATCCATTCTCTTGCATTTCAGTTATTAGTTCACTTGACTCCCGTTGACTCTACTTATGTGTGCTTGGATAGTAGAGTAGTTGTGGTTTGCATGATTATTGAGACGACCCAGTTGGTTGGTAGTGATCGCCTGTTGTTCCGAGCGATCCTCGTTGTGGTTTATCAGTTGCTTCACGGCTCGTTGCCGTTCTGTGGATTGAGCATTTGCATCGATCGTCACAGCTCTTCTAGCACATCACGTACACCGCGGTCTGATCCACCGCCTGGGGGTGTTCTTTTCCGGAAAAGGGTCGTGTATTTCGACCAACCCGTGAGCCTTGCTGCGTTGCGTGCAGAAGGTTTGGGTGCCGAGAGCTGAGCAGTGTCACAGTGCCAGGGATACGTCCCGGTGGCTATGGATTGGGTTTACTTTGTGGTTATCTCCTTTGATGCATATACTAGTTGCTTACAGTAGCATAGTTGTTCAGTTGTATGTCAGCCTCATATTTACTTGTGCTACTATTTACCTTATCTATCTTTTGTTGACCCTCGTGCCGGTGTGTACACCTCGCCTTCGTTGGCTTGCGGTACCCACTGGGAGGAGAGACATGTTTACATGTTCTCACCCCCCGCCCTCGTTGTTGTTTTCAGGTGAGCAGGGTGGTGAGAGTCGGGACGCAGCGAGGCACGCCTAGTTAGTGATACTAGAAGTCCCGACCTGTGAGGCTTTCCTCCCCAGATTTGGTTATTACCCTTATCCTCTATCAGTTAGTTATGGACATGGTTCAGTTACACTGTGGTTGTTTTATTTAGCATGTTATGCTTTGGTACAGATATATGTTGGAGGATTGTCTTGCATGCTTAGATCTCGTGGTTTTGGGTTTAGTATCCATGTGAGGATTGCATGCTTAGACTTTTGGATGTAGATGCTTTTAGATCTATCCTTGTGGCTTTATATCGCATATCTTGGATTTCTACCCCTCGTGGTAGCGTTTTCAAATAAAGATTTCCATGTGGGAAACAGTTTTTAAATTAATTTTCGATCGATCGACTTTTGTGATTTCAAAAGAGAGTTCTCGTGTGGAGAACAGTTTTCAAATGATTCTTCAATGTTTGAGATTAGGGTTTCAAAATAAAGCTTCTGGGTAAGGAGCAATTTTCTAGAATGATCAGTTGTTTGTGTATCGCATCATCCTTCGCCTAAGGACTTACTTAGATTCATACAGGTTTAAGGACTGTTAGCTGTATAAATCTTTTTGAGCTGTTGTGTTGTTGTGATGAATGAATGGTGGTTGTGATCCTGTTGTATGTTGTGTACGCCGTGCAAATACAGGGGAGGCTCTGTCCGTGTGTACAGTGGACCATGTATTTGTGGCGGGTCTGTACGTGGCGCGGGCTAGACTTTCAAAAAAAAATTGGCACGTATTTTCGCATCTAAAACTAGCCCGGGGCGTGATAGATTAAGATGGTATCAGAGCGTAAAGGGTACAAACACTCATTCATTCATAATTTGTAACTGAACCACTGGTTAGGCTGACCCATAGGAAGACCTAAGATGTATAGGTGCGCGAGTTCGAGGGGTTTGTTTTCGGCTTGTGTTTTGTGGGAGTTGTCGACCCCTTTCTCTTGCGCGGGTTTTTGTGTTTTGCAGTTGGCTTGTGGTCGTGGTAGACCTCCTCGTCCGGGTCGTGGTGGTAGGCGTGCGCCTGCGGAGCCGTCTGCTGGTGTTCAGATTCGGGCTTTTGCGGCTGGTTCGAGTGAGGAGCTGGCAGGAGGCAGACAGCCTGGTGTGACCGTACCCTGTGTGCTTGAGGCCGAGGCGAGGGGTCAGCTGACGACCCTCTCCGGCATGTTCCGGCTTGTTCCGGCAGTTTTTGTAGTAGCAGGCTACGGCTACTGCCGCTCCAGCCCCTCCTCCTCATTCGCCGAGTGCCTCGGTGACTGCAGACCCTCCTGTGGCGCCCACGCCATTGTGGCCACACCCGAGCGCATTTGGCGGATTTCCTGAGGTTCGATCCGCCCTTGTTCGCAGACTCGTGCTCTTTCTAGTAGTGATGGTGGAGTACCAGACAGATACCAAGTGGCAGGGTGTTTTTCCCTTTGCGTAACCACTCGTTGGCAGGTGGTGGCCCTTGTGGGCTAGGTGACGTCACTTGGTGGATCTGTGTTGTTGTTTGGGCTGTTCTTACCCTGGCCCCACTTTCTGTGTAGAGCACGAGGGCCGCTGCGAGCGTCTCTACAGAGACGGTGCTTTGAGCGATTTCGATCGCAGCTTTGGTGTTACCTTCTCTGTTTTGTTGGGTAGGGCGGTGAAGCCTACCCCACTGACGTATTGCTGGTGGAATCGTCAGTGTTGGTCTTTCGACCTTTAGCTAGTTCTTGCGTCGAACTGACGTGTACTAGACTGAGTGGACACTGTTTGGTGTCGGGTTTTTGTTGGTGCCTACTTGGTTTGCGGCTATCCTAACGCCTAAATTGGTGTGTTTTGGGATTTCTGGTGGTATTTGTAGGCTTTTGTGCTGTCTTCCTGGTTGTTGTTGGAGATCTCACCGCGTTTGACGTTGGTTAGTCGCCGCTGGATTTGTTCTTCCTTCGCTTTGGTTCGTGTGGTTGACGACCCTGTGTCGCCTGTAGCCGTCGGTTTGTTGTTGGAAGCCGAAGACTCCTAGGGAGTTGGCTCAGGGCAGACTTTGTTTTGTGGGTCGGTTTGCTTTTTTCCCGTTAATTCGGTGACTCGTCTGTGATTTTGGTCCAGCTTTTGAGTTGGTTGACCTGGTGCCTTTGTGGTGTTTCCAACTAGTTGTTGGACTTTGACCTCGGGATATTTCGTTTTTCTTTTGATAAGTACGTTGGCTGCAGACAACGTAGTGTCAAAGGGACGAAATACCCTATCCCTTTTGGGACTTTCTGGATTGGGTCGATGCTTTCTTTTGCAAGACAATCTCTCTCTACATCGTCTTGTGGGAAAGATGTGTGGTGGTCATCCCTGATCTAGTAGTGAGCCTTGAGCTAATCCTGGCGTGGTTTTGCGCAGTTGATTTGCCATCACTGCCGTTGGTTTGACTCCGGTTGAGTCAGGGTGCCTTTTAGCTCGGTTTCGGGATGGCGGGAGCCTGGTTGTCGGCTCCGAGGTTTATGTGCTTGTGTTTGCGTACAAGGTTTTCGCCGCATCTTTCGTGCAGTCTTGGTTTGGAGCGCGTGTCCGATCACTTGGATCTGATGTTTGGCACCGTTGGTGTTTTATCGCTTGTTGCGATTGGCAACCCTGTGCACCAGAGTGATGGACTCGCAAGGTTTTTCGTTGGTTTGATTGTGAGTTCGAGCTTATCGAGATGACGGTGATGTTTTAGTACCCTCTACCGCAGATCTACGATCTCTTCGACCGGCTCCAAGGAGCCTCGGTTTTCTCAAAGATTGTTCTGCAGCCAGGTTATCTTTAGCTGAGGATCAAGGCCGAGGACGTTGCGATAACGGCCCTCCGGACTCGTTACGGGCATTACGAGGTCACGGTTATACCGTTCGGTTTGACGAACGCCCCGGCAGTTTTTGGATTTGATGAACAAGGTGTTTCGGCAGTTCTTGGATCAATTTGTCGTGGTCTCCTTTGACGACATACTGATCTGTTCGAGAAGTTTCTTTCTTGGTTCACATCGTGACGCAGGCCGGTATTGTGGTGGAACCAAGGAAGGTGGACTCTGTAGTGGATTGGCCTGTTCCGACTTCTGTGGCAGAGATTAGGAGCTTCCTTGGCTTGGCGAGTTGTTACCGGCGATTTGTTGAGGGTTTCTCAAGATCGCCGCCCCTTTGAGCAAGCTGACGAGGAAGGGCGTGAAGTTTCTGTAGACTCCCGCTTGTCAGATGAGCTTCTAGGAGCTGAAGGACAGTTTGACTCGTGCCCCTATCTTAGCATTATCGCAGTCTGGTGTGGATTTTTGTGGTCTACTGCGATGCTTCTTGGATAGGATTGGGGTGCGTGCTCATTCAACAAGAGAAGGTCATCGTGTATGCTTCGCGCTAGTTGATGGACTATGAGAAGATCTATCTGGCCCTCGATCTCGAGTTAGCAGCAGTGGTGTTCGCTCTCAAGCTTTAGAGACACTATCTGTACGGAGCGCTTTGTGAGATGTTCACGGATCATCAAAGTATGAAGTATCTCTTCAAGGAGCTGTCTCTCACGATCACCAACCAGGAGTGATTGGTGGTGGAGTTTCGTCGACTGGAGTTGTGGACTTTACCTTATGGAGCTACCGCATAGTTGTTGACTTTGGAGGTGCAACCCACCTTGTCGGATCAGATTTTTGGTGGGCAGCTGATGGATTCGCACTTGCAGAGAGTGCGAGCAGAGGCCGAGCAGGGCAGAGATGGTGGCTTAGTTACATGCTGATGGTTTCCTTCGAGGACGGAGGTGTGTGCCCAGTGATCAGGATTTGAGGTGAGAGTTTTTGACTGAGGCACACCGGTCGCCGTACACCGTTCATCCTGGAGGGACGAAGATGTACCGCGACTTGAGGCAGAGTTTCTGGATGTGGCTCAGTGCCTGGTTTGTCAGCAGATGAAGGCTGCGCATCAGCAATCAGCAAAGAATCTTCAACCGTTGCCTGTACCTGTAGGGAAGTGGGAGCAGTTTACCTTGGTTTTCGTCACCGGGTTGCCTCGTTCTCAGCGAGGTCATGTTGTGATCTGGGTTTTTGTGGACTGTTTGACGAAAGCAACTCACTTCCTACCGGTACACTCGACTTAGTCTCGGGATAGACTGGCGCAGCGCTACTTGGTTGGGATCGTCAGGCTGCTTGGAGTGCCAGTGTCGATCGTTTTAGATCGGGGTTCTCGCTTCATTTCCCAGTTCTGAAGGAGCTTGCAGCAGGCATCGGAAACGAGGCTCGACTTCAGCTCAGTTTACCACCCTCGGAGTGATGGGCAGTCGGAGCGTGTTATCCCGACCCTTGAGGATCTGCTCCGGGCATGCGTTTTGGTTTTTGGTGAGGGTTGGTTCAGGTACCTTTCCTTGGTGGAGTTTGCCCTCAACGACAGCTTCCAAGCGAGCGTTGGATTGGCACCGTGCGAGGCGTTGTATGGAAGTCGTAGTCGATCACTGATCTGTTGGGTTGACGTGGGTGAGCGTCGTGTGATCGGCCCGACAACGGTTCAGCTGAGGAAGGATCTCAGCTACGGTGAGGTGCCTTTGAGGTTTTTGGCTCGCAAGGTGAAGCAGTTGAGGAACCGGAGCCTTCTGTTTGTGAGAGTACAGTGGACGAGTCGCGAGGAGTGCGAGACTACTTGAGAGCTGGAGTCTGCTTTGCGTGTGAGGTATCCGCTGTTTTTCGCGGATGGTGTGTGAGTAAGTTTCGGGGATGAAACTTCTTGTTAGGTGGGAGTGATGTGAGAATTCGAATCTTGGAAAATTGGAATTCTGTGTTCCTCTCCCCTGTTACTGTGTATTCGATCTGTATACGTATATATCTACGTGTATTGTATATATATAGGTATATAGTATGTATTTTATGGATTTTAGGGATTTTGAGTTTGTTGCGAAGAGTGAACGGCTTAACGGCGCGATCTGGAGTCCGAATCTGACAATCCAAAATGGTATATTCGATGTCTCGGCAGTGCTGAACGCGATGGCGTGATCCGTGTCAACATGCGACGGACGGATTGAGAGATCTTCCATCTTCTTCGCCGAGAGGTCGAATTGTACATTTTTGGTTTCGCGATCTGGACCCTGTTTCTCGCACCGTTTCACGTGAGACTACTTGTGGAGTGGTGTCTGGGCATTTTGTTCCTGCTGTGAGGGACTGGGAGGCTATTTTCTGTGTTTGAGGGGTGTTTTTGCAATTGTGCTAGAGTATATGTGTGTTGTGTGTGTGTGTGAGTGCTGTTGGGAACCTCTCTCTCTCTCTCTCATCCCCCAGCCTCCCCAGCAGCAAGCCCCAGCTCCCCCTGCCCCTCAGCCTCCTCCCCGAGCTCCGCCGGCCGCCGTCGGCCATCCCCTGGCCGGCGCAACCCCGGCCATCCCCTGGCCGGCGCAACCCCGGCCATCCCCTGGCCGGCGCAACCCCGGCCACCTTCTCCATCTCCTTTTCTTCTTCTTCTCATTATTCTTCTTCTTCTTCTCCTTCCCTGCGGTGTGCACCCAGGGGGAACCCATGCCTGAGCCCCCCTTGAGGTGGCACGACCGCCGGCGACGTGCCCCGCCGTCGGGAGCCGCCGCCAGGCTGCTACGGCCACTGCTAGGGCAGCAGCTGGCCGAGCCTTGTGAGCCTGAGCCGCCGCCGCCACCCACAGCCTTGGAGGGTGAGTGCCGCCACCCTCAGGTCCTCCGGCGCCGCCCCCTTCTTCCCCGGCCGTCGCCGTGCCGCCGGAGCGCCGCCGCGCCGCAGCTGGCTGCTGCTAGAGTGCGGGCAGTGGGCTTGAGATTCGAGCCGCCGCCGCCTCCCGCCGCCGCAGCGACCTCCCGCCGGCATCAGGAGGACCGCCACAGCCGTCGCCTCCTTCCCCGGCCGCCCCTGTGCCGTCGCCGCACCGCCTGCGGCCCTTGCTTGCTGCTTGCGGGCAGGAGCAGCTGGAGGCCGCGCCCTGCCGCCTCCCGCCGCCTCGGAGGGTGAGCGTCGCCACCCTCGGGACCGCCGCCGCCGGTTCACCTCTTCCCGGCCGTCGCCGTGCCGCCGGAGCGCCGCCGCAGCCGCCGCGGGCTCGGCTAGGGCATTTTGGGCAACCGCGGCCGAGCTTGCTCCGCCGCCGCCGTCGCCGGTTTCCTTTGTCGCGATCACCAGCCAACCGACGTCCGGCGGGCCCCTCTTGCCGGTGCTCGCATCGCCGCCAGCCGCCGTCGCCGTCAGTTGCCGCGCCGCCGTGCCCTAGCCAACCAGCGCCGCCGTCCGATTAGGGTTTCCAAAATAAAGCTTCTGGGTAAGTAGCAATTTTCTAGAATGATCTGTTGTTTGTGCATCGCATCATCCTTCGCCTAAGGACTTGCTTAGATTCATACAGGTTTAAGGACTGTTAGCTGCATGAATCTTTTTGAGCTGTTGTGTTGTTGTGATGAATGAATGGTGGTTGTGATCCTGTTGTATATTGTGTACGACGTGCAAATACAGAGGAGGCTCTGTCCATGTGTACAGTGGACCCTATATTTGTGGCGGGTCTGTACGTGGCGCAGGCTAGACTTTCAAAAAAAAAATTGGCACATATTTCCGCATCTAAAACTAGCCCGGGGCGTGACAGCGACCTACTTTTGCAAAATCTCAAAACTAATAGATTTTTTATGCAAATTGGCCTAAAATCTACGCAATTATAGTTTGTTGGGCCGCCTTTTTTTTTTTTTTCTAACTTAGGTATTTATTATTAACTAGTTGTGCACACGTACAATGCACATCATATTTAATTTAATTAAATTTAAATTTATATTATTATTAGTTGTATATGTCTATTTATTATTTAATTTTTTTCTAACCTTAATTTATTTCTAAATAAGTTGTATATATTTTTAATTTTGTTATACTGTAAATATTTAAAAATACATATTTCGTAACATACAAATTTTCTTTGAATTTAAACCCGATTTGAAATTTAAATTAATTTAAAATTTTTAAATTAATATATTCAGATTTAAATTTATGAACAAAACTCAAATTTTAAATTTATTTTGAATCCATAATTTCATATTAGCAGTTATTATAGACATGGATTTATTTATCAACCAATCTATTTTTTAAACTATTTATTTTCAAATTGCATGTGCGATGCATGTCATATTTAATTAAATTAAGTTAAATTTATATTTATATTTTGAATTTAAATAGTTATTGATGGTATGAGTCTATTTATCAATTAATTTTTTTTAACATTAATTTGCCTTCAAATAATTTTTAATTTATTTATACTGTAAATACTTTTCAAATGTGTTTCATAATATACAAATTTTCTTTTAATATGTATCCAAATTTTAAAAAATTAAATAAAATTTAAATTTTAAATTAATGAATTCATATTTAAATTTATGAATAAACTCAAAATTCGAAGCTAATTTTGAATCCATAATTTAAATATAAATAATTATTGGAGATATAAATTTCTTTATCAACCCATCCATCTTTCAAATTTAATATATTTTCAAATTAATTAGTTATTTTTTATTTGAAATAGTCTGTTCATTGACCCAAATATTAAAATTTTACATTAATTTTAAAGTTTGAATTGAAAAATGGATTCACGTTTGAAATTATGAATCAAACTTAAAATTTAAAGTCGATTTGATAGGCTTATTTTTAAATCATTCTATTTTTCAAACGTAATTTATTTTCAGTTACTTAATTGAAAGATAGTGGATGCTGTGAATATTTTAGAGTATGGAATATTCTTTTATGAGATGCATGTGAAAAATATTGTATAGTAGATATCCTTCGGTTTATAAAAATTTGGGTAAGTATGATTTTTTTTTGATTTCTACAAATGGAATGCAATATTTTTTCTTGCTAAAAATTGGTTTGTCAACAACTATTTTAATAGTTATCTCCAATCAACATAAATTTGTGAATTATATTTATCCAAAAATTTAAATTTTGAAAAAGTAAATTCATCTTTTATATTTTATTCAAAATATCTAATATCCTAATTCAAATTCAAATAATTGTTCCCTACAGTAATATATAGTTCGATTTTTTTTTATGTACATTGAATATTTTTCTATATTTTTCAAATTCTGACTAATTTAAAATTTAAGTACATATTTTAAACTAAAAATATCAAAATTTTAATTCATGTTTAATTCAAGATATCACATTCAATTTTAAATTAAATTTGTATTTATATTTTAAAATTAAATTGGTACTTGTGGTATGTGTCTATTTATTATTTCATTTTTTTTAATTTTAAAATATTTAAATAACACGTACCATTTATTTATAAACATATTGTCACGCCCCGGGCTAGTTTTAGATGCGGAAAGCGTACCATTTTTTTTTGAAAGCCTAGCCCGAGCAACGTACAAATCCGCCACAAATACATGTCCCTCTGTCCACACGGAACGAGTCTTCCCTGTATTTGCACGACGTACAAACGATACATCACAGGATTCCAAACATCATTCATTCATCAACCACAAACACACACACAACCATTGAGCTAATAGTCCTTAAACCTGTATGAATCTAAACAAGTCCTTAGGCGAAGGATGATGCAATGCATAGTACACCAAATCTTTCTATAAAAGTGCTTCTTATCCATAAGCTTATTTCGAAATCCTAATCTCAATCATTTAAATATCTTTTGAAAACTGTCCCCCACACGAGGACTCTCTTTTGAAAACCAAAACCGATCGATCAGAAATCTCTTTGAAAATTGTTTCCCACACGGAAACCTTATTTTGAAAAACGCTACCACGAAGGGTAGAATTCCACATTAAAACACTACCATGAAGGGTAGACAGCCAAGATAATACAAATAATCCGAAAATCCACGAGACGATATAATAGATAATAAATACCCAAGCATGCAGATAATTAAACAAGCAGTGTAACTGAACCATGTACTCAAGTCTACTAGTAGAAAGGGTCAGAGATAAACTAAATATGCTGATAACACCGGTCGGGACCTCTAATGCAGCTATCTAACCGCGTCTCACTATGTCCCGACACTCACCACCCGGCCCACCTGAAAAAAACAACGAGGGCGGGGGGTGAGAACATGATAAAGGCAAGTGTACACACCGGCACGAGGATCAACAAATAGCTGGAGATACAAAAATAGTAGCACAGGTTAGCATAATATAACCAGATATGACAAGACTAAGCTACTACCGATATGAAATGCATGCATCAAACGTAAGTAACCACAAATATTACCCAATCACCACTAGGCTACATAGAACGCATTGCAGACCACTGGCACTGGCACTGCCACCACATGCTCAATCATCGACACATAACCTCCGCAGATGCACGTGCCTTGAGGTTCACGGGTCGGATGCACACGGCCACTTTTCTGAAAAAGAACACCCACACGGTGGCCAAACCGTTGGTGTACGTGAAGTGCTAGAAGAGCTGTGACGATTGATGTGATATGCTCAATCCACAGGACGGCAACCAGCCGAGAATAGCAACTGATAAACGAGTAAACGAGGATCACCGAAACAACAGGCGATCACCACCGACCAACCAGATCATCATAAAGCGTGGTGGTTCATCTAGCTCAGGGAGAGCAGTTCCCGATGTGTCTCTTCGTCATGAAGTTTCATCCTTAAAGAAGCGGGTTGAACGGGGTTTCAAAGCATTAGAGGACAGACTCAAGAACTTGAAAGATGGAGTGAAGAAAATTTTGGAGATGCTTGGTTGCCGACATGATGATGTTGCCGGCGGTGCTGGACCGAGTTCTTCACATCCACCTGCTCCTTCCTCAGTTGAGCAGCAGCTTCATGGCACTGAGGGTGAAGAAGAAGGAAATAGTGATGACGACAGTGACGACGAGGAGTGATGTTCTTTACTGCTTATTTTGTTTTTGTTTTTCATTGTCGTTATGTTATGTCAGTCTTTGCATTCTGCTATTTTTACATACTATCTCTCTATTTTGGACTTGTAACTATGGACTAACTCTACTATCTTAGTTGGCTTTTATTGTTATCTCTCTGTGTCTTGTTGGCAATTTTTGACAAAAAGGGAAGAGAGATGTAAGTTTTTGAACTTATACGTATCATACAAAGGGGGAGAGAACCATGCCATGCAAAGGGAGAGAGAACCATGTTTTTAATTTAATGGTGAACAATACATATAGGGGGAAAAGAAGATGACATTTGGCGATGACATTTGGCGCGAGGCGAAGAAATGAATTGATCATACACGAAGGGTGAGTATTTAAACTTAACTTGCTTGTTCTACTTGATTGTGTCTGAAGTTGTTTTGCAGGATTTTTTTTGTAAGACTTTGCAGGATTTTTTTTGTAAGACTTCAAGACTCCAAGTCCTAAGTCATAGAGTTTGTCTTAAGAGTTGATCATATGTAATTTTGGTTTTAATTTTTGGATCATACACGCGTGAAGTTCAATGTTTTGATGATGACATTGGATTTCATTTATTTTGGTTCGGATAGTATCTTGTATTTTAGGTTTTGTCACGAAATTGCCAAAGGGAGAGATTGTTACAGATTTTGTATTGGCACATTTTGTGAGCTGTTGAGTAAGAGTCTTGAAGGTCAAGGTGTTACTTGAACAAGTTGAAGAATCCGAGACTTCAAGAATAGTGTATCGACGACTCACAGGGTGAATCACGATGCGAAGGTAAGATTTACTGTTTATATGGTGATTCATAGTTACTTATGGTATTGGAATCATGTTATATGCTTTAAACTGGATTAGACGAGTTTTTGGAAACTTTAGTTTCTTAGTTAAAACTTTTTTTATTGAATTTCGGTATCTAAAGTTTAACCGTTTTGAAAAAACTGATTTTTTCCTTTGTATTCCGGAATCATACTTCAAGTTCCTCAAAAGCAGATTGTTAAATTCTGGTTTTTGAACTGCATACCGGTATTTCCTTTTAGTACCGGTACTGATTCAAAGTATTCCAGTACATATGTGATTAGTACCGAAATACCACTGCGTAATGTTTCTGTTCCGTCCTTCCATTCTGGTATCTGCCTTCGTATACCGGTACACAGTGACCAGATATGGTATGTTTCTTTTTAATCCGACTCTATTTGATTCCAACACCTATAAATAACATGTTAGGGTTCTCTTTGACATGAACAACTCAGAATTCGTGAGAGAGAAACCCTAGAGGCTAGGATTTTCGTTCTAAACCTTTTTCCATGAAAATAGCCTTCGAGATCAATTCGAGATAGTTTAATCTCTACTCCATATGTCGAATTGATCTTCTTCTTGCTTAGAACTTTTTCTCTGGTTCTTAATGAAATTCTAAGCAAGGAATCACCGGTATAAACCCTGAGTTCCTATTCCAAACGGTGTCGTGGATTTGACGTGTTCAAGGCGGTTCGTGGATTCAGATCGTGAAGTCTTCGAGGATTCGAAGTGGGGCGTCTCGTGGATTCGAGGCGTGGTGTTCGTGGATTCGAACATGAGGCGTGGACAGCCGTTGGTGCGTGTGATCTGCTAAAGAGAAGGGAGAGGTTAAGTCCGTGGAGTCGGTAATCACCTTGTAATTCTTTACTCTTAGTGGATTGTGTTTTCGCGTGATTGGTCCCGTGGGTTTTTCTCCAAGGTAGAGTTTCCCACGTAAATCTCGGTGTGCTGATTTTATTTTCCGCATTACTTTATCGCATTGAGATTTGTTTATACACCTATTCACTCCCCTCTAGGTGATTGATATATTCTAGATAGATCCTAGGGCACCCCCTATCTTACAAGATCTACTTGCATGATTTTCATTATCACATTTACTTGAGGCATAAGCATGGATGTTTGTTATTTCGCATATAGTTATATGTTTATTTGTTGGACTAACCTGCTTATGTTGCCTTCTTTGGACCTGGTGGGTCGTGTTCTTCCCTTGGGTGGCCGTACTCACTGGGAACTATATTTATAGTTCTCACCCACATGTTTTTCAGGTCAACACGTGAGCAGCGCGGTGGCGCGAGGAAAGGGCGTAGCTCGATAGATAGCGCCCTACCACTTTGTGACCAGAGATAAATGTACCCTTTAGCTTAAGGGTGTTGAAGCGAAAAGAAAAAAATTGTAATAACAATCTGCTTGTATTTGGAAAGAAAAAATGTAATGTGTAATTTGAATGAGACGAATGCTTGTAATAGCGTAGTTATTCATGTTTATGATGCTTTCCTTATACAATATGTGTATGAATTCTATTATTGTTTGGAATGTTTTGAATTGTACCGATTGTGACACCTTGGGCAGACAGAAAAAACTATGTCCGTTCGGCGGGTCTGGCGCACGCGCCCGTGTGGGGCTCCTTCCACCTATTTGGGGAAGGGACGGCGGGGCGTGACACCCTCACCTCCTCCCACCTCCGCGGTGCCACCAGCGGCTGTGAAGTGTGACCTCTATGATTCCCTCTTCGACGCCGTTATGTTAGAGAAATTGAGGCTTGATCTCTCATTGAAGTCGCTGAATTCGAGTCCTGAGATATGTGGGCTTCGTTTTCCTAGAAGTTTTCATAGAAAAGGACGAGGAGCACGGTGACGGAGCCATGGGCGACAACGGCGGAGGCAATCACCATAGTGGCGGAGGCCAAGCATATTTTAGTACTCTTATGCATATTTATATTTATAATGAGCAAATGCATTTTCCAATAATATGTTCTGATATTTTATTTTGGGAATAAATCTTCCTATCCTCAAGGTAATGAAGTTTTTTTAATCAATTAGAAAGAAACTAATTCAACATGATAATTAATCTTGTTTCTTTTAATTTGTGTAGGCAAATGGACTAGACATATAGTCAATGGGACGAAACGACTCCCTCTCCCTCTCACAACCTGCGCCCCCACTCCTACCTCTTCCAAAGACGATATCAAAATAAAATAAAAAAATCATTAATCCTAGTCTACTAAAGGTATTATTTCTTTTTTGTACATTTTTTTTAAAAAAATTACCTATTCAGTTCCAAATTAGCAAATGAATTGTAACCTATGTATTAGAATTTTAAAAATAAAAGAATTTCTTCTTTCCTTCTATTGGTTGTTGTTGTCACGCCCCGCCGGGCCCAGCCACCAATTAGGTGGAGGAATAACCCGCACATGCACGTGCACCAGACCCGCCGAACGAACAGAGTTTTTCCTATCCGCCCAAGGCGTCACAAGCATGTATACATCACACATTCCAAATAGGAATATAATACATGGATTGTATAAGGAGGATACCAAAAGAAATATGAAAACTACACTGTTACAACCATTTATATCCACAACATTTGGTTTACATTCATTTCCAACCACATACAACCCAAAATATGAAATTTCAGTTTTTCTTTTATACTCAAACATCTCGTTCCAAAATGGTACTTCTATCGAACACCAAAACGGAGGGGTCTCTATATATGACCTCGCGTCCAAATCCTCACACCGGCGCGTCGCCTGCTAATAGACCTGTAAAAATGGGTGTGAGAACTATAAACATAGTTCCCAGTGGGTACGGCCCACCCAAGAAAAAAGCTCGACCCACCAGGTCCAAAGGAGGCAACGTAAGCATAATAGAATAATCTGACTATTACATAAATCGAGCATATAAATATTTACTGTATGCAAGTAATTTAACTATGCTTATGCCTCATGATAAACGCGATAATGAAATCTATCATGTGATGGAAACTATATTCAACTCACTATTTCATTACCCAATTCCAAATCTAGATGCCATACCTCAACCCCATAACTTGTGGCTTAACTCTTGGGCGATGAAACCCTCTCACCCACCACCCTCTAGGTCTCAAGTCCACAAATAGGGTTCTTTACATCCATAAGGTTTATACTCACATATGATACAATCAAAGAAAGGAGATACACCCTTGTCCCACAACAATACATCAAGTGAGGTTTACCAAGGCTCAAGGTAACAGCTCACCCAATCCCTCAAGGACCTACATCAAATGCGGCCCTAGCTTGCGCCGCGCCTCATGGGTAGTGTCCAGCATCCATCACCCCACCCAGTCGTGCTATGCATCCATGACCTGGGGTCGTGCATCGCATCCATCACCCAATCGGCTCTCAAAATAGCAAAGCGAGGATTCTCGCTTGGTTATACCTCCGGAGGACCAATGCCCTGAGGGAGCGACCCCCACGAGCAACTGCTAATTGAGCTCATTTGGCCCTTGCAAACTCTAGTCACATACATAATGCATCAAAGTCTAGATGCTCTTCATTGACCCACCGGTCATATACAAACTAGCAGAATCGCTGCTTTAACCAATCTCTTACATTCCAGCAACATGCAAGTTTTCTTTTCAAGGATTCATAGGGTTTAAAAATTCCACAATATCAATATTCTAGGATCACTCAATTCACTTGGTTCACAATTGAGTTCCATGGCACTTGGTCTAATACCTTTACATTTCAACCTATGTTTAACCACACTAGGTTTAATACCCTCACATTCCAACCTATGTTTAATAACACTAGGTTTAATACCCCCACATTCCAACCTATGTTTAATAACACTAGGTTTAATACCCTCACATTCCAACCTATGTTTAATAACACTAGGTTTAACATGCATGCGTCACATCTCAAATGCATACTATTATAAAATATTTAAATTCTCTTATATGCAAGGTGAGCCCATGGCTCAAATCACTTAAGCATATGTCCAATGGCAAAATGCACATTACTATACTAGGATTTCATATCATCCATTCATATCTAGGCATACATATACACCTATATGTTCCACATACCTAATATCATTGTCCAATGGTTGTTATTTAATCTAGTAACATATGATCTCACACTTCATATTTACTCAATAATAACCTACCATTACATGCATGCATCAAATAACATAATTTTATACTTTACTCTTTCGACATGGAAGCGATCAAGTCACTTCGGTGAAGCACAACCCACCTTATGGTACCCCAATTTGCTTGTAGACACTAGCAATAGGGCCGTACACCTTGAATCTCTTAGCTTCTTGCCCTATAATACAAGAAGGATTCGTTACTCCGAGTCGAACTCAAAACAATTTTATTTCTTGGAACCACTCAAAATGAAGTTGTTCCACATGTTCTACCAACCTCCAACTAGCGTTCTACGGGTTCAAACAATTTTTAAACCCATCAAATTCAAAAATCCTATTTTCACCTAGGTTTTCCAGTTTATCTAAGAACACTCTAAAATTTATGGAGATTCCTAGATTAAAATAGTGTAGAAACCTTTGGGGAACTCAAAAACCTCAAATCTAAAGGATTAATAAAAAACCCTAACCATAGAGTTCAAAAACCCACCTCGGATCCGAAGCTCCCCAAGCCGCCACTCGTGCTAGAGCTCGATTCACCGTCCTCCACGCGTTCCCGAGCTCAATCTCCACCAAAATCCCAAGTTTGGGAGAGATCTAGAGAGAGGAAGAGGAGGTTGTGAGGGAGAGGGAGAGCTTCTCTCTCTCTCTCTCTCCCTCTCCATGGTGTGTGTGTGTTCTTGGCTGAGGGAGAAGAGGGAGACTCCTCTTTTAAGCCCCCTCACAATAAATTACCAAAATGCCCTCATTCTGGGCTGCCAGTGCGCACAGGGTCCGAAACCCATAGCCTGTTTTTAGCGCAGCGCGGCCAGGGTCCGGACCTTGGATCCAGGGTTCGGACCTCGTAGGTCCAGAGCTAAAATATGAAGTTTTTTTATTTGAAAACTCTTGTTTTTGCTCCTTGAAGCTCTAATCCACTTCTAATCATTCCAAAACCCTCAAATCTCATTTTTAAGCATGTTTAAATTACTTTTCAATTGTACGTTGTCCAATTTGACAAAGTTCAAATCGCTACGGAGTCTCGGTTTGCACCGAAAACACTCAAATAGTTCCAAAAACTTGGTGAAACTATTCAAATTACGCTGTGGGCCAATTCTTATTAAAACTTCACGATTTGTAGAAGCATTATGGGCTGCAAATGCCTTCCAAACTTGGCCAAAACTTTCCCAATAATCTTGTGAGGCAATTGTCTATCACTAGAACCCCATAATTTGTAGAGGGTCGGTCGGTACACTACAGTTGTTGTTAAAGGTTACTATCAAATTTGTAGCACAAGAACAAGAAATGTGTTGGAAAAATATCGCACTGAAAATCCGATTGTGATTAACATCTAACTAAATTTTGTGATGAAAATTAATAAATGTACTTATAGGTGAGCGCTAAAATCCAAAATAAATTGTAGAAGAAGAAGTCCAAGAATAATTTGCTCTGGAAGCGTGCGAGGCACTGCCTTAAGGCGTATATATTCTCGTCTTTCGTGTGGGATTAACCGAAAACACCGCCCCAAGGTATGACTGGAATTCTCCCTCCTACGAGCACGAATGTGGAAGAGGTTGACGAAGACTCTTTCAACACCTGATGATAAAATGATCAAGCCAAATAAATCAAAACAAAAGAGGAAAAACAAATAACTCTCCAAAGTTTTTCTCTCTAATTTTTCCTTTCTATTTTCTCTAAAAAATAAGCTCTCTCTCTCTCATGCTAAACCCATGAAAGTGAAGCTTTATAATGAAGAGGGGTCAAATTAGAACGTTGGCCATGTTCCACAGCGCCTCAAGCGCGCATGCGCGTGCAGAGCAAGCGCGTGTATGGGAATTAACGTAAACAAAAAAAAACAATAATAAATAAAAATAATAAATAAAAAAAAATAATAATAATAATAAATAATCATAATCATCGGAGGATTTGAATTTTCATCAACAATCCCCCACAAAATTCAAAACCACAATATAAGAATAAATAAATCACTGAGTGTTTATACTATACAATAGGCGAGGTGTCTTTAATAGACTTAACCCCACTTAGTGTAAGCAGTTTTCATTAGAAGGAATCGGAGTGAACCAAGTCTAGAACTACGTTCCTTTGACCCTGACTTCAACTACCACACACATAGTACATAATTCTCCGTCGCGGGTCTGAGCGTTAATGACCATGCACAGTACCTTGATTTTTCATAAGAATTTCTATGGACAACCCACATCTCATAACCTCGGCCACATACAGATACTCTTATATAGGTGGTTTCCTCCAGGAATGTGTGTAGAGTCACATCTCGCAAAAATTACCGCCTTGGATCCCATTAAGAGCTATAAGCTCAAGCTCAACCACTACATAGAGCACTACTCACCATAGGGATGGGATTGGAGCTAAAACTCCTCTATATAAACTGTAGAAAGTGCTCTTTGGCCAACCTGACAGTTTGTTTTTACCATATTGAACCTTCTTCAAGGGATCTCCTATCACAAAGGTTGGGTTCCAACTGCAGGAAGGCCCTTTACGGGCAAAGTCCCATCCCCCTCGATGACTCCAGGACCTTAGTATTATTCAGGCCTTTCGTTAAGCAATCTGTAAGATTCTAATCAGATCTGCTAAAACTTAAAGAAACAATATCATGAGAAGTTAGCCATCTAACAGACTTCTGTCTCAATTTAATATGTCTACTAGCCTTCGAATCTACCAATTTCTTTTTACAAAAATCAATTGCAGCTCGAGAGTCACACCGAATAGAAATAGGTGGAATAGGAGAAAAAATCAAAGGAATCGAAGACAGTAGGTTCTTGAGCCACTCGGCTTCAAGGCAAGTAGTGTCAAGGGCAACTAACTCGGCCTCTATAGTGCTTCTAGCTATTATAGTCTATTTTTGGTGGACTGCCAAGAAACTGCACTTCCACCAAGAATAAATACATAACCAGAAGTAGATTTAATATCCAAAGAATCAGAAATCCAATTGGCATCGCTGTTGTAGCACATTGAACTTCAGTGTGTTGTATCGAACTTCTACAAATTGTGGAGTTCTAGTGGAAAGTAGTGTAAAAATGCTATTTGAATAGCTTCGGCGAGGTTCAGGGCTTATTCGAGTGTTTTCGGCGCAAATCGGGCGCGAAAACGGACTTCGAAAAGTTAAGTCTGCTAAACTTGCAGATTTTGTATTGAGTACCGGTACTGGAATCTGGGTACCGGTACGCAATACAAAATAGAGAAGAACTAGCTCTCGGGTTTTGAGGAACTCAACCTGAGTACCGGTACTGAAAACTGGATACTGGTACGCAGTACAAATTTCTGAAGGCCAACATTCGGGTTCTAAGGAACTGAATATGGGGTACCGAAACTAAACGCCTATGTTCCGGTATGCGAATTCGAGTACCGGTGTGACACCCCAGGTAGTCCTATATAAAAGATATAATAGGGCTAACCTCTCAACCCGGCTTAAGCATTTTGGGTGGTGGCTAGGCCCAAGAGGTTGAGAGAGTTGAGCGTGCTAGGACGGGAGTAGTCTCTAGGATGAGTGACCCCCTGGGAAGTCTGGGGTGTCACTGTAGTATACTGAACTTTAGCAAATTGTAAGGTTCTAGTGTAAGATTAGTACTTTATACTAATCTTGAGGTTTTGGCTGTGTTTCGAGAGCTTGGGAGTGTTTTCGGGACTTAGAAAGTGCGAAAACGGACTCCGGAAGTCAAAATCTGCAAAAACTGCAGTTTTGACATTGTATATCGGTATGTGGTTTTGGGATACCGGAATCCTGTGTGAAACAGGTTTGCGCAGCTCTCGGGTTTTGCGGAATCCGGCACTTGATACCGGTAAAGATGCAATGTATACCGGTACTGATGTTCAGTATACCGGAATACTGTTTCGTGGCATTTTGGCCGAGGCTCGGGTTTGCAGGATTTCTGACCGGATACCGGTATGCCCATACGCATACCGGTATACAGTGTAGAAACTGCAACTTTGTGCAGTTTGCAAATATTGTGTTTTGGAGGGGTGTTAGGGAAAATGTTACAATAGGTAACTTAACCCTTCACACCCCCCCCCAGCCCTCTTTGTGCAGGGACTTTGGAGAAGAAGAAGAGGTAAGCTCTTCCCTCTCTCTCTCTAGGATTTCTCTCCCTATTCTTGAGATCTTGGGGTTTTGATCTCATTTCTCTTCTCCTTTTTGCTTGTTGCTTGCTAGTGGAGCATTGGAGAAGGCTTGGTTGTGTTGAGGAGAGCTTATTGAGGATCAACTCCAACCCTAGCTTCTTTGGATCTAGATTGGAGCTCAAAAGAGGTGAGTAATTCTCTTGTAAACCCTCTTTTGTGGTCTTTTTGGATTATTTGTTGATGAAACCCTAGAATGGCAAATTTAGGGTTTACTTTGGGGTTTCTTGATTCTATGCTTTTGGATGGGAATTGATGGGTTTAGAATGTTATGTTATGTTGGATTTGAAGCCTCCTAACTTCGATTTGGGTATTGGACAAAGATTTCTTGGTCTAAGGTAAATTCCACCCTTTTTCCCTCTTGTATATGTCGATTTTCGAAAGTGTTCGTTCGACACTTGTGACCCCTAGGAATTTTCTTTAGGGTGCTAGAAATCGAGGGGACAACTCCGCTTCGACGTACTGCGAGGTCTCGAAGGAGTTCCGGTGGGTTTGACCTCACCGAAATGGGTGAAATCCCCCTATGTCTTCGGTTTTGTTAAAAGCTCTAAATTGTGCATTTACATGCTAAATGTAGCATTAGGACATTGTTGGAATCATGACATATAGGTGTCATTCATAAGAATTGCATGTACCTTGTAGGGGTTGATAACATGCATGGAATAAACTTGTGTAATAGTTTTGTAGCATTTCATCTTATTATATGTAGAAATGCATGTTGGATAAGTGAGACATCATGTGGGATACTAGATGTATAGTAGAATATGAGATTCGATCATGATGCTTATATATTGGCTCTTAGTAGCATTAGTCATGGCATATGACAAACCTTTGAGAATGTTAAACTAAGTATGTTGCATATTACTTAGGTGTATAACAAGTGGACATTATGACATAGTGTTGGACTCTTGGTCACTACTTGGCATTCCATGTTTTAGACATGATGAACGTGACACTTATGTAGTTGATTATGCTTGTTGGCCATTTGTGCTCATTCGCACATGCTTGTGAGGGTCGCTCCCTACAAGCCGGCACTCCGGAGTTAGCCTTGCGACCTTGGTCGCCCGTGCAGGTTTGGGCGCCGAAGTGTATCGCCGTTGGGGGAGAGTCTCATTCTAGTGAGAGAATGCTGACTACCATGGGGCCATTAGGCACGGCACAAGCGGGACAACATCGTCCCCTATGGATTGGGTATCTATGATACATGTGGTAGTGGACATGACATGGCATATAGTGAGATTATGACATTAGAACATGTGTAGCTAAAATATTGCATATTTACACATGTACATGAGTAGAAGATTTACTTGCATTGTAACATGATCATGAATAGAATATCACATGTTTATAACTTTATGGTAGAGGCATAGTAGTGTGGAACTTTTAAATGTACGCATATTTTTATACTAATCCTACTTTTGCCTCAGTTGACCTAGTGGTGTATCCCGCTCCTCTCGACGGCTTACCCACTGGAAACTATTGAATAATAGTTCTCATCCCCCTGGGGTTTGTTGTTTTTATTTCAGAGCCTTCCACTGCGGGAGAGGCAAGGGATCGAGGCAAGGACGTCGCGACTAGTTAGTTCCTGAGGAGATAGTCGCTTAGGTGGTTACCTTTCTTTTGTATTATATGAAAGGTGTTTGTACTTTTGAGTTAGTAGTAGAGTTCACCCTATGTAGTGGATGTATTATTGGTGGAACTTGTATCACCTTTATTTTGTGTACTTCCCGTTGTGCACCTTATGTATACTCTACCTTGTCATGTTTATTGTTCTTAAATCTAGTATGATTATGCTCTGATAACCATGTTAGGATTGTTATTATTCCTTTCATTGTATACTTGTTGTAGACGCCTTGTGTGCACTTGGGCGCCTTGTGTACACGGCGGGTCTGTGCACGCGTCCGGGTGTGCTTCCGCTTGGGCCCCGGGGCGTGACAGTCACAGTTGATATCAGAGCCAATTACCAGCCGGAAGTGTGAGATGAGTCTCGGCTAAGCTAGGTGTAGTTATGGGTAGAGCATGGCTCCCCAGGGTTTATGGGTAGAGCACAGCTCCCCCGGTTTAAGCTAGCGAGATGAGTCTCACACCGCCTGGTACTTGTGAGTCGGAGCCTGACGTGGACGTCAGGGCTTAAAGGGGGGGAGATTGTGACACCCCAATATAAAAGATATAATAGGGCTAACCTCTCAACCCGGCTTAACCATTTTGGGTGGTGGCTAGGCCCAAGAGGTTGAGAGAGTTGAGCGTGCTAGGACGGGAGTAGTCCTAGGATGGGTGACCCCCTGGGAAGTTCGGGGCGTCACAACCGGTATACAGTGCTGCGAAATGCTAGTTTTGGCTGGTTGTAAATAGTGGAATGTGGGGGAGTTAGTTGCAAATGTTGCAACACCATAAAAAGAACACTTCTCTTCTCTCTCTCTCTCTCTCTCCTTCCCCCCTTTCTCTAGTAGAACCTCTCCAATACTTAGAGCTTGGAAGATCAAGCTTGGAGGAGAGATTGGAGGTGAGAGCAAGCTTCTTGGAGTAAGAAGAAGTTTGAGGAACTCATGGTAAAGGTGAGTTCTTGATGATTTGGGTTTAAACCTTGAAATTGATCTTTTATTTTGAGGTTCTGAAACCCTAGGCAATCTAGACCACAAATGATGGGGATTGGCCATGTGATGTAGGGCTTTTACATGCATGCATGTAAATCCTAGGTGAAAGAGGGCTTTTGCCATGTGAGGGTCTAAAAGTATTTTGACCTTCGAAAATTGCAATTGAGGTATAGAAAATCATGTGGGAACACTTGATTTCAAGAAATGAATTGATTTTAGGGTTCGTAAATGGTAACGAACCATTTTGCTTGTGTTAGGGCAAGAAGCTTGGGTTGAACAAAGAACTCAAAGCAATGAGGCCTAAGAGCTCAAAGAATTCAACCATTTGAAAGCTTTTGAGGTTTGTTTGTGTTGCACCAAAGTGATTAGGTCACTTCCATGTCTAGGGTAAAATAACCATAATGATAATGGTAGTTGCATGTTACCCTAGTGTTTAATTGAGCATGTTGACAAAGGTGATTTGTGAAATGAAATTGAGCCATGTGCTCATTTTGCATGTGAGTAGAATTATGTGTTTTATACTTACACATCATGAAGGAATGTTTGCAAGTATTAAAACCTTGTATGCCTAAATGGTAAATAGGTAGATGAACAAGTACATGTATGAACTATTAAAATAGTGACATCATGAGTCATGGAACATTATAGTTATGGGACAACTTAGTACAATTATGTACCAAAGCATGTGTAGCTTGTTGCTCTCTAGTGATAGGAGAGAAGGTGACTCAAGAACTTAAAAACCTAGTGTCATTGAACATAGGTTGTGAATGTTGACATGAATGTGAAATTATAACGTCGCAAACGACATGTGCGACTAAGTGGGAGGTATGCGGCGATTCCGCTACCCACGTGCAATGATGGCGGCGATTCCGCTACTCAAAAATTGGGACCAAGATGGGGATGGCGATTCTATTGCCCGGTGCCCAACACTAAGCGGTAATTTCGTAGTTAGTGAAAGACGGGTTGGTTACACAGCGATTCCGGTATCAATGCCAATTGAAAGCGGCAATGCCGCAAGTGTTTGAGAAATGGGTTGGTGGAGCGGCGATTCCGACACCAATGCCAAGTGTTAGAGAAATGGGTTGGTGGAGCGGCGATTCCGACACCAATGCCAAGTGTTAGAGAAATGGGTTGGTGGAGCGGCGATTCCGACACCAATGCCAAGTGTTCGAGAAATGGGTTGGTGGAGCGGCGATTCCGACATCAATGCCAAAAGAAAGACTTGAATGGAACCTGTGGGATGAACCGAGGAGAAAATGATGAGAATATCATTCATGTAGGTTGCATCCATTCATGTTAAATTTAAGCATGTAATCGTAGTTGTGCATGATTAATTATTGACTAACCCATGCTTGTGTTGTTTTCTTTGGACCTGGTGGGTTGCGCTTCTCCCTTGGGTGGCCTTACCCACTAGGAACTATATTTATAGTTCTCACCCCCATATTTTTCAGGTCCATCCGCGAGTGAGGCGGCGGAGCGAGGCAAGGGAGTAGCATAGTAGATAGCGGCCCTTCTTCATTTTGATTATGTACTTAGATACACCCCGACTTTTGGACATTGAATTATATGGGTCTTGTAAGCGAGTAAAGTGTAATTAAATGTAACTACTATTTGAAACTTGGATGTAATGAATGTAAAGAAAGAATTTTTTTTGGCTTGTATAAATGTGCAAATGTGATGTAATAGAAGTATATACTTCTTTTGTTGAAGCTTTCCTTGTGCAACTCATATATTCGATTCTTGTTTGGAACATCGTATTGATACATATTTTGTGACGCCTTGGGCGGATAGAGGGAACTCTTTCTGTTCGGCGGGTCTGGCGCATGTGCCCGTGCAGGTTGTCCTTCCACCTAGTTGGTGTTAAGGCACGGCGGGGCGTGACAGACTAAGGTGGTATCAGAGCATATAAATGATCTAGGTGAACCTAAGGGACCCTAGGTTGGGAAGACCATAAGAACCTAGGCTCGTGAGTGACGAGAATTGTGAATTTATGGTGAAAGTCGAATTGATTGGGTCCAGTTGTGCATGCCTCTAATTGGATGTTAGAGGTTGATTCAAGGTGTGATCTATTCTCAGCCAAGGGTGTTCATGTTGGCGGCCAACAACATGAAACTAAGTGAGGGGAATAGGCACCCTTGTGTAACTTTCGCCTAGATTGGGTTCACGTTTATTTTCTTATTGAATGTTATATATGATCGACCTTGAGGGTCATGGTGCTGACCAAGGTCGTTATGTTTTCAGGAGGAAATGGTGCGTGATAAGCCTCCGACAAGGGCTAGGCCCGAGGAGTTGAGTGCGGGCCCCAAGCAATCCGAGGAGGGCGAAGACATGAGCCTTCGCGATCAATTGACGGAGCTTATGGGCTTTGTTCGGCGAAGGGCCGAATCAATGCAAAGACAGGAGGAGCAGATCAAGAAGCTCCTGGATGTGTTGGCACAGCAAGCGGCTGCGGCCAGTGGGGAGCAACAGCGGGCACCCCCGGCCCCTGCTCCGGGTAAGGCGGAGAGGGTGGCGGCAGCGCCGGCCATGGCGCATCCCGCACCACCGACAGTTGCTGCTAAGTCGGGCGCTCCTATGCCTGATTCCTTGGCGACGGATGCGGAGAGGGAGTGAGCACTCGCGGCCCTCATGACATTCAAGAAGTTCAACCCGCCTACCTTCGACGGGGAGAATGTGGATCCATGGGTCGTGGAGATATGGATCGACTCGATGGAGACACTCTTCGAGGATCTTTACACCTTGGAGAGGGACAAAGTGCACCTTGCTGTGCATTGCCTCGAGAAATCGATGAAGGTGTGATGGAAAGGGGTCAAGCGAAACCGACCCTCTAACCTTCCACCATTGACTTGGGACGAGTTTCGGGGGTTGGTGTTCTCCACCCATTTCCCCGATAACGAGAAGAGAAAGTTATAAGATCGGTTCCGAAAGTTGAAGCAAGGGAACCACACTGTGAGAGAGTATGAGCGGGAATTCTCCTATATTATTAACTGTGTCCCGCATGTCGTTCGCGATGAATTGGATAAGGTCGACTGCTTCGTGTGCCGGCTTCGGCCTGAGATCTTTAGGGCGGTCCACACCCTCAAGTTACAAACTTTCACGGAGGTGTTGGACTGGGCCTTATGGGTGGTGGGAACACCGTTGCTCGCGAGGAGTGCGAGATATTTGAAAAAGAGAAGGAGAAAAGAGAAGGATAAGGGGAACAAGCGCTCTTTGGGTGGCTCGGGTGGTTAATCGAGCTCAAAGCGACCCCCGAAGTACCCGCAATTGCAAACCCGATCCCGGGGGTCTCAGCCGAGTCGACCCTTGGGTAGGTGCCCAATTTGCAGCGGCCCCCACAAGCCAAATCAATGTGAATGCCGTGAGGGCCGGTGCTTCAAGTGCGGGCAGCCGGGACACATGCGATTTAACTGCCCACAGGGAGCTGACCGAGCACCGTCGATGGCGTCGACGTTTTCGTCATCGAGACAGCTTGCTGGCATCCCACCCGCGGCGATGTCAGCAGGCCGTGCACCAAAGTCGAGTCAGATTGAGGGACAGCGACCGACGCCGAGCGGTCGGGTGTTCGCCTCACAGGTGGAGGAGCCTACTGCCCCAGAGGATGTCGTGGCAGGTATTGTGTTGATAAATGGCATTCGAAGTAGAGCGTTGTTTGATACTGGAGCATTGCACTCATTCATTAGTCGGTCATTTGCTACTGTTCATGGAATAGACATAGTAAAGGCCGCACATATAAGATGGGTGCAGGTGCCAGAGCATGCTTTTTGCATTCATCATGCATGTTTGAATTGCCCAGTGAGAATAGGGGATTGGATTATGCCGGCTGATTTGCTGGTATTGAACCGGATGGTCGAGCATGACCTAATCTTGGAAATGGATTGGCTTTCTAAGTACTATGCTACCATCGACTGTGAGAGTCGAGTGGTGACATTTAAAGAACCCGGTCATGAAGAACTCGTGTACCGTGGGTGTAAGAGTTCGCTCTTTGCATCAATGGAGTCCACGTCGTAAGCAAGGAAGCTAATTGCTAGTGGATGCATCGCGTACTTGGCGACAGTGGTGGATGACCAAATGGAGGTTTTGGGGCTCGAGGACATTCTCGTGGTTCGAGAGTTTCCGAATGTGTTTCCGGCGGAGTTGCCCGGAATGCCACCGGATCGGGAGATAGAATTTGTGATACATCTACTCTCGGGAATGGCGCCGATCTCTAAGGCTCCGTATAGAATGGCATCGGCTGAGTTGAAGGAATTGAAAGCTCAGTTGCAGAATCTGTTGGATAAGGGCTTCATTAAACCAAGCGTCTCACCTTGGGGAGCCCCGATGCTATTTGTTCACAAGAAGGATGATTCACTACGGTTGTGTGTGGACTACTGTGAGCTGAACAAAGTGACCGTCAAGAATAAGTACCCGTTATCTCGTATTGATGACTTGTTTGATCAGTTGCAAGGGTCTCAGGTGTATTCGAAGATTGACTTGCAATCCGGTTATCATCAGTTAAAGATTAAGCCGGAAGATGTGCATAAGACTGCGTTTAGGACGCGGTATGGACACTACGAATTTACGGTTATGCCTTTTGGGCTTACGAATGCCCCGGCGGCATTCATGGATTTGATGAACCGTGTGTTCAAGTCATTGTTGGATCAATTCATAGTAGTGTTCATCGATGATATACTTGTTTATTCCCGAAGCGGCGAGGAACATAAAGAGCATTTCGGATTGTGCTACAAGTTCTTCGGGAGAACAAGTTGTTTGCGAAGTTGAAGAAATGTGAATTTTGAATTCGCGAGGTTGCCTTCTTGGGTCATGTGATTTCCGAAGGCGGAGTATCTGTGGACCCTAAGAGAGTGGAGGCGATTAAAGATTGACCCCGACTGACCAATGTCACCAAAGTGAAAAGCTTCCTTGGTCTTGCGGGGTACTATCGACGGTTTGTGGAGGGATTCTCGAAAATCTCCGGTCCACTAACTCGTCTTACCCGCAAGGGAGCCAAGTTCGCGTGGAGTGATGAATGTGATCAAAGCTTCAAGGAGCTAAAGAAAGATTGACTACAGCTCTGGTTCTCGCCTTGCCGATTGCGGGGGGAGAGCTTCATGGTGTATAGTGATGCATCGTGATAGAGTCTTGAGTGTGTGCTAATGCAACGTGGGCGAGTGATTGCTTATGCTTCTCGCCAGTTGAAGAGCTACGAGCAAAACTACCCCACCCATGACTTAGAACTTGTGTGGTCTTCGCACTTAAGTTGTGGAGGCACTACTTGTATGGAGAACATTGTGAGGTGTACACGGATCATAAAAGTTCGAGATTCCTATCCACTCAAAAGGAGTGGAACTTGAGACAGCGGAGATGGTTGGAGTTGTTAAAAGATTATGATCTAACCATTTTGTACCACCCAGGAATAGCTAATGTGGTGGCCAATGCGCTCAGTCAAAAATTCGTGGAAAACCTCGCAATGATGATGACGGCGCAACCGCAACTGATTAAGGAAATGTGGCAGTTTGACTTGGAGGTCGTGGCTCCGGATGTCCCCGCTACACTTATGAGCCTCGAGATTCGGCCGACCTTGTTGGAGTGGATTAAGGAAAGGCAATCCTTAGATTCGGAACTCCAAAAGGTGCGGAGTAACCTCGAGAGTGGGCGTGCCAGTGACTTCCATTTGGACTCGGAGGGCACAATTCGATTTCGAAATCGTTTGTGTGTGCCGAAGGACGAGAAGATTCGTGGGGTAATTTTGAGGGAAGCTCATACATCCCCGTATGCAGTTCATCCGGGCGGCACCAAAATGTACAAAAATCTTAAAATGCATTATTGGTGGCCGGGGATGAAGCAAGATATTGGACATTTTGTGGTACAATATTTGGCGTCGCTTCCCAGCGGGAAAGTTACAAAGTCTGCCTATTCCGGTTTGGAAGTGAAAAAATATAGCGATGGACTTCATTGTGGGTTTGCCTCGATCACAAGGAGGCCATGATGCAATTTGGGTGGTGGTGGACCGCTTGACTAAGTCGGCTTACTTTTTGCCGATCCACACCACTTGATCCGGAGATAAGCTAGCACACGTCTACTTGGATGAGATTGTGCGATTGCACGGGGTTCCGACAACAATAGTTTCAGATCGAGATCCCCGATTTGCATCTCATTTTTGAAAAAGCTTACATGAAGCTATGGGCACACGGCTCGATTTTAGCACCGCATTTCATTTTCAAACAGACGGTCAGTTAGAAAGGACAATGCAAATCCTTGAGGATATATTGCGAGCGTGTGTTTTAGACTTCAAGGGTCCTTGGTCTACTTATTTATCAATGGCTGAGTTCGCTTATAATAACAGCTATCAATCTAGCATCGGTATGGCACCATTTGAAGCCTTGTATGGAAGAAAGTGCCGGTCTCCTATTTATTGGGATGAAGTCGGCGAGAGAAGGGTCTTAGGACCTGATGTGTTGAGTGAAGAGGAGAAAAAAGTCCGCTTGACACGTCAAGGGTTGCTAGCAGCGCGCGCAATCAAGGCAAAAGATGTAGTACCCTAAATATCGGTGCGCTATGCCGAACTTTACCGAATTGGATGAAGTTCGGAAAGAGCCGATAATGGCTGGTGTGGAATTGAGTTCCGAGGGTTTCGGAACTTTTGGGTGCGAGTTAGGGCCCCGAAACTCAAAATTTTGAATTTTTGGAAAAACCGAATTGGAGCTAAATTGCTCACAGGGTCCGGACCCAAGATCTGGGGTCCGGACAATGAAGTCCTGTGGAGAAGCTAGAGTCCGGACCAGGACGTCCCGGTCCGGACCCGACCTGTTTTTCGAGCTGAGATGCTCACGGGTTCCGGACCCGGCTGTGGGGTCCGGACCCGTCCTGCGTACCTGTGTGGGAGGATTACTCCCCGGGTCTGGACCCGACATGCAAGGTCCGGACCCGGCGGTTGCAGAATGCCTGAATCAAGGGCATTTTGGTAAATTACGAAGTGGGGTTATGTGTAGGGGCTGAGGTCTCTTCCCCTTCATTTCTCCTTCACCTTCCTCATTTCCCCTCTCCCTCTCCCTCACTTTCTCTCTCTAGAGATCTCTCCAAAGCTTGGAGAAGTGAAGGATTTGACCTTGGGAAAAGCTTCTAAGGTGGATTTGGGGCTTCTTGGTGCAAGAAGCTAGGGAGCTTGGGTGTTGAGGTGAGTTTTTATGATTTAGGGTTTAAACCTTAGATTTAATCCTTTGTTATAAGGTTTTTGGAAACCCTAGGCAATCTTGACCACAAATGGTGGAAGATTGGCCATGAAATCTAGGGTTTGGCTTGCATGCATGCAAATCCAAGGTTGAATTGGGGCTTTTGCAATGGGAGGTTCTAAAAATATTTAGACCTTCGGGAATTACAATTGAGGCATAGAAAATCATGTTAGAACAATTGATTTTAAGTATCGAGTTGATTTATGGGTTTGTAATGAGTAACAGACCATTTTTCTTGTAGAAGCTTGGGTTGAAGCAAGAACTCAAGGCTTGGAGACTTAGGAGCTCAAAGAATTCAAGAATTGGGAGTTCTTGAGGTGGGTTTGTGTTTACCGAAGTGATTAGGTCACTTTCATGTGTAGGGTAAATAACCATTTAAAAATAAAATGGTGTGAAAGTATGTAACCCTAGATTTTGCATGTTGGCAAAATGAGAATCATGTTGAATTGAGCCATGGGCTCATTTTGCATGTTAGTGAAGTCAAGTATATCATTATTATTTATTTTTGTTATGTGATTGCATGTATGAGATGGAACCTAGTGTCATTGAACATAGGTTGGAACATGAGATTGGAACCTAGTGTCATTGAACATAGGTTGGAACATGAGATTGGAACCTAGTGTCATTGAACATAGGTTGGAACATGAGATTGGGACCTAGTGTCAAGGAACCTAGGTTGAGAATGTAAATTAAACCTAGTGTTATGGAACATAGGTGAGACTTGGTGACTTGAACCTAGGGCCATTGGACTTAGGTTGGCAAGTGTGTAAAGTAGACATGTTGGGGTATGCGACGATTTCGCTATCTCGGGTATGCGGCGATTCCGCTACCCGAATAAAGAGATGACGATTTCACTCCTTGGAGGTTGGGACCATGATAGGGATGGCGATTCCATTGCCCGGTGCCCAACGCTATGTTGTGTAAAGTAGACATGTTGGGGTATGCGACGATTTCGTTATCCCGGGTATGCGGCGATTCCGCTACCCGAATAAGAAGATGACAATTTCACTCCTTGGAGGTTGGGACCATGATGGGGATGGCGATTCCATTGCCCGGTGCCCAACGCTATGTTGTGTAAAGTGGGCATGTTGGGATATGCGACGATTTCGCTATCCCGAATAAAGAGATGACGATTTCACTCCTTAGAGGTTAGGACCATGATGGGGATGGCGATTCCATTGCCCGGTGAACAATACTTACGGCGATTCCGCTTTGGTTGAGAACCAATTTGGTGATGCGGCGATTTCGACACCATAAATAAATGACAAGTAGTTGAACTTGGACAATGTGAGATATAGGATGAACCTAGGAGAAAATGAAAGTTGTCATTTTATTTGGTTGCATTCTTTATGTTTATTTACAAGCATGTAAATATTTGTATGCATAGTTAATTGAAATATAACTTATGCTTATGGTGTTTCTTTGGACCTGGTGGGTCGAGCTTCTCTCTTGGGTGGCCTTACCCACTGGGAACTTTGTTTATAGTTCTCACCCCACATTTTTCAGGTCCTTCCGCGAGTGAGGCGGCGGAGCGAGGCAAGGGTTTGACTCTGTAGATAGCGGCCCTTCCATTTTGATGTTATGTAGAGTTGTACCCCGAATTTTGAACAATGGTAGCATAGGGGTTTTCATTAAATGTATACAACTTATAAATTCCATAGTTTTGAGAACTAGATGTATGGAATTGGGATGAATGAAAGAAAAAATTCGGCATGTAATAATGTGCAAATATGATGTAATAGAAGTAGAACTTCTTTATGTTAATGCTTTCCTTGTGCAACTCTTGTACTCCGTTCCTAGTTGGAACATCGTGGAAATGCTTGTGTTGTGACGCCTTGGGCGGGTAGGGGAGACTCTGTCCGTTCGGTGGGTATGGGGCACGCGCTCGTGCGGTTTGTCCTTCCACCCACTTGGTGTTAAGGCACGGCGGGGCGTGACAAAAAAGTTATGCGGACAAGCGCTGACGAGATTTAGAGTTCGCGGTGGGTGACCGCGTCTTCTTGAAGGTATCGCCCATGAGAGGGGTGAAGCGTTTTGGGTTCGAGGAAAGTTAAGTCCCCGATACATTGGACCATATGAGATTTTATAGCGTGTGGGATCTTTGGCCTACCGACTTGCTTAACCACCAAAGCTTGCAGGGATACATAACGTGTTTCATGTATCGGCACTCCGCAAGTATGTGCATGATCCGGCGCATGTCCTCGAGTATGTACCGATTGAGCTTCAAGAGGATATGACTTATGAGAAAATTTTCTTGTGTATCTTGGATCACGAGGTGAAAAAATTGCGAAACCGTGTGATTCTATATGTCAAGGTATAGTGGATGAATTACGATGAGCGCGAAGCTACTCGAGAACTTGAGAGCTCGATGAAGGAGCGTTTTTCCCACATCTTCGCTGATTCCAGCCAAGGTATGATTTTAGTTTTGTGGCTGAAACCCTTTGAAGGGGGGAGGAATGTAGTACACTGAACTTCAGTGTGTTGTACCGAACTTCCACAAATTATGGAGTTCTAGTGGAAAGTAGCGTAAAAAGGCTATTTGAATAGCTTCGGCGAGGTTCGGGGCTCATTCGAGTATTTTCGGCGCAAATCAGGCGCGAAAACGGACTTCAAAAAGTTAAGTCTGCTAAACTTGCAGATTTTGTATTGAGTACCGATACTGGAATCTGGGTACCAGTACGTAATACAAAATGGAGAAAAACTAGCTATTGGGTTTTGAGAAACTATACCAGTACTTAAACATCAGGTACCTGTAATACTTGGCATTTTGAGAAGTTACTGGACTTGAAACATTTCGGGCGCCCGAAACTTGGGAAGTGGACGCCCGAATGTTTCCGGAGCTGATGGACGTTTTGGATGGGTCCGGAAGTTGCTGACTTGATTCGGATCTGGGCGCAGGTTTCGGACGCCTGGATGGTGGATCTGGATTGGGCTTGTGACGTGGAATTACACGTGTCGTGTTGCAGGACACGTGTCGACCGCCGGAGGAACGCCGCCTCGCCGACTGCTGATTGTTGCCAGACCGATTGGCCGCCAGCTGACACCTGGATTACTGAATTTCCGGATGCCCGGAAGTGGAAATTCGGGCGCCCGAATGTGGAGATTTGAAGCCTATAAATAGGTGAGCCCCTTGATTGTTTTGGAGCCATTTCCACTTCGTGATTTCCTTTTTCTAGAGAGAGAAAGCTAGAGTAAGGGCCATGTGTTGGCATTAGTTATGATCTAGCTTGTTCTCCTCTTCTGTGTTGTTCTGATCAGTTGTTTTGTTGGAGGTTAGAAGTCTTTTGGTGGTATATTCTGATTGGAGTTCTGCTTGAGCTTGGTATATTCTAGAGGGTTGGATCTGAGATTGTTGTTGTTGTTCCGCACCGTGGTTGGATTAGCTTTTGAGGTGGGTTGATGTTTACCAGATTCAGTGGATTTTCTCCTATGTGCTTATTCTCATGATAGCATGACATGATATTGCTGAGATTATGCTAGATATGACATGTTAGGTTGAGACTGATTTACTGCTTGAATATGTATGATATGATCATAAGTGGGACAGTAATATCTGATAGCAAGCATCATTTTCTTATATTCATGATGCATGATTTGGCCTACACCTATCATGTTGCATTGATAGCCATTGTACCAGTTGTTGTACATACTAGTGTAGGTGATCTTACGGTGGCTCGTGCCATGTTGATTATACCTCCTTTTTGTGATAGAGTCGAGTTGTTTGTGAGCACTTGAGCATTGATCAGTGGATTGGGTCATACTTGTTGATTATGCATTTGAGGTGTCGAGGGCACGTGAGATTCTTCTGTGAGTTCAGATTGACCCATCTTATCGATCATATACCTGTGGGTGCTTGGCGATGATATGTGTTGTGATATTACTCGGTTGGGTCGCTCCCACGAGTACCATTCCAGAGTTGGGTTATGTATAGTACAGAGGGACATGCCTGTACTAGTGGCTCCCTACGGGTAGAGCATGTTGTTCAGGCCGCAGGTATGATATTATGGATTCATGATAGTCCTCATTTGTTGTGCTCATTGTTATTCATACTGAGAGTTTGAGCATTGTGTATAGTAGTGGTAGTTTATCTCCTCATTTGTTGTGATCATTGTTATTCCGGTATGCAACTCTCAGTACCGGAACAAAACACTTCAGTACCGGTACGCCAACATCAGTACCGGAATGACAGCCTATTCCGGTATCAGCTGCCGGATTCCGCAGAACCCAAGAGCTGCGCAAAACCAGTTCTCACTGGATTCCGGTATCCCAAAATCAGATACCGGTATGCAAATGCAAAATCTGCACTTTTGCAGATTTTGACTTCCGGAGTCCGTTTTCGCACTTTCCAAGTCCCGAAAACACTCCCAAGATCACCAAACTCAACCCAAAACTCCAGAATAGTACAAGCCACTATTCTCTCACTAGAACTCCGCAATTTGCTAAAGTTCAGTGTGCTACGGTATGGTATTATGGATTCATGATAGTCCTCATTTGGTATATTCAGTTCATTGGTATTCATATTGATAATTGAGCATTGTGCATAGTAGTTGTAGTTTATTTCCTACTTTCTTTATTACTCTCTATATATCTTGAGATCGAGGACTTAGTGGGCGACCGCTGACGCTGGTGGCGGTACCCACTGAGGACTACTTTTTTTATAGTAGTTCTCACACCCGTTGTTGACATCTTTTTGCAGAGTCTTCTTCTCCAGCAGTGCATTCTGAGCGTGGAAAGGAGACCGTCGGGTAGAGCTGTTCCCCTGACATTTTGCTAGAGGTATACCCCATTTTGGTAGATGATCCTATGAGTCTGTACATACAGTGATATTGAGATTGTCGGGGATGTATATTGTGGTTGTGGACTGATGTATGTATGTACAGTGAACTTATATTATATATATATAGCAGCTCTGTTACTTTTGATACCTTTAGCTGTTAGTGGATATTGATTTCGCTTCGTATACTCAGTTTTATTACTGTGTATACCCGGGGCGTGACAGTACTAGTACTGAAAACTGGGTATCGGTACGCAGTACAAATTTCTGAAGACCAACATTCAGGTTCTGAGGAACTGTATATGGGGTACCGGAACTAAATGCCTTGTTCCGGTATGCGAATTTGAGTATCGGTATGCATTGCTGCGAAATGCCAGTTTTGACTGGTTGTAAATAGTGGAATGTGGGGGAGTTAGTTGCAAATGTTGCAACACCATATAGGAGGGGAAACCTCGGCCACTCCTCCCCTATGTGGACACAAGAGAAAAGAACACTTCTCTCCTCTCTCTCTCTCTCTCTCTCCTTCCTCCCCTCTTTCTAGTAGAACCTCTCCAATACTTAGAGCTTGGAAGATCAAGCTTGGAAGAGAGATTGGAGGTGAGAGCAAGCTTCTTGGAGTAAGAAGAAGTTTGAGGAACTCGTGGCAAAGGTGAGTTCTTGATGATTTGGGTTTAAACCTTGAAATTGATCTTTTATTTTGAGATTTTTGAAAACCCTAGGCAATCTAGACCACAAATGGTGGGGATTGGCCATGTGATGTAGGGCTCTTACATGCATACATGTAAACCCTAGGTCGAAAGAGGGCTTTTGCCATGAGAGGGTCTAAAAATATTTTGACCTTCAGGAATTGCAATTGAGGCATATGAAGGAATTGCAATTGAGGCAGAGAAAATCATGTGGGAACACTTGATTTCAAGAAACGAATTGATTTTAGGGTTCGTAAATAGTAACGAACCATTTTGCTTGTGTTAGGGCAAGAAGCTTGGGTTGAACAAAGAACTCAAAGCAAGGAGGCCTAAGAGCTCAAAGAATTCAACCATTTGAAAGCTTTTAAGGTGGGTTTGTGTTGCACCAAAGTGATTAGGTCACTTCCATGTCTAAGGTAAAATAACTATAATGATAATGGTAGTTGCATGTTACCCTAGTGTTTAATTGGGCATGTTGGCAAAGGTGATTTGTGAAATGAAATTGAGCCATGTGTTCATTTTGCATGTGAGTAGAATTATGTGTTTTATACTTACACATCATGAAAGAATGTTTGCAAGTATTAAAATCTTGTATGCCTAAATGGTAAATAGGTAGATAAACAAGTACATGTATGAACTATTGAAATAGTGACATCATGAGTCATGGAACATTATAGTTATGGGACAACTTAGTACAATTATGTATCAAAACATGTGTAGCTTGTTGCTCTCTAGTGATAGGAGAGAAGGTGACTCAAGAACTTAAAAACCTAGTGTCATTGAACATAGGTTGTGAATGTTGACGTGAATGTGAAATTATAACGTCGCAAATGACATGTGTGACTAAGTGGGAGGTATGCGGCGATTCCGCTACCCACGTGCAATGATGGCGGCGATTCCGCTACTCAGAAGTTGGGACCAAGATAGGGATGGCGATTCCCTTGCCCGATGCCCAACACTAAGCGGTAATTCCGCGGTTAGTGAAAGACGGGTTGGTTACATGGCGATTCCGGTACCAATGCGAATTAAAAGCGGCAATGCCGCAAGTGTTTGAGAAATGGGTTGGTGGAGCGGCGATTCTGACACCAACGCCAAGTGTTCGAGAAATGGGTTGGTGGAGCGGTGATTCCGACACCAATGCCAAGTGTTCTAGAAATGGGTTGGTCGAGCGGCGATTCCGACACCAATGCCAAGTGTTCAAGAAATGGGTTGGTGAAGCGGCGATTCTGACACAAATGCCAAAAGAAAGACTTGAATGGAACCTGTGGGATGAACCTTGGAGAAAATGATGAGAATATCATTCATATAGGTTGCATCCATTCATATTAAATTTAAGCATGTAATCGTAATTATGCATGGTTAATTATGAACTAACCTATGCTTGTGTTGTTTTCTTTGGACCTGGTGGGTTGAGCTTCTCCCTTGGGTGGCCTTACCCACTGGAAACTATGTTTATAGTTCTCACCCCCATATTTTTTAGGTCCATCCGCGAGTGAGGCGGCGGAGCGAGACAAGGGCGTGGCATAGTAGATAGCGGCCCTTCCCCATTTTGGTTATGTACTTAGATACAACCGACTTTTGGATATTGAATTATAGGGGTCTTGTAAGCGAGTAAAGTGTATTTAAATGTAACTATTATTTGGAACTTGGATGTAATGAATGTAAAGAAAGGAAAATTTTGGCATGTATAAATGTGCAAATGTGATGTAATAGAAGTGAATGTTTTTTTTGTCGATACTTTCCTTGTGCAACTCATGTATTCGGTTCCTGTTTGGAACATCGTATTGATACGCCTTGGGCGGATAGGGGGAACTCTGTCCGTTCGGCGGGTCTGGCGCATGCGCCCGTGCAGACCTAATTGGTGTTAAGGCACGACAGGGCGTGACAGCTGTATCCCTCAATTACAGCAGGATAGCCAACAAATCTGAGAGAATATGAGAGAGTACCTTTAAGGTAGCGAAATATTCTCTCTAGGGCAATCCAATGAGTCATACTAGGGTTACTAGTATATCTACTCAATCTCGATATGGCATAGGCAATATCAGGTCTAGTCCTATTGGTTAGGTACATCAAAGAACCTATAATCTCGACATATCTCTCTTGATTCATAGGATTACCAGTGTTCTTCACAAGTTGAACACTATGATCAAAAGAAGTAGAAATATGAGAGCAACTCGGAATATCCAAATTTATCAAGAACCATTTGAGTATAATGAGATTGGGTCAGAAGAATAGAATCAGATGACCGAAGAATTTTCATTTTTAACATCTGCTTCACTAATATCCTTCATATCAAAATGGTCTGATAAGAAGCATTTAACTTGGCTAATCAGATCAAGATCAGGAGCAAAGATCAGGATGCCATCAACATAGAGGTAAAGGTGGACACAATGATCATCAAATCTCTTAAAATAAAGACAGTTGTCAAAATCGTTGGTCAAAAATCCATATGATTCAATAACACTGTCGAATTTTTCGTGCCACTGTTTAGGTGCTTTTTTTAGTCCATATAAAGAGCGGACTAATTTACACACCTTATTTTCTTGACAAGGCACAGAAAAATCTTCAGGTTGAGTCATATAGATTTCTTCTTCAAGATCGCCATGAAGAAAAGTGGTCTTGACATCCATTTGATGAATCGAAAGCTTATAGATGGATGCTAATGCTAGAAGAACTTAGATGGTAGCCATGCGAGCAATAGGCGCATATGTGTCAAAGTAGTCAACATCAGCTTTTTTGTCGAAAACCTTGAGGAACAAGCCACGCCTTGTACTTCTCTACCGATCTGTCAGTCCTAAGCTTCTTTTTAAAGATCCACTTACATCCTAAGGTTGGTTTCTAGGTGGTAAATCAGTGAGAATCTAAGTATTATTGCAATAATCAACTCGATCTCACTATTTATAGCCTCCTTCCAAAAAGAAGCTTCAAAAGAACTCATAGCTTCCTTGTATGATGAAGGTGCACTTTCAACTAAGAAAGTAAAGAAATCTTCATCAAAGTTCTTCTCGATACGAGCTCTCTTGCTTCTTTTCAATTCTGCTGGTGGGTTAGGTTCTATAGGATCTAAACTATATGATAAATCAGATGCAAGTGAATGATCAGATGTAGATGCATAATCAACAGTAGGGTGATAATCATGGGCTGATCTAGAGATGCGGGTTTTAAAAGGAAAAACGTTTTCAAAGAAGGTTGCATCTCTAGATTCAATCAAGGTATCATTAGAAATCTCAGAAATCTCAGAGTTGGTCACTAGGAATCTGTAGGTATTGCTATCTAGAGAATATCCAATGAAAATGGCATCTACAGTTTGTCACGCCCCGGGCTAGTTCCAGAAGCGGAAATATGTGCCAATTTTTTTTTGAAAGCCTAGCCCGCGTCATGTACAGACCCGCCACAAATACAGGGTCCACTGTACACACGGACATAGCCTCCCCTGTATTTGCACGGCGTCCACAACTTACAACAGGATCACAACCACCATTCATCCATCACAACAGCACAACAACTCAACGAGAGATTCATACAGCTAACAGTCCTTAAACCTGTATGAATCTAAGCAAATCCTTAGGCGAAGGATGAGGCAATGCACAAACAACAATCATTCTAGAAATCTGCTCCTTACCCAGAAGCTTTCTTTGAAACCCTAGATCCAATCATTTAAACCCTTTGAAAACCATTCCCCACACGAGAACCTTTCTTTTGAAAACGCTACCACGAGGGGTAGAAAACCAAAGTATGCGATAAATGAAAGATCTAGAAGAATACTCAACCAAGAGTCTAAGCATGCAATCAACTCATAGGAACTAAACCAAAACCACAGAAGATAAGCATGCAATACCAACATCCAAAATGTAACTGAACCTCATCCACAACTAACCAACTGTCAAGGGATAGGATAAACCAAAAATCTAGGGGAGAAGCCTCACAGGTCAGAACCTCTAGCACACTATCTATGCGTGCCTCGCTGCGTCCCGACTCCCACCACCCTGCTCACCTGAAAACAACAATGAGGGCGGGGGGTGAGAACATGTAAACATGTCTCCCCTCCCAGTGGGTACCGCAAGCCGACGAAGGCGAGGTGTACACACCGGCACGAGGGTCAACAGATAGGTAGATAAGGTAAACAGTAGCACAAGTAGACATGAGGCCAACATATAACTGAACAACTAAGCTACTGTAATCAACTAGTATATGCATCAATGGAGATAACCACAAGGTAAACCCAATCCATAGCCACCGGGACGTATCCCTGGCACTGTCACCTGCTCAACACTCGGCACATAAACCTTCTGGACGCACTGCGTCAAGGCTCACGGGTCGGTCGAAATCCATGACCCTTTTCCGGAAAAGAACACCCCCAAATGGTGGATCAGACCGCGGTGTACATGAAGTGCTAGGAGAGCTGTGACGATCGATGCGTATGCTCAATCCACAGAACGGCAACGAGCCGTGAAGCAACCAATAAACAACAACTAGGATCGCTCGGAACAACAGGCGATCACCACCGACCAACTAGGTCGTCTCAAGAACCATGCAAACCACAACTACTCTACTATCCAAGCACGCATATAAGTAGAGTCAACGGGAGTCAAGTGAACTAATAACTGAAATGCAAGAGAAATGATAGAAAGGTATCACCGTAGTCCACTGAACCGACTCCGGGTCGAAGTACCCACCTGTAGGTAAGATCAAGTCTAACACCAATGGCTCTCGGGAACCGCGACAGGACCTACGAAAGACTCAAAGGGTCAAGGTCTACCAAGTCGACGCTAAACACCAAGCTCACACAATCCCGAATCGACGGATCGCCCGGAAAACCCACCGGGACGATCCCGAAACCACACTAAGCCCCAGAGAGGTACCTACAGCCAATCAAGTCCCTCGCTGTCCTCGAACACACGAAACCAAGTGACGGGACAGCGAGCACAAGCTCGGGGTGCCACGAACACAAACGCACCCGAAAAGGCTTCTCGGGTTCCCGAAAAATGCCAAATTGGCACCGGAACCCCCCATCACTCATCCGCTGTCCTCAAAACTTCGGGACAGCGATGAGGAATAGCCAACAAGGCTAAACAATAAATCCAAGTCACTCACGAAGACAGTGAGTGAGTCGCACTACTAAAAACACGCGTTTCGCCGATTAATTCATCGAAAAACGCGTCGGAAACGAATCCGAAACTCCGCGAAGGGCGAGAGGGTTGGACAACCAGTCCACAGGGCCCCAGGGACCAAACCCTTGATGCCCACAGCTTCGCAACACTGCCACAAAAGCCAAAGTCCACAAACAAGCAACTTATACATACATACAAGCACTAAACAAAGCCGATCGAGCAAACCGTACATCCGCACGACCTTCCGCAAGCACCAGCGGATAGGTAACGATGTCACGGAGACCGTGCTCACAGCCCCACTGCGACAGGACTAGTCGCAAGCACAGTAAACCCATAAAAACAGTGAGCACATGCAAAAAGCAAGCATAATTAAGGCCGTTCGAGCGCTCCGTTCGTCCGCACGACCTTCCGCAAGCACCAGCGGATAGGTAACAACGTAACGGAGGCAGTGCTCATAGCCCCACTGCGACAGGAACAGTCGCAGGCCGGGAAAACCCATAAAACAGAGCTAACATAAGAGGAAAACGCTCGACAAAGGCCGAACAGCAAAACGGCTCACCCAAAATAGAAACTAAGGTGAGCATGATAATCAGCGTATCGCCGCGATCATCGTGCTCACCTTCCCAGACTTCGGGAGGCATCGGGGAGCTCAAACACCAAGGTACGGCCAAAAATCCAACAAAGCAAGACCCCGGCCGGAGCAACCAGCTCCGGCCGGCTGCCGGCCGGCATGCACGGCCAGCGGCGGCCAGGGTCGGCAGAGGAGGTGGCAAGGAAGATGGGGATCACCTCAGCCGGCGGCGGGAAGCGGCGGCGGCGCGGGGAAAAGAGGAGCTCTCGGGCGGCTAGGGCACGGCGGCGCCGGCAACGAACGGCGGCGGCGGCCGGCGGCGATGCGAGCACCGGCACTAGGGGATCGTCGGACGTCGTCCTGTCGGTGACCGCGACAAAAAAGACCGGCGGGCGGCGGCGGCGGAGGGATCAAAGCCGTGGCTGCCCTAGGTGCCCAGCCTCAACCCGCGGCGGCCACGGCGGCGCTCCGGCGGCACGGCGACGGCCGGGGAGGTAGGAGGCGGCGCCGGAGGACCCAAGGGAGACAGCACTCACCTTAAACGGTGACGGGGTACGGCGGCGGCGTAGGGGAGAGCCCTAGCTTCGGGAAGGCTCTGCCACACCTACTCCGGCAAAGAACGGCGGCGGCGGTGGTCCGGACGGCGAGCACCGGCAAGCCGGCGTCGTCGGACGTCGGGTAGGGGGCGACCGCGACAGAAACAACCGGCGGTGGCGGCGGCGGAGCAAGGCTGGCCACAGCTGCCCAAGCTGCCTCTACCGAGCCCGCGGCGGCTCCGGCGGCGTTCCGGCGGCACGGCGATGGCCGGGAAGGAAGGGGTCAGCGCCGGAGGACCCGAGGGTGACGATGCTCACCCTCCAAGGCTGCGGGAGGCGGCGGCGGCCTGGGCTCACAAAGCTCGGCCAGCTGCTGCCCCAGCAGTGACCGCAACAGCTCCGGCGGCCCACGGCGGCGGCTCCTGGCGGCGGCGCACCACTCCGGCGGTCGTGCCACCTCAGGGGAAGCCTATACATGGGTTTCCCCTGGGTGCACACCGCAGGGAAGAAGAGGAAGAAGAAGAAGAAAGAGAAGAAGAAGAAAAGGAGAGGGAGTTGGCCGGGGGCAGCGCCGGCCAGGGGTGGTCGGCAGCGGCCGGCCGAGCTCGGGGAGCAGGCTGAGGGGCAGGGGTAGCAGGGGTTCACCTCTGGGGAGGCTGAGGGGGAAAGAGGGAGAGAGAGGGAGAGAGAGGGAGTGAGAGGGAGTGGTTCAACCACTCCAACCACTCTCAACCACTTTGCACAAATGCAAATAAGCCCTCCAAACCTAGCAAAATACACCAGGGTCCCTCTCAGCCAGCACAAGATGCCCAGACACCCCTCCACAAGCAATCTCACGCGAAACGGTGCGAGAACAGGGTCCAAATCACGAAATTACAAAATGTGACTTTCGACCTCTCGGCGAAGAAGATGGAAGATCTCTCAAACCGTCCGTCGCAAGTCGACACGGATCGCACCATCGCGTTCAGCACTGCCGAGACATCGAATATACCATTTTGGATCATCAGGATCGGACTCCGGATTGCACCGTTAAGCCGTTCTCTCTCCGCGACAAAAATCCAAAAATCATAAATACTACTTATATACATATATATATATATATATATATATATATATATATATATATATATATATATATATATATATATATACCTGTATATATATACGTATACAGATCAAAAACACAGTAACAGGGGAGAGGAACACAGAATCCAAATTTCTAAAAATTCGAGTTCTCACAAGTTTTAGGTCCAATCTTCTTCCTCTTGGGTTCAGGAATAGATACTTTAGCTAAGCACCCCCACACTCGAAAGTAACTCAGCCTAGGTGCTCTACCCTTCCAAAGTTCATAAGGTGTCTGGGTTCTATCCTTAGAGGGAATCCTATTGAGGATATAACAAGCTGATAAAAGAGCCTCCCCCCACAAGTTTTGAGATACACCAGAACTTAAAATCATGGCATTAACCATGTCCAATAGGGTTCGGTTCTTTCTTTCAGCTACACCATTAGACTAAGGTGAGTATGCAGTAGTTACTTCATGAATTATACCATGTTCCTCGCAGAACAGATTTAGTTCATCTGAAGTATACTCGCCTCCTCTATGATACCTTAGAATTTTAATCCTCTTTTCTACTTGGTGTTTAGCCTCTGCTTTAAAGGCTTTAGAACTTATTGAGGACTTCATCCTTGGTCTTCAAGAGATAGGTGTAACAATATTTGGAGTATCATCTATAAAGGTCACAAAGTAACGACTTCCTCCACGGGTAGGTTCTCTATTAGAATCACAGACATTACTATGAATCAGTTCAAGAATCTGGGTATCCCTATAAGGAATAAATTTAAAAGATTTCCTAGGCTGCTTAGCTTGGGTACAAATCTCACATTTGGGTTTAGGATCAATCTTGAATTTGGGTACAAGGTTAAGATTGGTCAATTTTTGGATAGATCTAAAGTTCACATGCCCTAATCTGCCATGCCATACATCACAAGATTCAGTATTTAAAACAACAGTAGAAGAAGAAGAAGAAGAAGAAGAAGAAGAAGAAGAAGAAGAAGAAAAAGAAGAAGAATTTTTATTATCAGCAAAAGGAAGTACATTCAATTTAAACAATCCCTCGGATACAAAACCTTTTTCAATAAATGTTTTCCCCTTAGAAATTACAACTTTCTTGGATTCTAATACAATCTTATATCCTAATTATACTAATAAAGATCCACTAATCAGGTTCCGTCGGATCTCATGAGAATGCTGCACATCGTGAAGGATCAGAGTCTTTCCAGAAGTTAACTTTAGCTTGATTGTTCCGATCCCCAATACATTAACTTCTTTTTCATCTCCAACGGTCACACATCCTCCACTTGTATCCTGATAAGAGGAGAATAGGGACCTATTAGTGCAAACAAAAAAATTGGCACCTGAGTCTAACTACCAGTCTAAATCATGATAGGTAAGGTTAACATTAGGTATAAAGGAGACTGACCTAAAAGTGGAGCTAGAAGGTTCACCCTCAACCATATTGACCTGAGGTTTAGGATGATTGTTCCGATTATTTTGGCCCTTCTTGTAGACAACCTTCTCTTTCTTTCAATAAAAGTATTTTGAAGCAAAATGGTTGTCCCGGTCATATACATAACAGAAACCATCCTTCTTCTTATTCCCACTAGATTGGTTGGTATTGAGTTTCTGGGTATGATTTCGGTTTCGATTCGGGTTCCTACCCTTAAAGCCCTTACCCTTAGGTTTAAAATTTTTACCTTTGGGTTCAGGCTCATGGCTCTAGTTCTGAATCTCGGCCAGGTTTATATTTGATTGGTTGTTGGACGATTTAATCTCCTAAGTCGGTATTGGTCTTCTATTATAATAGCTTGGATTACCGATTTAAGTTTAAGAGTTCCCTGGGTACGTCTTCTATTATAATTTGTCCAGTAGGCAGGTAGCTTGATAGATATCATCTAAGGTTGATCCATTCCTATGAATCTCTTGGACAAAATTCTGAAATTGGTGAATTTGATCATTTATAGGAATATTGTCTACCATTCTAAAATTGTTAAAATCGGTAATGATAAACCTAGCTACACCTTCATTATCTCTAATGTAGGCATCTTCTAGGGCATACCACAAATCTTTGGCAGTCTGATATTTTCTATAGGTTTCATAAAGTTCGTCAGATAGGCAACTAAGTATTTTAAACCTACAGTGAAATTCAATTTTCTCGGGGGATTTATCAGATTCAGGTTCTGTAACTGAGGTAGTAGTAGATTTAGATTAGAAGAATCAGCAGGAGGAGTCACAGTAGGAGCAGAAGAGTTTTTTGAAGTAGGATATGAAGGTGTTTTGCCAATTGCAGTTATGAGGCCTAAGGTAATAAGCCATGCCTGTAACTGTTCTTGCCACCTCAAAAAGCCTACCCCTCTAAACGTTTCTGGTTTAAGACTAGAAGAGTCATCAAATACCATTCTAGACAATCTAGTTGAGGGAACGAGGAAACTAAGGATGATCAGAATGAGCTGCAAAAAAGGTTCAAATTTTTTTTTTTTAGAAAAACAATCATGTTTGTTAATGTTTCTATATACCGTAGTCAACCAGAATATTTTAGAGTTTAAGTTTTCAAAATTAATATTTTATGACAGTTCGTTCAGCAGCAAACAGATGGCCCAAACAATTTTAAAAAATTTAATTTCAATTAGGTAATTTCGAGCAGATAATATATGCAATCCTAATGTTTATGCTGCAAACACGCTATGAATAATATTGAAACAGCTAGTATGGTAAGAATTGCAAATGGAATTGTAGGTTAGAGGTTTATGTTGAAAACTGGTTTTCGAGCAGACCTTTTGTCACGCCCCGGGCCCTAGTGGGAGCCTACCAGTGTCACGCCCTGGGGTCCATTTAGAGTTTATAAAAGCTCAGCGGAAAATACAGGATAATTTTTTTTTCTTTTTATTTTTGCTTTACAATCTTGACCCCAAAGACGACAGACCCGCCACAAAAACAGGGAACCCACTGTTCACTCGGACAGAACCTCCCCTGTATCTGCACGGCGTCGCACAAGTACATATACAACACATTCATTTCATTCACATCAATCATTCAATCGTATCACCAACAAAAAGATCCTTTCATTTTAAAGAAAAGCTACCACGAAGGGTAGGAGACGGGTTTCACAAATCTTATCACAAGTACTTTATTAAATATTAATAAACTACATGTCCAAAGAGTAAATAAAACTGAACCATAATTCTAAAGTTATTTATTCAGAGTGCAAGTAAGGAAAACTAAACCGATGACCGGGTCGGGAGTTCTAATGATCGCAAATGACGTGCCTCACGTCTCGCCCCGACTCGAACCAGCTAGATCACCTGAAAACAACAAAGCGGGGGGAGTGAGAACATGTAAACATGTCTCCTCCTCCCAGTGGGTACCGCAAGCCGACGAGGGCAAGCGTACACACCGATAACCAGGAGATAGATAGGTATAACAATATAGTAGCTATGTAAAAGGGAAACAAGGTACAACTACACTATCGCTACTGTAAATGACATGCATCAACAAATGAATATAGCAAATATACCCAATCGAAACATGCCATGACGGTCCGCAGACCTCAAGCCCATGCCACTCCTACTCTGCCAGCATATAACTGCTCCACTGAGCTCACGGGTCGGACGTACGACCACTTTTCCGGAAAAGAACACCCTCTTGCGGGGATCAACAGCTGGTGTTCGCGAAATGCGCAAGAGTAATAGCGATCGATGCGAGTATGCTCAATAACCGTTGGCGACCAGCCAACAATCCACCCCTCCGGGTATACCGACCGTATAGGTCATCACACAACCGTGTCAAGAAAACGACCAAGAAGGTCACGAGAACATCATCTCAAATACATATATAATCATATCTACTCTACTGCTAGAACAAGTAAAGAATGCAAGTAGAGATCACCAGGTGTTAGCTCACTATCATCATGCATATGTATAAGAAACATAAAAAGGGAGAGTGGAAGGAACGTCACCGAGCGTGCACCACTAAACCAACTTCGAATCGAAGTACCCACCTGTTAAGGTCGCGCCTGCCTCCCGACTGTGGGGGAACGTCTACCGGACCTACGAGGGGTCCACCGGGTTAGTACATAACCCACATATAACAAACACTAACTCACAATCCCACAAACAATTCCACAGAAATCGGTTTTCCAAACCGATTACCGTTACTCACCGGAAGTCCCGAAAATTGCATCGGAACTCCGTCGAGACCCACGAAGGGTCCCGGAACACACCGACTCGCAACACGAGTCACTCGCTGCCACCAAACACATCATTTTGGTCAACCAGGCAGCAATAACACATTCCATACCGAAACGATTGTCGTCGACAATCGTTCCAAGTCCGGGTTTCCAAAAGTGTCAATTTTGACACCGAAACCCACCGTCGCTCACCCGTCGTCTCTGAACCTTCGAAACAACATAAGTAACCAGCCAACAAGGCTCAGCGACAAAGTATATCACACCAAAGTATCGTCGGAAGAAATCCGAACCGAAACCGCATTCCGTCGGTGATTTTTGCCGAAAAACGCACCGGAAATCGATATTCGATTTCCACGGAAGCGTCGGACCTTGGACAATCAGTCCAGCGGTCACCCGCAGTCCACACATACTGCCCACAGCACCCCCGAAACACAAAATTGCATAGAAGCCCATACTATTCCATAAAATCACATTATTTTATGTGATTAATCGGGTTTTTGTGGCCCGTTACCGCCAACCGAGGGCTTTCGAGGTCGGCCGAGACACATACTGATAGGTCTCGACGTGCCGGAGGCCATGCTCATGGTCCGGAGCACAACCGTCCATTGTAGAGCGCATGGGAACGACACGAAGTTCAGCGAACAACGCGCACTGCATGAAAAGCATGCCTATCTCGCAAACCAGGGGCTCGCTGACCCCAACGAAGGTGATCATGATGATCAGCACTTATCAGGGATCATCGTGCTCACTTCCAGAAGCCTTGGGGTGACCTCGGATTGCCGGAACAGTGCACCCAACCCGACCAACAAGCAAAATAGCTTCAACTAGGGCTTACCGGGCAGGGAGGAGCTAGGGCACGGCCGAGGCGGCTCGGCGGTGGGCGCATCGGCGGCAGGTGGGTGCGGCCGGTGGGGCGAGGTCGCCACTCGCGCTGGCCGGCGGCGGAAGACGACGGCGGCGGCGCTGGAGTAACCAGGGCCCGCACAGCCTTAACGCGGGCTCGGGCTTCCCCTCACGGCCACGACGGCGGCCGGGGTGCTTCAGGGCGACGACGACGGGTTGTCGGAGGCCGGAGGGAGGCGGCAAGGGTGGCCCAAGGTGGCGGCGACGCGAGGAAGGAGAGCAAGAGTATCCTCGGGCAGATCCAGCCTAGGGTGGCCGCAGGCTGTTGCAGCGGCAACGACGGCACGCGGGGACGGCGGCGACCGGCGGGGGAGGTCGTCAGGAATCGGGGCCGCTGTCAGGAGAAGAAACCCAAGGGTGTGGGGCCTCCCAGGTTGATCCCGGACAGAGGAGGAGAGAGTGGGTGGTGGAGATGATGGAGGAGAGGGTGGAGAGACCTGTTTCGGTGGGCGGCGGCGTGCGTAGTTGGCCGGGGCGCGCGCGGTTAGGGCTGGAGAAGGTGCTGAAGATGGCTGGGAGGTCGGCTGAAGGAGAGGGACAACTAGGGTTAGGGTTTCATTCATGAAACCCTAAGTGCTATTATATACAAGGTGGTAATTTTGCACATAAGTCCTCCGATATTTATCATTTTAAGCTAAGCCCCTCACAGCTCGTGTAAATTGCGCGAACGCACCTCCACGATTGAATTCACGCAAAACGGTACATAAAATATAGCTCATAACAAAGGATTTCTAAAAACCTCATAACAAAGGATTAAATTCAAGGTTTAAACCCTAAATCATAAAAACTCACCTCAACACCCAAGCTCCCTAGCTTCTTCTTGCACCAAGAAGCTCCCAATCCACCTTAGAAGCTTTTCCCAAGGTCAAATCCTTCACTTCTCCAAGCTTTGGAGAGATCTCTAGAGAGAGAAAGTGAGGGAGAGGGAGACAGGAAATGAGGAAGGTGAAGGAGAAATGAAGGGGAAGAGACCTCAACCCTATACATAACCCCACTTCGCAAATTTACCAAAATGCCCTTGATTCAGATATTCTGCATCAGCCGGGTCCGGAACTTGCAAGTCGGGTCCGGACCCGGGGAGTAATTCTCCCACATAGGTACGCAGGCCGCGTTCGGACCCCACAGCCGGGTCCGGAACCCGTGAGCAACTCAGCTTAGAAAATAGGTCGGGTCCGGACCTGGGTGTCCGGGTCCGGACTCTAGCTGTTCCACAGGACTTCATTGTCCGGACCCCAAGTCTTTGGTCTGGCCCCCGAAAGAAATTTAGCTCAAGTTCGTTTTTTTCCAAAAATTCTAATTTTTGGTTTTCGGGACCCTAACTCGCACCCAAATGTTCCGAAACTCTCGGAACCCAATTCCACACTAGCCATTATCGGCTTTCTCCGAACTTCATCTAATTCGGTAAAGTTCAGCATAGCGCACCGAAATTCAGAGTACTATATTCCTCCCCCCTTAAAGAGAGTTTCGGCCGCGAAACTAAAATCATATCTCAGCTGGACTCAGCGAAGAGGTAAGAAAAATGCTCCCTCATTGAGCTCTCCAATTCCCAAGTAGCTTCATGCTCTTCGTGATTCATCCAATGTACTTTTACATACAGAATGGAACGATTCTGTAACCTTTTCTCCTTGTGATCCAAGATTCACAAGGGGAACTCCTCGTATGTCATATCCTCTTGAAGTTCCATTGGCACATACTCGAGAATATCCGCTGGGCCACGCACATACTTGCGGAGTGTCGATATATGAAATATATTGTGTATCCCCGTAAGTTTTGGCGACAAGGCTAGCCGATATGCCAAAGTTCCCACACGCTCCAAAATCTCATAAGGTCCATTGTATCGGGGACTCAATTTACCCGAACACCAAATCGCTTTACGCCTCTCATGGGCAATACTTTTAAAAACACGCGGTCCCCTACCGCGAACTCCAAATCTCGTCGACGCTTATCCGCATAGCTCTTTTGCCTCGATTGGGCTGTAGATAAGCGCTCCCGTGCTAAGCGAACTTTTTTCTCTGCTTCACGCAAAACATCCGGTCCTAGGACCTTTCGTTCGCCGACCTCGCTCCAATGAATAGGAGAATGGCATTTTCTTCCATACAAAGCCTCAAATGGTGCCATACCGATACTGGATTGATAGATATTATTATAAGCGAACTCAGCCATCGGTAAATGAGTAGGCCATACACCCTTGAAGTCCAACACACACGCTCGCAGCATATCCTCCAAAATCTGAATTGTCCTTTCTGATTGACCATCAGTTTGAGGATGAAATGCCGTACTGAACTCGAGCCGTGTACCCAAATCTTCTTGCAAGATTTTCCAGAAATGTGATGTAAAACAGGGATCTCAACCTAAAATTATCAAAATCGGGACCCCGTGCAACCACACAATCTCATCCAAGTAGACTTGTGCAAGCTTGTCCCCCGACCAAGTGGTGTGGATCGGCAAAAAATGAGCCGATTTGGTCAAACGGTCCACCACTACCCAAATTGCGTCATGGCCACTCTACGACCGAGGTAGACCCACCATGAAGTCCATCGCTATATTTTCCCACTTCCAAACTGGAATGGGCAAACTTTGCAATTTTTTCGCTGGAAAGCGACGTCGGCCTTCACCTGTTGGCATACTAAACATCATTCCACGAAGTGCCCAACATCAAGCTTCATTCTCGGACACCGATAATGCATTTTGAGATCTTTATACATTTTGGTACCGTCCGGATGAATCGCATAGGGAGAAGTGTGAGCTTCTTTCAAAATCTCCCCACGAATTTCCTCAACTTTAGGCACACACAACCGATTTTGGAATCGAATGGGGCCCTTCGAATTCACATGAAAGTCACCGGTGCGTCCACTCTCGATAGTACTCCGCACCTTTTGGAGTTCCGGATCTCCGAATTATTTTTCCTTTATTCGCTCCAACAAGGTCGGCCAAACTTCGAGACTCATCAGCATTGCGGGGACGCCCAGGGCCACGACTTCCAAGTCGAACCGGCCCATTTCCTTGATTAACGGCATTTGCCCCGTCATCTCAACTGCGAAGTTCTCTACGGACTTTCGACTGAGCGCATCGGCCACCACATTGGCTCTACCTGGGTGGTACAAGATGGTTAAGTCATAATCCTTTATTAACTCCAACCATCTTCGTTGCCTCAAGTTCAACTCCTTTTAAGTGAATAAATCCTTTAAGATTTTATGATCCGTGTACACCTCACAATGCTCCCCGTACAAATAGTACCTCCACAACTTAAGTGCGAAGACAACTGCTGCTAGTTCCAGGTCGTGGGTGGGGTAATTCTGCTCATAGCTCTTCAGCTGACGAGAGGCATAAGCTATCACTTGCCCTCTTTGCATAAGCACACACCCAAGACCGCGCTGTGATGCATCGCTATACACCACAAAGCTCCCCCCCGCAATCGGCAAGGCGAGAACCGGAGGCGAAGTCAACCTTCCCTTTAGCTCCTTACAGCTTTGGTCGTATTCCCTACTCCAAATATATTTGGCCCCCTTGCGAGTAAGACGCGTTAATAGACCGAAGATTTTTAAAAATCCCTCCACAAACCGTCGGTAGTACCCGGCAAGACCCAAAAAGCTTCGTACCTCAGTAACATTGGTCCGGCGAGGCCAATCCTTGATTGCCTCAACTTTCTTAGGGTCCACCGATACCCCACTCTCGGAGATAATGTGACCCAAGAAAGCGACTTCACAAATCCAAAATTCGCACTTCTTTAACTTGGCAAACAACTTATTCTCTCAAAGAACCTGAAGCACAATCCTTAGATGCTCCCTATGTTCTTCGTCACTTCGAGAGTACACAAGAATGTCATCTATGAACACCACCACAAATTGATCTAGTAGTGGTTTGAACACACGGTTCATCAAATCCAGAACGCTGCCGGGGTATTTGTAAGCCCGAAAGGCATAACCGTGAATTCATAGTGTCCATACCGCGTCCTAAACGCGGTCTTATGCACATCTTCCGGTTTGATCTTTAATTGGTGATAACCGGATTGCAGATCTATCTTCGAATACACCCGAGACCCTTGCAACTGATCAAACAAGTCGTCAATACGGGGTAACGGGTACTTGTTCTTGATGGTCACCTTATTCAATTCACGGTAATCCACACATAACCGTAGTTAACCGTCCTTCTTACGCACAAATAGGACAGGGGCTCCCCAAGGTGACACACTTGGCTTAACGAAACACTTGTCTAATAGATCTTGCAGTTGTGCTTTCAATTCCTTTAGTTCTGCCGGTGCCATCCTATACGGGGCCTTAGAAATCGGCGTCGTACCCGGGAGCAAATCGATTACGAACTGTAGTACTCGGGAAATTTTGAGGGTTTCTGGACTCGACGGAATTCGGGCGCCCGGAAGTGGCGAAGTGGACGCCCGAATGTTCCGGACCCAATGGACTTTGCGGATGATCCGGTTGTGGCCGACGGAGATCGGATCTGGATGCATGATTCGGACGCCCGGATTGAGGATCCGGTTTGAGCTGTTGACGTGGAGGGCCACGTGTCGCGACGCAGGACACGTGTCGATCGCCGGAGACACGCCGCCCCACCGCCTGATGACTATCGACCGGCCGCTTGACCGCGCGACGACACCTGTACGGCAGGATTTCCGGACGCCCGGAAGTTGGGAAGTGGGCGCCCGAAAGTGGGAATTTGGGAGCCTATAAATAGGCGAGTCCCTGATGGTTTTTGGGTGTAATTCCACTTCGTGACTTCGGTTTTTAGAGAGAGAAAGTGGGTTTAGGGCCATGTGTTGGCATAGTTTGTAACCCTGCTTGCTCTCTTCTACTCTGCTGATCTGATCTGGTGTCGAGCCGTTATTCTGCTGGAGATAGCAGTTTCCTTGGAGGTTTACTCAGATCGGAGTGCTGCCGGAGTTCCTTATCTTGGAGGGTTGGATCTGAGGCTTGTTCTTTCCCCACCGTGGTTGGATTAGCTTTTCAGGTGGGTTGATGTTTGCCAGATTCAGTGGACTTCCTCCTACGTATTTTATCTCATGTTAGCATAATATGATATGATGTTGTTTGGATTATGTTAGCATGATTGGATTATGATATGTGGATATTGGATTATGATATTGGGATTATGATAGTATGCCATGCTAAGATTATGTAGAAATGCCATGTTAGGGTAAGACTGATCTATAGACTGCATGGGCATGTTCTGATCTTAGATGTGCTAATGATATGTATATGAGCATGCATTTCTTTGTATCCTTGTTGCATGATTGGACCTACACCTATTCTGTTGATTCCTTGTACCAGTTGTTGTGCATGTAGTGTAGGTGATCATGTTGTGGCTCGTGCTATGTTGTTGTACCTCCTCTTTGTGGTAGAGTCGAGAGCCTCCTCGTGTGATAGAGTTGAGATGAATTGTGAGCACTGGAGCATTGATTGTGCCGAGGGCACGGGGTACTTTGTGAGAGTATGGATTGGGTCACACTTGTTGATTATCCTTTGTGGTGCCAAGGGCACAGTGGATTGGGTCTTACTTGTTGACTATTCTTTGAGGTGCCGAGGGCACATGATCCTTTGTTGACCCAGTCGTGTCGATCATATACCTGCGGGTGCTTGGCGGTTACTATGGTTGTACTTTGCTCGGTTGGGTCGCTCCCACGAGTACCACTCTAAAGTTGGCATGTTCCGTACACAGGATTGTACGAGGAACTAGTGACAGATGGTGTTCCTGTCCTAGTTGGGCTCCCTATTGTGTTGAGCAGCTCCCTATTGTGTTGAGCGTGATCAGGCCGCAGGTATCGTGTTGTGAGGTATGGTATTGTATTGAGAGGTATTGTATGGCGAGAGCTAGGTACAGATGGAGTTCCTGTACTAGCTGGTTCGCAGGTATTGTATTATGTATGATAGTCCTCATTTGGTATATTCAGTTCATTGGTATTCATACTGACAGTTGAGCTTTGTGCATAGTAGTGGTAGTATATCTCCTACTCTTTTTATTGCTCTATTCATATCTCTTGAGATTGAGGACTTAGTGGGCAGACCGCTGAGGCTGGTGGCGGTACCCACTGAGGACTACTTGATTGATAGTAGTTCTCACACCCATTGGTGACATCTTTTTGCAGAGTCTTCTTCCCCAGTCGTGCATACTGAGCGCGGAAAGGAGACCGTCGGGTAGAGCTATTCCCCGGATATTTGGCTAGAGGTATACCCATTTTGGATAGATGGTTGAGTCTGTACATACTGTGTGATGTTGATATCAGTCTGTATATGAGAGTTTTATATGAGAGTTATGGATGATGTATGTACAGTGATCTTTTGATATATTTATATAGCAGCTCTGTTGATACCTTTAGCTCTGTGTGTTTGATTGTGGATGTTGTTTCGCTTCGTATACATGGTAGAGATACTGTGTATGCGGCGGATCTGGTCATGCGCCTGGGAAGAGGTAACCCGGGGCGTGACACGAACTCTATCTCCCGATCAGGTGGCATTTCGGGTAACTCCGCCGGAAACACATCCGGAAACTCTTGGACTACAAGAATGTCTTCGAGCCCCGACATCTCCTTTCGGTCATCCACAACCGTCGCTAAATAGGCAATGCAACCACTAGCAATGAGTTTTCTTGCTTGCGACGTGGACACCATTGATGCAAAGAGCGAACTCTTGCACCCACGGTACACAAACTCCTCGTGTTCCGGTTCTCTAAATCTCACTATCCGACTCTCACAATCAATAACGGCGTGATATCTAGAGAGCCAATCCATTCCTAGGATTAAGTCATACTCGTTCATTTATTTAACACCAGCAAATCAGTTGGCATAATCCAGTTTCCAATCCTCAGTGGACAGCTAAGACACGCCTGATGCACGCAAAAGGTATGTTCTGGCACCTGCACAGTTCTTACATGTGTGGCTTCTACAATTTTTATTCCATGTGCAGTGGCAAATGATCGAGCAATGAATGAATGTGATGCTCCGATATCGAACAAATCTCTACATCGGATGCCATTAATCAACACAATACCTGCCACGACCTCCTCCGGGGCAGAAGGCTCTTCCACCTGCAAGGCGAACACACGTCCACTTGGCACCGGCCGCTGTCCCTCAACTGGCCTTGGCGGCAGGGTACGGCCCGCCGACATCGCCGCAGGTGGGATGCCCGCAAGCTGCCTTGGCGATGCGAACATCGATGCCGACGACGGTGTCCGATCATTACTCATCGGGCAAGCAAACTGCATATGTCCCAGCTGCCCACACTTGAAGCACCGGCCCTCACGGTAATCACACTGATGAGGGTTGTGGGGGCCGCTACAAATTGGGCACCGGCCCAAGGGTCATTTTTGCTGAGACCCTCGAGATCGATTATGTGACTGCGAGTGCTTCGGGGGCCGCTTAGAGCTAAACTGACCCCCCGAGCCACCCGCCAGATGCTTCTTTCCTTTCTCTTTGTCCTTCTCTTTCTCTCTCTCCTAAGATTCGCGCTCCTCGCGCGCACATGCATTCCCGTGCTCCACCCAAAGAGCACGGTCCAAGACCTCCGCAAAGGTCTGCAGCTTGAAGGCTTGAACCGCCCGAAGATCTTCGGTCAGCAATCGACTTTGTCCAACTCCCCGCGGACCACGTGCGGAACACAATTAATATATACGAGAACTCTCTTTCGTACTCACACACGGTGCGGTTCCCCTGCTTCAACTTTCGAAACTTCTCCTGGAGCTTCCTCTTCTCACTATCGGGGAAGTAGGCGGCGAACACCAAACCCCGAAACTCCTCCCAAGTCGGTGGCAGAATGTTAGAGAGTCGATCGCACTTGACTCCCTTCCACCACACCTTCGCCGATTGCTCCAAGCAATGAGCGGCGAGGTGTACCTTGTCTCCCTCCAAGGTGTACAGATCCTTGAAGAGTGTCTCTATCGTGTCGATCCACGTCTCCACGACCCATGGATCCACGTTCTCCCCATCGAAGGTCAGCGGGTTGAACTTTTTAAACGTCACGAGAGCCGCAAGTGCGCGCTCCATCTCCGCATCCTCCGCCGCGGGATCGGGCATAGGAGCACCCGACCCTGCAGCCATAATCGGTGGTGCGGGTAGCGCCACAGCCGGCGCCGCTGCCATCCCCTTTGCCGGACTTGAAGCAGGGACCGGAGGCGCGCTCGGTCTCTCCTCCCTAGTCGCAGCCGCTTGCTGCGCCATCTCATCCTTAAGCTTTTTAATTTGCTCCTCCTGTCACTGCATGGACTCGGCCTGTCGCCGAACCACGCCCATCAACTCGGTCAGCTGCTCGCGAAGACCCATGTCCTCGCCCATCCCGGATTGCTCGGGGGTCGCGCTCGACTCCTCGGGCCTAGCCCGTGTTGGAGGCTTATCACGCACCATTGTCTCCTGAAAACACAACGACCGCGGTCAATAGCATGACACTCAAGGTCATTCACAATACAACTTTTCACAAAAATAAACGTGAACCCAATCTAGGCGAAAGTTACCCAAGGGTGCTTTTTCTCCTCAGTTGGTTTCGTGTTGTCGGCCGCCAGCATGAACACCCTCGGCTGAGAATAAAAACATACCTTGAATCTACCTCTAACATCCAATTAGAGGCATGCACAACTTGACCCAATCAATCCGACTTTTGCCACAAATTCACAATTCTCGTCACTCACGAGTCTATGTTCTTACGATCTTTCCATCCTAGGGTCTCCTAGGTCCACCTAGACCATTTTTATACTCTGATACCACCTTAATCTGTCACGCCCCGCCGGGCCTTTAACACCAACTAAGTGGATAGGATAAACCGCACGGGCGCATATGACCCAGACCCGCCGAACGGACAGAGTTTCCCCTATCCGCCCAAGGCGTCACAACACATGTATTCATGCATTATTCCAAACAGGAATAGAGTACAAGAGTGCACAAGGAAGCATCAACATAAGAAATCTCTACTTCTATTACAACACATTTGCACAATTATACATGCCACTTTTTTTTCCCTTTCATTCATACATTCCATACAATAAGTTCCAAAACATGGAATTTACAATTCACTTGCTTAACATGACCCATATACTATCCAATGTCCAAAAGTTGGGGTACATCTTGGCACACGAGCCAAAATGGAAAGGGCCGCTATCTACTATGCCACGCCCTTGCCTCGCTCCACCGCCTCACTTGCGGAAGGACCTGAAAAACGTGGGGTGAGAACTATAAACATAGTTCCCAGTGGGTAAGGCTACCCAAGAGAGAAGCTCGACCCACCAGGTCCAAAGAAACAACACAAGTATAGCTAGGTTAGATTACAATTAACTATGCATAGATATATTTACATGCTTGTAAATAAACATAATGGATGCAACCAAATAAATGACAACTTTCATTTTCTCCTAGGTCCATCCCATACATTACATTACCCATGTTCATTCACTTTTCATTTTGTCATTGGTGTCGGAATCGCCGCTCCACCAATATGATTTCTCACATATGCGGAATCGCCGCCTTATTACGGCATTGGTGTTGGAATCGCCACTCCACCAACCCACTTAGCAAACTCTTACGGAATCGCTGCATAATGTTGGGCACCGGGCAATGGAATCGCCATCCCCATCATTGTCCCAACCTCCAAAGAGTGGAATCGCCATCTCTTTGCTCGGGTAGCGGAATCGCCGCTTAGTGTTGGGCACAAGGCAATGGAATCGCCATCCCCATCATTGTCCCAACCACCAAAGAGTGGAATCGCCATCTCTTTGCTCGGGTAGCAGAATCGCCGCTTAGTATTGGGCACAGGGCAATGGAATCGCCATCCCTATCATTGTCCCAACCTCCAAAGAGTGGAATCGCCATCTCTTTGCTCGGGGAGCAGAATCGCCGCTTAGTATTGGGCACAGGGCAATGGAATCGCCATCCCCATCATTGTCCCAACCACCAAAGAGTGGAATCGCCATCTTTTTGCCCGGGTAGCGAAATCGTCGCTTAGTATTGGGCACAGGGCAATGGAATCGCCATCCCCATCATTGTCCTAACCTCCAAAGAGCGGAATCGCCATCTCTTTTCTCGGGGAGCGGAATCACCGCTTAGTATTGGGCACAGGGCATGGAATCACCATCCCCATCATTGTCCCAACCTCCAAAGAGTGGAATCGCCATCTCTTTGCTCGGGTAGCGGAATCATCGCATACCCACATTCGTTCACATTTCATACTTGTCAACCTAAGGTCAATGACCCTTGGTTCAAGTCACCATGTCTCACCTATGTTCAATGACACTAGGTTTCCTTTACTTTCACAACCTATGTTCCATGACACTAGGTTCCATTTACACATTTCAACCTAGGCTCCATGACACTAGGTTCCATTTATACATTTCAACCTATGTTCCATGACGCTAGGTTCCATTTACACATTTCAACCTAGGTTCTATGACACTAGGTTCCATTTCATACATGTAGTTACTTATCAAGTATAAGAAATAATAAAATACTTGAATTCACTAATCATGCAAGATGAGCCCATGGCTCAAATCACCATAATCATCATTTTTGCCAACATGCATACATGCATTCTAGGGTTTCATATTTCTACACCATTTTAATTTCAAATGGTTATTTACCCTAGACATGGAAGTGGCCTAATCACTTCGGTAAACACAAACCCACCTCAAGAGCTTCCAATTCTTGAACTCTTTGAGCTCCTAGATCTCCAAGCCTTGAGTTCTTGCTTCAACCCAAGCTTCTACAATAAAAATAGTTTGTTACTCATTACGAACCCTAAAATCCTTCCATTTCATGAAATCAAGTGTTCCCACATGATTTCCAAGGCCTCAATTGCAAATCCCGAAGGTCTAAATATTTTTAGAACCTCCCATGGCAAAAGTCCTAAATCTACCTAGGGTTTGCATGCATGCAAGCCAAACCCTAGATTTCATGGCCAATCTTCCACCATTTGTGGTCAAGATTGCCTAGAATTTCTAAAAACCTCATAACAAAGGATTAATTCAAGGTTTAAACCCTAAATCATAAAAACTCACCTCAACACCCAAGCTCCCTAGCTTCTTCTTGCACCAAGAAGCTCCCAATCCACCTTAGAAGCTTTTCCCAAGGTCAAATCCTTCACCCCTCCAAGCTTTGGAGAGATCTCTAGAGAGAGAAAGTGAGGGAGAGGGAGAGGGAGAGGGGAAATGAGGAAGGTGAAGGAGAAATGAAGGGGGAGAGACCTCAGCTCCTATACATAACCCCACTTCGCAAATTTACCAAAATGCTCTTGATTCAGACATTCTATATCAGCCGGGTCTGCACTTTGCAAGTCGGGTCCGGACCCGGGGAGTAATTCTCCCACATAGGTACGCAGGCCGGGTCCGGACCCCACAGCCGGGTCTGGAACCCGTGAGCAACTCAGCTTAGAAAACAGGTCGGGTCCGGACCTGGGCGTCCGGGTCCGGACTCTAGCTGTTCCACAGGACTTCATTGTCCGGACCCCAGGTCTCGGGTCCGGACCCCGAGAGCAATTTAGCTCCAGTTCGTTTTTTCCAAAAATTCTAATTTTTGGTTTTCGGGGCCCTAACTCGCACCTAAACGTTCAGAAACCCTCGGAACCCAATTCCACACTAGCCATTATCAGCTTTCTCCGAACTTCATCCAATTCGGTAAAGTTCGCCATAGCGCATCGAAATTCAGAGTACTACATGCTCAGTTGAGAAATGTCGTCGAGAAGATTTTTGGTATATTAAAGAAGCGGTTTAAGATTCTAAATCACGCAACACTATTTTCTTATAAAGTACAGTGCATGATTGCTATGGCATGTTGTGTGATACATACTTTTATTCGAAAACAACAAGAAATTGATATATATTTTAATGAAGAGATAGACCAGGTGCCCCTGACGATGACGACGAGGACCCGCCAAATATTGCCGCCACAGATGACTCAAGACGTGGCGAGAGTCTGCACAATACTATTACAGAGCAATTATCGAATAGTAGATGTTGAATGTTTGAGTTTTCGAATATTGTATTTAAACTCATTGTAAATAGTGTGTATACTTTCTTTATATTGATGTAAGTATGCTTTATCTGGGTTTTTTGTTGAGAGAAAAATGTTATATTGCTTGCTACTGTGGGGTACAAGTGATAATGTTATGTTTTCTGCACGACTGCTTTCATGTATTTAAACGCATTATAAATAGTGTGTATACTTTCTTTGTGCATGCTGTTACTATGCTTTATCTGGGTTTTCTGTTGAGAGAAAAATGTTATGTTGCTTGCAACTATGGGGTACATGTGATAATGTCCTATTTTCTCTGCTCGACTGGTTTCATGTATACATCTATCTGTTCAGTTGAAGATTTCAGTTGTGACTATGATTTATATTTATTTTACTACTATATAATTGATGGAATATTATACTGGTAAATTTGCTCGATGGTATACGTACATTTTTGTTGAAATAAAGCATTGTAAATTACTCTCATGTGCTATAATAATGCATGTGTTTTAGGTTAATTGCTGAAAATTGTATCAATATTTTTGAACATGATGGTTAAATTTTGGTAATTAATTAACTGTCTTTTTCTTGTATTATTATATGTAACAAGTAGTACTTAAAATACACAGATAAGATTTCATAATTATTGTCATAAATTATTAAAATATGAAAGTTTTAGAATTTTAATTCAAATTTTTATAAAAAGTTTACAATCGAAAATTTATACATATTACAAACAATTTAAAAATGAAAATTGGTTGATTTCATATTAAAAGAGAGAGGGGTAATTTTGGTATTTTTAATTTCAACTACCTACTATTCCTCTTATTCACAAAAACCCTCCAAACACTATTTTTCTTGTTCCCGCTTATACTTCAATTTTCATCCAAACAAAAAATTACTCTTGTTCTTACTAATACCCACACTTGTACCTATCCCTGGAATAACTAGTTCATGCTAATACCCGATCCAAACGAAGCCAGGAAACAATGAGCTATACGCTCAAATTGAGGAGGCTATCAAAAACATCTTTGGTGTTGGAGCAAGAACAGTAATGCGGCCAGCTTTCATATCTCCATATCCTGCTAATGTGGATTTGGAGCATCCATACCTGGCAAACTGAAAAATACCAAAATTTGATAAGTTCTTCGGTGGTGAAACCGAGAATACGGTTGAGCATATCGTTCGGTTCACGACCCAGTGCATAGAAACGGTGGCCGACCCATTTTTGAAATTACGATTAGTTTAATACGTCGTTAACAAAAAAAGCATTTATATGGTACACGAGTTTGTCGCCCAACTCGGTACAAAATTGGGAAGAAATGGAATGCAAGTTCCATGAGCAATTTTACAGGTCTGAGTCAGAATTTTTAGTGGTCGATTTAACTTTATATCGACAGAAGCCAGGTGAAATGGTTGAAAAATATTTGAACCGTTTCAAAGTAGCATGGAATCGGTGCTTTGTCAGGATGCCAGAGTTAGAGTTTGCCAAAAAGCATTTAATGGTCTTCATTTTAAAATTAAAGATCATTTTGAGATAAGTATTTTTCAAATCTATTTGATTTGGGTGTTCCGGTTGCTCAATATAAGCAATTCTGAAAAGACAATTTGAAAGATCGGCCACATTGGAGCCAAAATGAACATTGGAGTAAAGGCAAAGAGAAGAATGTTTCTTTTGTCGAGGAAAACTCGGCTTCCGAAGAGCTAAGTCAACTAAGCGAGACTGATGATTCAGCTGATGAAGTCGAAGTTTATACGGTTGAAATAGTGAAGAACCGACAGCCGTACAAGTGTATGCTCCTAAAGCCAAGCAAGACCAGCAAAGCCAAGGCTCGGATATCGGCCAATACTTATTCATTTGACATTTCCAAGACCGATCAAATATTTGATCGGTTATATAAAGATGGAAGAATTAAACTCCAGGAGGACCAAAAGTTGCCTTCCAATGAGGAGTTAAAAAGAAGAAAATACTACAAATGGCACCACTCTTGGAGCCATAGAACAAGTGAATACACTTCCTTTAAAAAGGCAGATACAAAGAGAAATAAACGAGGGTCGGCTAATATTTGCCGACTCAGAAAATAAAAACGAAATGGAAATTGATAAAAATCCTCTTTTAGCATTTCTCTATTTTCTAGGAGTAGAATACTTTTGTAATCTTTCTTTTCATACATTTTAAGAGCTTTTCTAGGAGTATAATAGCTTAGTCTAGATTAGGAAGAGCTTAGTCTCTATAAGCTTCGAGTTCTTATTACAACTAGCTCGGCTCGTTCAGCCGAGTCCGCCTTAAATCTTCAGTTTGGCTCATTATATTGAGGAAAGACCCGATAGAGCTTATCTCTCTTTAACCGAATCGCTTGATCGTGTCGCACTCGAGGGTCAGCCCGACAACCGATTTGTAACCAGAAAAGATCTTTGACTCAGTCAACAACTTGACTTGGTCAATATTTTCGCAAGTTCGGTTCGCGATCCAATAATTTTTGGCACGCCTGGTGGGATCCGCATAGGTAAATTTAAATACCTCTCAAATGGCTAATGATAATATCATGAACCTCTGAAATAGAGTCCTTCCTAGGTCTTCTGGGAATGACCAAGCGAGTGACGAGAAAAATGTGAATGAACAACAGTCGGTGACACCCTCGGGAGCAGAAGGCAGTGGACAGTCGGCTCAACAGGAGCCGAGTCTCGCGAGCACTGTCGGGCAAATAACCCAAGTGCTCCACATCCTGGATCAGAACAACCAATAGAGGACCGCCTGTCTAGACATAGTGCTGGCCACTATTACGCCTCGAATGAGAGCATTGCTCATATCAAGCAGTTATTAACCCAAAACAAGCAGCCATATGGAGGTCCATAGGGGCCTCTAACGATTAATCAGACCACGCCAGTGCAACAAAATCCCGCTGCACCAGCGATCCCACAGGCACAACCTCGGATGGTGCCTTTCTAGGCTGCTTACAGGCCGATGAATGTGAACATTGGCCCACAGCCGGAAGTCACGTGGGGTTTGCCACCACCACCTCCCATACCGGCTTATCAGCCCTAAAATCTAGGCATGAGAGCTGAGGGGTAGGGCCCAAACGCTAGGCATGAGAGTTGGGGGGTAGGGCCTTCTAGGGTCGAATGGAATTCAGGCCCAAGCTCTCGCCCGGTGGCGGAAAACAATGAGCTATATGCTTAGATAGAGGAGACGATCTAAAACACATTCAGTGTTGGGCAAGACCGGCAATGCGGCCACTGTTTAGATCTCTATATTCTGCTAACATAGATATGGAACACCCATATCACGCAAACTAGAAGATGCCAAAATTTGATAAGTTTTTGGGTAAAGAGACCGAGAACACGGTAGATTATGTCGCTCAGTTCACGATCTAGTGCAGAGAAGTAGCCGCTGATCCATTCTTGAAGCTTAGATTGTTTAATATGTCATTAATTAAAACATCGTTTATATGGTACACGAGCTTGCCTGCCAATTTCATCCGAGATTGAGATGAATTGGAGCGAAAGTTTCATGAGCAATTTTATAGATCGGAGCCTGAATTGTCTGTGGTCAATATAGCTCTACACTGACAGAAGTCGGGAGAAACGATTAAAGAATACTTAAACCATTTCAAAGTAATAAGAAACCGATGCTTCATGAGGATGCTGGAAACGGATTTTGCCAAAATGGCATTCAATGGTCTATATTTCAAAATAAAAGACCACTTTGAGGATAAATATTTTTCGAATCTGTTTGATTTGGGCGTTCGGATTGCCCAATATGAGCAATTTCGAAAGAAAATTTTGGACAATCGACCACGTTGGAGCCGAAACAAAGAGTGAAAGAAAGGGGGGGAAAAGTCTCTTTCGTTGAAGAGAGCTCGGCTTAAGATGAGCTGAACCACTTTAGTAGGAGCAAGGATTCGGCTGACGAAGCCGAGGTATATGCAACTGAGATGGTAAAACATCGTCTACCGTATAATTTTGCACTGCTGAAGCCGGCCAAGACCAGTGAGGCTAAAGCCCGGGTCTCGGCTTACACCTATACATTTGATATAGACAAGACCTATCAAATTTTCGATCGATTGTTCAAAGATGGAAGAATTGAGCACCAAGAGGGACAAACTTTACCCTCAAACGAGGAGCTAAAATGAAGAAAATATTACAAGTGGCATCATTCGTGGAGCCACAAAACTAGTGATTGTACTGCCTTCAAAAGGCGGATCCAAAGAGATTAATAAAGGTCGGCTGATCTTTGCCGACTAAAAAAATAAAAAAGAAATGGAAGTTGACAAAAATCCATTCCCTGCGCAGGTTAATATGGTAGACGTGAAGGGGAAGAAGATGGTGCAGGAGACCAAGTTCCAAGATGAGGTGGCCGCAATAAGGCGGCTACTTCGACTTTGCATTAGATGTAAGGCCGAGATGATGCGCAAAGATTGGGAGGCGATAGTGCGTGAGAAGAAAACAACCGGGGAGTGGAAGAAGTTCATGTCATTCCCTGAGGAATGGAATGATATCCCCGACGGGCCGAACAAGTGTTCGAAGGATGACTCCAACAACTCAGAGGAAAAAGTAATTTCGGAGAAAGACCGGCCAATTTAGAAGATTTTGAAAGAGTATTACCGCACCGATGATAAGGCAAGCCGAGAGGAGTATGTGAGTCGACCTTTTGGCATGCAGCAGAAGAACTAGGGATACTTGCCCATGTGGTACCGAAACACACGGCTGAGACTTGAGCCAGAGTTCAAGAGGATGACTAAGGGCGAAATAGAAACCCTCAGTTAAAAATTGTTTATGAATTAGGTATTCAGCCATGGTCGAGACCGTGGCCAAGGAGAGAGATTCTGAGCGAACACCTTAGGATGGTCAAGATGTCGGCGAATGTGTCGGTTATTCAGTGATTCACAGCAAAGGAACCGGCCAGATGGTATGGGCCGGTCATGAGGAAGACTCAGAAATGGCGGCAATAAAGGTTGCAAGTCGAGACGAGGCATCAATGGGAGCAAGCAAAGGGGATCAGGCTGAACACATGGATATGGTCGGAGCAGCAATTTCCCTTACAGCCGATGAAAAATGATAATGAGGTGGGCGACTCGGCCACACTATCCTAGTTAAAATCCAAAGTGGTTCGATCGACTCTCGAGGAGTCGACGAAAAAGATCATCCAGAAAGAGCTAGAGGATAAGATCACTTTTTTGGAGACCATCGTCAAATGGGAGCTATGGCCGGCCAAAGAAAGAGAAGTTGAGTCGGAGGGTGAATCTTTGACTGAAATGATGGAGTGGTCTGATGAGAAGAAACAGCGGACTCAAAAAATTCAGCCGAAGGGAGTTCGGCTAATGTGGGCATGGTATACGCTTTACCATGCTAGTTGAGTGTATGTGCAAATGCACGTAATAATTATTTTAATTTATTTCATATCAATATAATTTTTATATCATATTTATCTAAAAATTTACAATATTTTATAAATCCATATGTTATATTTTATTAGGCTATGTTTGGTTCAAAGGATAAAGAAAGAATAAAGAATTTATTCTCCTTATTCTTCCAAACGGTGTTAAGAATTGCTAAGAACTACTATTCTGCTCTTAACAGGTTATTCTGGAATAACCCTATAAGAGGGGAGAATAGTAGTTAACAGTCAATCCAATTGATTTTTTAAATTAGATTTATAGATGGATAAGAATGCTATTTTTTTAATTTTGATCCAATATAATTAAAGTTTTTTAATTGTTAATTCAAATTTGATATCTAAAATTAAACTCAAACTATAATTTTAATATAAAATAGATGTATAGGAATGCTATTTTTCACAATCGTTCATTTTTATTTGAGATTTTTTTAACAAATTGATCATAACCGTTCGTAGGATTGAATTTATAAATGAATAGAAATGCTATTTTTTAACAGATTGACCATAAATGTTCAGTTCGTTCTTATTTGAGATAGGAAATAGAAAATATTTTTTTATTTTTTTTATTCTGTCTGTCATTCCTATACACTTTTATATATAGTATAAATATAGATATAGATTTTTAAATTTTTATTTTTAAAATGGGTGTAGTACACTGAATTTCAGTGCATCGTACCGAACTTCTACAAATTGTGGAGTTCCGGTGGAAAAATAGCATGTGAGGCTATATGTGAGGCTTTGGCCAAGTTTGGGACTTGTGTGAAGTGTTTTTGGCGCAAATGAGGCGTGAAAACGGATTTCGAAAAGTTAAAACTGCTGAACTTGTCAAGTCTGCAGTGGATTCCGGTATGTGGATGCCCATACCGGTACTGAAGTGATTAGTACCGGTATGTGATATGGTATACCGGAATGCGAGGGCTGAAACCGAGAATCCAGCTCTCGGGTTTTACGGAATTCCTCGGGGAATACCGGAACTAACACCCGTATACCGGCATGCAAATGCACATACCGGTATACAGTGGTGCGAAAATCCAGTTTTGGCTGGTTGTGTGTAGTGAAGTGTGGGGGGGGGGGGGGGGGGGGGCAAAAGGGTCTTTTCACATGTTGGGGTGTATGAAGAGCTGAGACCCTCTTCCCTTCTCATTGTCTTCCTCCTCTACTTCTCCTCTCCATTTCTCTCACTTTCTCTCTCTAGAGAACTCTCCAAAGCTTGGAGAAGTGGTGGATTGGAGCTTGGAAAAGGTTTCCAAAGGAGAAAAGAAGCTTCTTGGTGCAAGTAGAAGCTTGGGGAACTCGTGGCTAAGGTTAGTTCCTCACGTTTTTTGTTCAAACCTTGGATTTAATCCTTTGTTATGAGGTTTTTGGGAACCCTAGGCAATCTAAACCACAAAACGTGAAGATTGGCCAAGAAATTTTGATGTTCTACATGCATGCATGTGAAACTTAGGTGAAATGAGGGTTTTTGCCTTGGGAGGTTCTAAAAATATTTGGACCTTCGGGAATTGCAATTGAGGCATAGAAAATCATGTTAGAACAAATGATTTCATGTATTGAGTTGAATTAAGGGTTCGTAACGAGTAACGAACCGTTTTCTTGTAGAAGCTTGGGTTGAAGCAAGAACTCAAGGCTTGGAGACTTAGGAGCTTAAAGAAAACAAGAATTCAGAAGCTCTTGAGGTGGGTTTGTATTTACCGAAGTGATTAGGTCACTTCCATGTCTAGGGTAAATAACCATTTAAAGATAAAATAGTGTGTAATGTGGAACCCTAGAATTTGCATGTTGGCAAAATGAGAATCATGATAGATTGAGCCATGAGCTCTTCTTGCATGTTAGAGAATTCAAGTATATTTCTAATATCTATACTTGTTATGTGATTGCATGTATAATTGGAACCTAGTGTTATTGAACATAGGTTAGAACATGTATGATTGGAACCTAATGTTATTGAACATAGGTTGGAACATGAGAATGGAACCTAGTGTTATTGAACATAGGTTGGAACATGAGAATGGAACCTATTGTTATTTAACATAGGTTGGAACATGAGAATTGAACCTAGTGTTATTGAACATAGGTTGGAACATGAGAATGGAACCTAGTGTTATTGAACATAGGTTGGAACATGAGAATGGAACCTAGTGTTATTGAACATAGGTTGAAACATGTATGATTGGAACCTAGTGTTATTGAACATAGGTTGGAACATGAGAATGAAACCTAGTGTCATTGAACATAGGTTGGACATGAGATTGGAACCTAGAGTCATGGAATCTAGGTTGAGAATGTAAAGTGAACCTAGTGTCATTGAACATAGGTGAGACTTAGTGACTTGAACCTAGGGTCATGAGACTTGGGTTGGCAAGTGTAAAATGTGAACAATGGGATGTGCGACGATTTTGCTATCCCGGGTATGCGACGATTTCGCTACCTGTGCCATGAGTTGGCGGTGTTGAGATGGGATGTGCGACGAGGTTGCTATCCCGGGTATGCGACAAGTTCGCTACCCGTGCCATGAGTTGGCGGTGTTGAGATGGGATGTGCGACGGGGTTGCTATCCCGGGTATGCGACGAGTTCGCTACCCGTGCCATGAGTTGGCGGTGTTGAGATGGGATGTGCGACGGGGTTGCTATCCCGGGTATGCGACGAGTTCGCTACCCGTGCCATGAGTTGGCGGTGTTGAGATGGGATGTGCGACGGGGTTGCTATCCCGGGTATGCGACGAGTTCGCTACCCGTGCCATGAGTTGGCAGTGTTGAGATGGGATGTGCGACGAGGTTGCTATCCCGGGTATGCGACGAGTTCGCTACCCGTGCCATGAGTTGGCGCTGTTGAGATGGGATGTGCGATGAGGTTGCTATCCCGGGTATGCGACGAGTTCGCTACCCGTGCCATGAGTTGGCGCTGTTGAGATGGGATGTGCGACGAGGTTGTTATCCCGGGTATGCGACGAGTTAGCTACCTGTGCCATGTGATGGCGGTGTTGAGATGGGGTATGCGACGATTTTGCTATTCCGGGTATGCGACGATTTCGCTACCCGAACACGGAGGTGACGATTTCACTTCTTGGATGTTGGAACCATTATGATGAGACGGCGATTCCGAAACCATAAGTAATTGACAAGTAGTTGAACTTGGTCAATGTGAATTATAGGATGAACCTAGGAGAAAATGAAAATGGATATTTTATGTGGTTGCATCCTTTATATTTATTTATAAGCATGTAAATATTTCTTGTATAGTTATTTGTGATCTAACTTATGCATATAGTGTTTCTTTGGACCTGGTGGGTCGAGCTTCTCTCTTGGGTGGCCTTACCCACTGGGAACTATATTTATAGTTCTCACCCCACATTTTTCAGGTCCTTCCGCGAGTGAGGCGGCAGAGCGAGATAAGGGTTTGGCTCTCTAGATAGCGGCCCTTCCATTTTGGTGATACATATAGTTGTATCCCTAGTCTTGGACATTAATAGTATAGGGGTTTACATTGATTATATGCAACTTGTATATTCCATAATTTTGGAACATGATGTATGGAATGAAAATGAAAGAAAGGAAAAATTTGGGCATGTATAATGTGCAATGTGATGTAATAGAAGTAGAACTTATTTATGTTGATGTTTTTCTTGTGCAACTCTTGTACTCCGTTTCTAGTTGGAATATTGAAGAATATGCTTGTGTTGTGACGTATTGGACGGGTAGAAAAGACTCTATTCGTTCGGCGGGTCTGGAACATGCGCCCGTGTGGTTATTCTTTCCATCTAGTTGGTGTTAAAGGTCCGACGGGGCATGACAATTGGTCCGATAAAATAAAATTTGAAATAAATTTTATATATCCTATAGAAATACGTGATTATAGTATAGGTATCCACACGGGGCCTTATTGAAGATCCTCGTCACCGGCCTTTCTTCCGCCCTGATGTCCCTGGTTTTTAAATTGTTCTAAAAAATAATAGCAATAAATAAAAAATAAATGCATGCAGCTTCTTTCGGTCGTCTTCGATCTACCCCACGGACCTCCTCCGATTCCAATCCAACCTGAAACCCTAACGCTAACTCTAACATACGCCTCATCTTTCCGATCGTCATCCTCGCCGCAGCAGGATCCGATCCGAATCGAAGGCGGCGGGAGAGAATTAGGGTGGGTTTTGGGAGGGAAAAAGGGGGAGGGAAAAAGGGGGAGGGTGGGGTGCGGGGTGGGGATGGGAGGAGTGACGTCGTCGGTGGCGGCAAAGTTCGCGTTCTTCCCGCCGAGTCCGCCGTCGTACGAACTGGCGGCGGCGGCGGAGGGCGAAGGAGAGGGGGGTGGGGGCGTGCGGGTGTACATGACGGAGGTGCCGCGGCGGGCGAACGTCGAGGTGCGTCGGCTACCGACGAAGCGGGGGACGGAGATCCTGGCGATGTACGTGCGGAGCCCCGCAGCGTCAGGGTCGGGGGCGGGGGCGGGGGCGGGGTCGGGGCCCCTTACCCTGCTCTACTCCCACGGCAACGCCGCCGACCTCGGCCAGATGTACGAGCTCTTCGTCGAGCTCAGCTCCCACCTCGGTGTCAACATCATGGGGTGAGGACCCCCTTCTCTCTCTCACTCTTCCCCTTTTATCCTTTTTCTGTTTCTTTACTTATAACAAGTGTCGTTTGAGAGGCAAAGGGAAAACTTCAAATTCGACCTAGTGTAGAAAAACCATGACGAACTCGATCAGCATGTCTTTCACGACTAGCTTGATTTTTAAGATCGGCTATTCTGTTCAAATTTGAATGTGACTCGGGATTGTGGATTTGATGGAGGGCCAGCTCTTTGACAACAGGCGTTCTCCTGTCGGTCAACTGTATATCAGATTGAATTAACGGAGTGGGGTTGCCCATTTCCTTTTGGCGAATTTAAATTCCTGGGTTCTTGATCTGCAGGCTTCAGAGTTTGTGGTGCCTGCTTTTGTATTGGTTTTTAATTTGTTTCTGTTATATTGCTCGTGTCGTACTGGTTTGGGGTAGCTTTCTAATTCTTTATATTGGTTGATTGCAAACATTGGGTATCGTTTCATGTGTGTGCTTTGTCTTCACTAGTTTCCTTTGATATGCTTTTCTTTTTTATTATTATTTCTTTTTTTGGGTTTGATCGATATAGTTGTTGATTGTTAGTTCGTAACCTTTAGACTATTAGTGAAGTAGCATAGAGATTGTGAATGATTATGCAAGATAACTGCCGGAGAGCGGTTTGGCGGAGTAATAAAATGGCACTTACTGTTAGAATGATAATGAAATAGGAATATAATTTTGTGATCAATGGGAGACAGTTTAGATCTTGTATTGATATTTTACATACTTTCCATGTGCACTAGACTTGATCTTAGGAGATTTCTCGTGCTGGCCATTCCAATTATTTGTCAGCATGCAAAGCAGAAATGCTAGGGGATGCCAATGCAACAGGGAAACATATAATATGCATGGTAAAATAAGAGCTTAAAAAATTCTTGTGTAAAGCTACTGATATATTGACTGTTTGACTTAAGGAAAAAAAAAAAAGAACTTAAGAAATTCTTGTGTAAAGATACTGATAAATTGGCTATTTGACTTAAGTTTCATAAAAGCTTTTGGCTGATGTACTATAATTTAGTATGTTGTCCTCAAGAATTCCATATGGATGACATGCTCGAAAAGCGTAGCCCAAAATAAGTGGAGTGTGCTCTTTAAATAACTTTTGAGACCCTTTGAGCATGCCAAAAGAATGGAGAATGGTAAAATAATTGATTCACTGCACATCCATCCCAGAAAAACCTGTATAAATCCTGTTCACTCGAGATGATATGCCTATATATAAATCTAGGTATATGTATGTTGACGTGTCAAACGAATATTAAATATTAAGGCCTCGTTTGGTATCGTGTTTGTTTGTTTTTTTAAACAGAATTTGTTATATCAAAAGATGTAGGAGTGGATAGTAGATTGTTTGCAATCCTTTCATCCAAGGTCTTTGTTTGACGACAAAAACCAAAAACTTGAAAACAACCTCTTCTTGCTTCCAAGATTTTTTTTAAACAAATTGCCATCTACCACCTAATCGGATGCATTGTAAGCTAATCAACTATAACAACAAAAGAAATTTTTTTCCTCCAACACATCGAATTATATAGATTAGTATTTTAAAAAGTGAAAAAATGGCAACGATCAAACGAGGCCTAAATTAGTTAATTAATTAATTATACTTTCACTAAAACACTATATGTAGCAACTTTTAGTGAAAGAACTATTCATGTAGCTTCTACTAACTAATTACTAGGTTTCCGAGATGGCCAGATGGATCTAATCATGGGGACTCTAAAATTCCTAGGTGTTGCTCTAGTTGTTAGAACAACTATTTTGGAACTTGGATCTAGAAAATTTTCGAAGAGCCAAAAGAAGATAATTACTATTAATTTCTAATCTAAATTAATAACTGTGTAACAAATTAAACTATGGTATCCCATAAAAAGCTCCAATAGAGAATAAAATCAAGGGAAGTGGGTAGTTACAGAGAATCAAAGGAGAAAAGAGCAGAAAAAAGAACATCGAATTAGTAGGGAAAGAAATGCTGCTGTTGGAGGCTCACTACAGATCATCAGAGGATCATCAGATGTCATGTGATGGGTGCTGGAAGGTCGTAAGACTTTTTCACAAGCCTTAATAAGAGATAGGTTCGATTCAGTTGGGAAAATTTAGGAGACTAGAGTGCTATTGTAATTGATATATGCTACAACCATATTAGTCTAGAAAATGCCTCCTGTTTGCTATAGTATGACATAATTTAATCTGTCAATGTAAGATTGAAATTAAGCTTGTCGTAATAACCGATTTGACAGCTAGTAATCAAGACATTTTAGCCAGACAAGCACCTCTACGAAATGTAGAATAGTTGTAACTGTGGGATATTGCTCACTATTGTCATCTTGAATGATTTCAAGAAACAATATGGTTTGGCCAGAAACAATATGATTTGGTAAGAGGAGGGAATCCTTACCATAATAAGAAATTAAACATTGAATATTAGGAATATGACAAGAAGTGAAACATAATGTATACTAGTGTAGTACCCGCACGATGCGGCGGGTAGATGTTGCCAAAGTCAAAATTCCATGTTAGCTAAAAAGTAAATATAAAAACAATTATAATTATAAATAGTAAAAATCAAAATATAGATAAAAGGAGCAGAAGTTTAAAAAGAAGAATATAAGAAGAGTATAAAATTAAGAAAAAAGGAAACTGAAACACGGTACACGCAACCGTCATCCAATGCCTGAATAAAAAAAGATAAAAAAAATACATGCACAGACAAAGCAGAAACAACTGTAAAATAGTTTATAATTCAAGCATAATATGAACAGAACAGCAAGAAGCATAAATACTTCTACGGTAACTACAAATCTTAAAATAAAATGAATAAAAATAGTAATAAAGTGGTAATAAGTTAAATTTTGTGAGGGAGTCGACATAAAGTTGAACTGCTAGCATGTGGTGTTCTTTCTCTTCCACGTTCATGGTTAAATATGAAGGCACATCTTTTCTTTGTGCTTCGATATTATTTGTTCGGCTTGCTTTTTTGGCGTAGTTTAACTGCAAAAATATTGAAGCAAAACAATTCGCTAATTAGTTAACATGAAACATTTGCTCATATATCGAGGCACAAAAGAAGGATAATGTGCCAAATGATTTAATACATGTATTTTAATGAGTCCTCTATAGCATTTTAATGAATTTTCTATATATCTCAGTTAAGGATAGTGTGCCAAAATGATTTAATACATGCATTTTAATGAGTCCTTTATAATATAAAGAATTAATTAAAAACATACTTTAAAATTGCACATGAGTTGCTGTGTAAAGACCGAATGTACCTACCATCCATGACTTGACTAATCAAATTATAATCCATAAATGTTTTGGTTGCCCTGTTTTGAGATGCCTGTATCAGAATAATTGTGTGACTGTTGGCCTGCAATAACAACGGCCACTCAGCAGTGGATATTTTATCAAATCAAGAACAATTAAGATTCCAGACTAAAAATGGTAATTGAGTAAAACGTGTTAATTATATGTTGCTTCATCACACAATCAAAAAAAAAAAAGTAGGATAGCAAAATCTAAATGTGATAAATGAAAAAAATAGTGTTTCAAAACTTGTTTAGAAAATTATACAATGCCATAGAAGGTACCCCTACCCAACTCCGAAATATTATTTACGAGTCAGATCGATCTTTATATTCGACACTCTATAAGTAACTAATGTCCTGTTTGGTATTGCTTCTGCTTTTTTATTTCTCATAAACTTAAACTTAAAATTTATGCGATTGAATGGACTTACGGGTGATGGATTGTATTTGCAATCTATACAATTGGATTTTGTTTATCATCTAGTTTTGCAATCTATATAATTGCAGACTTACATCTCCCAAAGAAAGCTATTAGATGGTAATGTTGTATTCGCGAAAGAACAATATGTAAGTATGTAAGTGAATGGTCGCTGCAGTAGTTTTGCAAGGAACAGTTAGATCGAAATGTAATTGCGTTAGAAAATCCTAGATGATTGCTACCAACTTCTTGAGACAATACAAACTTGCAAATTGTTGGTTCGGAGCCACTGTTGGCGAAGAAGACTTTTTCCATTTGCCTTGCTGTGAAAAACTCGAGAATCTCTTTTGCAAGATCCTGCATGAAAATATATCTTCAAAAGAGTTGGCAAAATTACTCACTACAGGAAAAAAAAGTTTCAGCATTATAAACCAACAAATAAAAGGAGATTGGGAATAAAAATTGATCCAATATTTATAATATCGTATGGACTCCATATTCGAGTATTTACATACCAAAAAATTATTCTAATATGAATAAGCATTGCAATGTACAAAAAATACGATGGTAAAATGAGCAAATAAAAAGATTTAAAACTTTTAAAAGCTAATACATACCAGTGAGGGCTTTATTGTTCGATTCCAAAAGGAATGGTACAATGGCAATTTGTTCAGTTGGTTGGTTGCAGACTTGATAATCCGAGACCCATTTCCACCTGAAAATTGTTAAAACTTAAAAGCGAAATAAAAACGCAAATTCTTCCAAATAGTCCAACATATTAATACTGAAACTTTTTTGGTTTTCATCATTGTTTTTGCAAGGACAAAATAATTTTCTTCTTCCATCTCAATTTGAATATTTTTAAATTGCCCTATTAACCAAAAGCTTACAGTGAATTGTTGACTAAGATCCCTAGAAAGAACTAATTTCATCACAAAAGAGAATCAGAACAAAGCAAACACCAAAAGTGCCCATTTTGACTAAGAAAAAATATCACCTTTAAATCTCAAGTTCAAGCTTGATACTATACGATGAGTCATATGCATAAATGGTTGCGGTAATTAACTCAATACAATTCGCTGATCTTGATATTTGCAAATCAGACATATAGTAATCAAAGAGAATTACATAAGAATATTTCCATTAAAAATAAATGTACTCAAATTAAAAAATTAATTTAGCGATAATTATTAATTCTCGTCTTAAAAGGAGACATCAAGAAACCCTAATTGAGGCGATCCCATCTCACAATTTTATTAAGAACCAATCGATTACAAAATCAATCAAAATTAATTATTTTTAAAAAAACATCCCTAAAAATCAATAAGACGTTCAAACTCTAGAAATCGGAAGGTGCGGATCAAGCACGACCATAAGAATTACAAATTTAATGAGAAGCACGACCATAAGAATCATAAATTTAATGAAACAGATCATAGATTAAAGAAAAAGAAAAAAAAACCAAAGAAACTATTTAATAAACAATCAATTTTAATATTATTAACAAAGTAAGAGATCTCTTTTATATAATTTTATATTTCTTTTTTACATTGCAAATTTGATAATTGACGCAATTTTGTGATATTTGTCAACTATCACAATTTAAGGCAACGGTAAAGTACAAAATGATAAATCTGCATATATTTATCATTGCAGTACAACCAAATAGCTTCTTTAGATTCTAATTTCTACTAAAAATAAATAATTTAAAAAATAAAAAAGAAAAAAAAAATCAAACTTTGAGATTTACATTGTAATTTGCAGAAATTGGAAATATTTACAAAGATTAATTAGGAAAAAGATTATAAAGAAAAAGAATCCTACTAAAACAAAATCAAATAATCCCTGCGTCTCGGATCAACCACAAACAACGTAGCGATTAAACGTGATATCGAAAAAAAGCGAGAGAGAGAGAGAGCTGGATGAACCATAGTGCGGTGGTCGCGGGGGCGGCGGCGGCGGCGATGTAAGTGGATTGGATGTGGCGGCGCGGGGAGAGAAATTTGGAGACCCCGGGTACGGCACCCATCGCCATTGCGATCCCCAACTCACAAAACGATGAAGAGAGAGAGAGAGAGAGAGGGGGGGGGGGGAGAAGCTTTCGTTGTAACCCTAACCCCAACCCCAACCCTAAGCTAGCTTCGAACTCTCTTCGACTTTGTTGGGGCTTGCTCCATGACGACGGAGGCCGAGCCCGCTGCCGCGGCCACCACCGGCGTCGCCGCCAATCTCTTCAGGAAGAAGGCGACGCTACCCCAGCCCTCGGCAAAGAAGCAGCTCCGCATCAAAATCACGAAAGGTGCCATCTTTTGAGTATCGAGAGGTATGGGAATAGTGTTTAAAAAAGTCCAAGGCGCACCCAAGCGCAAAGAGCTGTTAGAGCCTAGGCGCAAGGCGCAAGGCCTAGGCGCGCGCCTGAGAGAGGTGAGGCGCACACTTTTATAGAATTTTGAAACCAAGAAGTTTCTTAGTATACTTTCTAATAATTGTTATGTAGCACTAAATATACTCTTTAAAATCATATTATCACAATAAATATTCTATAATTATCCAAATAATCACGTTTTCGAAAGGAAAAACAATAAAGAAAAGAAAAGAAGCCAAGCAATATATATGATAATTTAAAAAAACAAAATAACATAGATAAAAGTAAAGAACAAATTACCTTTTTGTCTCCAAATAAAGGCTAGCATAAAGGTAACTATTAATTCACAAATATATAGGAAACTTTGATGTGAAAAACATATAATTATAAGTACAAGATCATAAAAAAGTAACATGTATGATGCATAAAAGTTTAAAGTTTCAAGCCAAAGATTATTAAAAAAGCATCATGATCATATGAAAGCTAAGTGTTCAAGGCTCCAAGCCAAAATACGTCACACTAGAAATGTTAATAAGTCTTCATTCCTCAATCATCATCTTCATCACTTGAAGAGGGAGAGGGACGAGCGGGAGAGAGGGACGAGCGGGAGAGAGGGACGAGCGGAAGAGGGAGAGGGTACGGAGAGATATTGAGGATTATTTAGGGTTTAGGTTATGTTAGTTTAGGGTTTAGGGTTTATTTTAGATGTTTCAACCCGTTAGATCAATAAAAATATGGATCCAAACCCATTAGAGCATATGGATCTAAATCCAAACCCTTTAGTGTAAACATTAAGAATGTGCGCCTAGGCAGCGCCTTGCGCCTAGGCCTAGGCGCGCTCCTAGGCAGCCCAGGCGGGCGCCTAGGGCACAGCGCCCGCCTAGGGGCTGCCTAGGCACGCGCCTAAGGCGCGCTTTTTTAAACTATGTATGGGAAGCGGCGTAGAACAGGAGAAGAAACGATCCGAACCATTTTTTCTTCTTGCGAGGATCAATAGAAGGAATTGGTTCATGGAAAGCTGGAAAATCGACATGTGGGCCCCCCATATCATAAAGAAATATTTAAAATGGGGAGAGGAACCGGTTTATGGGAGTTGAAAAATCAACAGGTGGGCCCCCACGTGATGGGGAGAGGAACCGATTCATGGAGAGGTGGAAAACAATCAGGTGGACCCCACGTCATAAAGAATAAAGAAATATTTAAAATAGGAAGAGGATCCGATTCATAGAGAGCTAAAAATTGATAGATGGGCCCCACTTCACAAAAAAAATATTTACAATAAATGGAAATACTGATGGGTAGGCCCCACATGCCCCAAAATTAAGCTATACATGCCACGTGGACAAAAGATTAAGGGGATTAATATAAGTTTATAGATTCTACTCCAACTTTTCTCTGAAATGTTCTCTCATGTGCCCTCATGACCTAAGTTTTCTGATTAACAGAAGTATATGTAAGCTGAATGGTATTAACAACTAGAATAAAATAAGCGTTGTAGCTGTTGAAGAAGATTTAGAAAATGCATTTAAGTATCAATATTATAATCTTGATTTTGTGTTGAACCTCTATGGTCCTTGTACAGTAATTACATAGTTGACAAATATATAGACGCCTCATTGTATCTAGGTCTATAAAGTAATATTTCCCTGGATTTGGTATCCCATAACTGGCGTTTGAGGTCTAGCATTTTCTATTTTTGGTTACTGGTTAATTTGAAAAGTAGAAATAAGTAATACTAGCTAAAGCTATTTCCAAGAAACATTTGATTAGTAGTCTAAGAAAACGAAGTGAAGATTAGTCTTATTGAAGTACAATGTGGAAGTTCATATATTCATGCTCAAATTTTAATTAAGCTAATGAACAAACAAATCTACCAAGCTTGAAAATATATATTATCAAAATAAGCGATAAAATTTAATGAAATAACATTTGAAATAATTTATAAAAAGTTATTTTAAAGAGTTGATGTTTAAAAAGAAATATATTGTAGGAGTGGATGGTAGATTGCTTGCAATCCTTGCACCTAAGGTATTTATTTGGCAACAAAAACAAAAGCTTGGAAGCGCTTTTGTTTCTTTCATTTTTGATTTTTTTCCTTTTAAAGTTGTTATCTATCTCCCTGCTGTGGTACTTTGCTAGCTAACCAACCATGAAAACAACAGGAAAGGACTTCCGGCGGTATATCCAGTAATATAGAATTAGTGTTTAAAAAAACAAATAAACAGCAACAGTGCCAAATGAGGCCTTGTTCCTAGTTTCAGCTACTTATTATTTACTTGAATGACCAGTCACAAGTGTTTCTATGTATATGTGGCCACTTCCTGGAGGTTGGATTGTACTATCAAATTATGTTGATAATAATAATAATAGTTGACTAATAAGTGGAATTAGCTGGATATTATGATTCTTCATCTTTACATTTTTATCTAGATGCTTCACATGGAGTGTCCTAAAATATCTGAACTAACACCTGCTCATATTCAAGTTGTCAGCAAATATTTTGATTGAGGTAAGAAAGAATTTCTCTGTCTACATAATGTGAGGACAAAATGTATTTTATACAGTTTTCTCAAATTTTAATATGCCAAATTAAGTGAACAGCTAGTATAATGTTACATGTCTTTCGATGTTGTTCTCAGTACCAGTTGTATTTAGGGTGATAAGGGAGTGCTGAAATTCTTTCTATTTTATTTAAAAAATGAAATGAATTCTCTGTCTGAATAATTATTGGCTTTTATGCAGCTACTGAATAGTCTTAAGTTATAGATGGAAAATAATCTGAATTATATTTCATTAATTGCGTCAGCACTCAGCAAGTGATTGTGCAATCATTTTATGATGTCATCAGAAAGATGATGGATCATTAACAAGTGCTTGACTTGATTGTTATGATTAATGATGCTTCCGAAAGGATTGGATGACATGTCAGAAAATAAATTATTTGGACTTCAGTTCTGTAGGCACGTCACTTCAGAATCGAGTGTTGAAACTTAAAAGGCATCATCTTGTGAAATTTATCTAAGCAGCTGAAGGTGTCGACACTTCAAAAGTTCTGAAAAATAGAGTGCACAAGTTAAAGCATTTTTAGATTATCTACTCTCTACTCCATATACTAACTATATCAACATCAATAACAGTAGCATATTAAATAGAAAGTTCAGTGGTAGTCGCTTCCGGCAAGATTTTAACTTGACTGCGCCACTCAAATAGGAAGTTTCTCGAAACATAGAGTGTGAATCATGTGCTCTTACAACTTCTTTGCACTCAACTGCAATTTTCAATTAGTTCAATCACACAATTATTTGACCAATCCCTTGTTTTGATATTGTTGCTTTTTCAATCTTTCGAGCATTTGTTTTGCCTTACTGATTAAGTGTACAATTTTGTCACCAGTTAGACTACACAGAATGGTTTTTTTCTCAAAGCAAGCTTACGTAGTGCATTCTTCTACTGTAATTAGAACTGACTAGGTTGTTTTTGTATAAGAATTGCCAATAGAATCTAAGAAGTTTCATGTACATTTAAGATATGTATTTTTGACCTTTCTTATACCATCCAAATTAATCTTTGTATGCTTTAGACAATTTGGGAGGAAAGGTCAAACTCATAATACTTAGTTGACTAAAGATAGTAATGTTTTAATACTTTCTAGCTACTGCAAATTTGACCTTGACAAGTCTTCAAGCGTTTATTAGGAAACTGCATCACTAGTCCTTGGAACTTTTAGCAGAGTTTCAATTTGATTTCCTGAACATTTTAAATGTGCATTAGAGTTCAAACTCTTCATATAGTTTCATAATTTGAGTGACCCTACCATCCTGTTCGTTAGAGGGGAAATAATTGCTTGCACCTCGTCCATCTGTATAAACATGCATCCATGTACCACCCCATCCATCAACTATTTATTCCATCTCCCATGTTAGTCCTGCCATCGAGTATTTCAGAGCCTTTTATTTATTCTTTTTCCTTAACATAATATTGAAAGTAAAATATGGTATTGAGGCTTGATGGCATGACAGGGCATGGATATACAGATATGTTGCATGCAGGAAATATTTTTCCACTAACGAAGATGGAGAGAATAATATGAAACAGAACAAAGAATTTGGCGTTGTCTGATGTACTCATTTAAAAGTTCAGGAGCTAAACTGATATACTGCCCAAAGTTCAGGAACCGGTGGTGCAATATATCGACAAATATATCCTATGTGTAAAATCAGGTTCCCTTGATTTTAAAGTTCTTTGCTTACAATTTAGTATCTGTTTGCCTTATATAACTTGGTCTTTATATATTCAATTTTTATTGCATTCTGCTCTTATCCGTCTGGTGTTAAGTACCTTCTATTGTATCTGACTTGTTCTTCAGGTATGACTATTCTGGATACGGGCAATCATCAGGAAAGGTAGAACCTTTACTTTTTTGACCTGCTTGGTTCCTGTTAAAGGTATTTCTGAAGAGAATATTTGGTCTATTATTTCTATTTTTGTGCGTGCAGCCAAGTGAGCAGAACACCTATGCTGATATTGAGGCTGCTTATAGATGCCTTATAGAAACTTATGGAGCTCGTGAGGAGGATGTTATTTTATACGGTCAATCAGTTGGTAGTGGCCCAACTCTGGATCTAGCGTCTCGTTTGCCTCACTTGAGAGCAGTTGTTCTGCATAGCCCAATTTTATCTGGCCTTCGTGTCATGTATCCTGTAAAGCACACCTATTGGTTTGACATATATAAGGTTACTTTACTATTACCTAAATCAGATTCCCCTCCCCCCCTCCTCCCTTTTGATAATTTCTGATTGGTAATTTTGTTTGCAGAACATTGATAAAATTCCTTTGGTCAATTGTCCTGTTTTGGTAATTCATGTAAGTATGTCCTTCTTAGTTTTATTGTTTCTTTCCTAGTAATTGTATTGAAACCTCACAAAGCACAATTATTTCTTGGTATCGTAACATATATGATTAATCCTGCATGATTTGCTATTTTGCTTTGAGTGTGCTTTTGGCTTGCTGTCAAAATTTCGAGATCACCAAAGAAGAGATCATGATCTAGTGGCTGATCTTTTTTTTTTTCTTTTCTTTTTTCCTTTTTTTTTCAATTTTAGCACTAATGAATTATTCACCGATGAATGGAAATATAGTTCAAATGTTAACTCCTGATTAAGATACATTGATTGTCTAAGGTTATATCCTTGTATTCAATTGTTTTATAGGTAACTTTGAAAGTATTATATCCTGTTCTTTTTTTAACGATATTCAAGTTACTTTTCTTATTCATATTATTTTATATAGTAGGTGTACGCTAGATATAGTAATAACCTCATTTATTTTTCCAAAGCCATAGCCACATTAGCTAGATTAAATGTTTCTCTTTTTTTTGGGCTAAAATGCAGACTACCTCCCTGAATATATCACATATTGCACTTAACCCCCTGAATAAAAAAAATGCACTTAACCTTCCTCGATAGATTAGAAATGTTCTAGAGGGTTGACCATTAAAAGAATTAATGAAATGACCAAAATACACCTCTATTATACTCTCTTCTTTTTCATTGTGAGACCACCTTCTCCATCTCCACCGTTACCGCCTTTGCTGCTACCGCTATCGCTGCTAGTGCAACCAATGGAACCACCCCTTCATTCTACGTCTCAATTTTTCTCCTTTACTATTTTCTCCTTCGTTCTCCTCTTCCAAATCTTCTTCTTCTCCCATTATTATATTTCAGTTCTTTTAGCTATAAAATAACCCCTATAAACTCCTCTATTTTCATTCTCTTCATCTTCTCTCATCCATAGTGCAAATTGTTTTTCAAGTACGAAATGTGTGACAAAAGGAGCAAAAAGATGGGAGGGGAAAGAAGGGTATTTTTGGTATTAAAAATGTGGCTTAAATGAAATTTGAATGGTAGATTGGCAGAAGGGTTTAAGTGCTAACAATGTAAGCTTTAAGAGGGGTTAAGTGCATATACATTTTTTTTTATTTTAAGGAGATTAAGTGCAACATGTGATATATTCAGGAGGGTAGTTTGCATTTTAGCCCTTTTTTTTTTTCCCTTTTAGGAATTGATGATTACTTTTGTCATTCTTATCAAATTGTTTTTGATATCTTGGTATCATATCAGTTTGGCTATGAGTAACAAATCTTCTTCGGAGAATGTAGTCTCTTGTAGTATGGAATATCTATAGAGAGCAACAATTTAACTACCGCTTATAGGGCAAATTTGGGGTGTTGAAGCTTCTAGTGAAATTCTTTTGGTGTTTGTAGAGCGGTGATGCACTTTTGGGTTGAAAAAAAAACCTAAGACTGCTTAAGTTATCAATATATAAATTTCAGGTAGGTTCTTTTCAGAATCTATGCAACTGTTGGGCCTCTTCGCAAAAGCTACATATTATTCGAGCAGGATCCCTATAGCAAATCCTATGCTTGATTTCTTTAGGAAAGACTTTAAGATGGGATGTTTCTTGGAACAACGGAACCAAGGGTTCTTCTTTTGATATAGTGTGATAAATGACTTTGCTTCCTAAGGATGTAAGCAAAGAGAGCCAATATTTTGCTTTTTCTGAACCAGAGAATGCACAACTTAATGTTGACTTGGATTAAAAGTTCTAGAAGAGAGCTCAGTCAAGCCTATAGCAGTGAGAAGAAAACCTTATAGGGAGGTTCAGACTAGTGCGTAAACTAGGAGGCCGTACAGAGTGGAGGGTCCACAGCTGCCGTGTGCTAGTAGTTGTGTAGCTAAACAGAGCGTGGAGGCAGTGGAACGACTTGCAAGGAGATATGCAAGGACCACAGTTCAAGAGGCATTGGTAGTGGGAATTTAGGCATCAGTATTTCGACCTTGAGTGTGCAACGATGACAAGCTGCGGCAGGCGTTTCTAGGTGCAATGTGCAGAGGGGCGGCGAAGGGTAGTGCGATAGGGTTGCATCTGTGGGTGCTGTAGCACTGCAGTGGAGGATGATTGGGCTTGGACAATAATGGAGAAGAGAGATGGGGGAACACAAATGGGAAAGGAGGGATCACTACACTTGGCAAAACTAAAGAAAAACCACATAATTCACAAAATAACTTTGGGATTTCTCTCTGGGTCTACAAATGCCTTCTTTTGGCTTATTTACATGAGAAGATATATCGATTAAACTTAGGGCCAAAGAAGCATCTGCAATTTGTTGAGATTTTTCCAAATCCAATAATATACAGAAGATTTAGATTGTGGTCGAATCCATACTCCACCAGTTACTCAAGTTAAATTAAATTAATGTTTTCTCTAATTCCTTTGGCCGCATCAGTAATGACATCTAATTTGTTCATTTTTACGATTTTGACAAGTTTAATATTAATTTCTTCTTGCTTTTGAAGACTGAAAACACAATTAATACATGTTCAAGTTGGGAGCAAAGGATTAATCTGAAACACCAACTAAATTAAGAGATAGAGAACAACTGCACAAGGTTGATCTAGATTTCATTGTCTTCAGGTGTTATAGATTTGTTTTGGACATCTGAAGATAAATTTTACCTATGTTAGTAGAATTTATATTTTTGTAGCTATTCTTATTTCAAGTTTAAGAGGTAGGAAGTTTGCAGATTAGTGATTGTAGTTTGACCAGACAAACCTATTTGATAATGAGTTAACTCCAAGCCTTCTTGATAAAGTTGAATATTACATATTGTTCTTTTCTTTTTAATCAACCTTCAAACGTTAAGGAATATTTGACTCTAATTTACTCGCTACAGATAAGACAGTTCAACATTTAAAGCCCTCCAAACCACACCAACAGGTTGAAAATGTCATCTGTGTCCCTTTTTCTCTGTTTTTTTTTGTCACCAGCACGTGTGGCAATCATTTCTTCCTCTTTCCTTTTCTTGTTCCCTCTCCTCCTTTCCTCTCCCCTTTTCCCCTGTTTGCCTCCCTCGGCTGCTGGCTTAAAAGGTAGCTTGTCACGGCCTTAGTGTTTTTGTTCGCAAAGCCCGTACGGCACCCGCCTTCCTGCTCGAAGATGGGCAAGCCTAGCTCCTTGTTGCTAGCCTGGATCTCCGCATCCTACAACTAAGTATGCAAAAAGGAGAGAGAGAGGCAGAGGTTCCCAAAAAACTGAGTACTTCACTACTTAGAAAAATAGAACTACAATACACAACTCCTCTTGTGTCTCTACATCTTCCAACTTTGGCCTTAGCCAACCCTCCTACTTATAGGCTTCTAGATACAATGAATCTAGCCTACACTAACTCACCATTAAGCACACGTTAAAGCACACATTAACTCACCCATTATCACATAGTAATAAGCCCTCATGAATGCCTCATGAATGCAAGGTGATCCCAAGGGTTGCCCATGTCCCTTGGGTTTCCGCTGGCAGTTATGGAGGCATTAATTGCAGCAGTTGTATAACCCTTCATCTCCCATGAAAGACTGCTGGTTTGATACCCCTTTGGCTGCCCACTTAGCGAAGTTGGGGCAGGGACTTGGCCGCATTGAAAAATCGCTAAGTCCCTGACATGCTGTTGCCTTGTTCACTTCCACATTTACAGTAGTCAGTGGCCACCACCGACCGTTGTGGGTTAGATTTGTGGGAAGTATATTGTATATGCATGTGCTAGACCTTAATGACTTTTCAATTTGTGTGTTGTGAATTTGCATTTCTATTAGATTCCTTGATGGCTCAACTTATTGTTCGACAAGATTCCTTCTGTTCTTCTTTCTTTTGATTTTTTTTTTTTTTGGAAATAGCCTCAAATTATTCTCTTTCCTATTGTCCCAACTTAGTGGAAAGCACATCTGCAATTTGATATGGAAAGCGGATTTTCATTTTTAGCCAAACAGATACTTAAAAAGTATCACCATTAGATTAACAGGAGAAATTAGCCTTCTTTGTCCTTCCATGTTAACGCAGGTGTCTATTTTAGAAAAACACACCCTAGAATTATAGGATTTACTTTGAACCATGATCCTGAAACTTATAATTGCTTCTTAACTTTGCCATGAGAATCTCTTATGTTTGATTCTTAACTAAGCATTTTTTTCCCCCCCTTTTTAATTTCATTCTTTTTTTGTTTTGTTTTGTTTTTGATTCCAGGGGACAGCAGATGAGGTTGTGGATTGGTCCCATGGGAAGCGGCTGTGGGAGCTCTGCAAAGAAAAGTACGAGCCTCTATGGATCAAAGGAGGGAACCACTGTAATTTGGAACTTTATCCAGAATATATTAAACACCTAAAAAAGTTCATATCGGCAGTAGAAAAATCACCACCAAAGAAAGATCGATCTATAGAGAGCTCATCTCTCCTAGATCCTCCTAATACAAGCTCGGACTTTGGAGAGCTTTCAAGGAAAAGTATAGATCATAGAGAAAAATCAAGGCCAAGTATCAACCACAAGGAAAAGTCGCGGCGCAGCACCGATCTGAGAGAGAAGCCAAGAGCCAGTACAGATAGGAGAGAGAAATCAAAGAAGAGTGTAGATCTTCCTGATAAAGCCAGGGCCAGTGTGGATCAATCTGAGAAGCCAAGGAAAAGCATTGACCGGTCTGACATTACTTAATTCATTGGCGAAATTTGTTTCCTTTTACTAGTTTGCTTTGGCGAAATTTGTTTCCTTTTACTAGTTTGCTATTTGTTATGTGAAGTTTCTATGTAAAGCTGCTTGTGGATTGCATTGTGAAGCTATAATTTCTTCTATATCTTTTCCTTGACTGTTGTAATAAAATGGTGGCAGCTTCGGAGGGATGATGAGATCGGTGGGGTTGTGCAATATCGACTGTTTCAAAGTCACGGCTTCTGGGGGCTAGAAAGAACGGAAGGTCAGTGCTTGGCATTCAATTGTATTCATAGTGTTGTATAATTAATTTAATTGGGGCGCGGTTGTTTTACATTTCACGACTTATCTTATGGGAGGAGATAATCCAATTTCATTTGTTCAACATAATTGTTTTCTGTGCTTTCTCCTTTTTATTAGTTATCACAGGTCGATGAATTGAAACAGTTGACATAAAATGCTATTGATACGTAAAAGACAAATTGTTTTACGTATAGTTGATGTTTAAGTTAGAGAAAGAAGAGTTCCTCAGCACTTCAAACACATGAGAGGAGACATTTCCAATTGTTTGGATTACTTCAGCATTTGGAGACGAGTCACAGATTAGGGAACGATCCTAAGAATTGGTAGATTGTTTGTTTGGTTTGCCATTCAGTGCCTGTGGGGCCTTCAAAATTTTCTTTCTTTGAAATGCTTTTTAGCCATTTTGCACCAAAATTATGTATTATTTAGCCCTTCGAAATATGCATTTACAGTTTTTGTGTCATGATCTCTAATTTTGAAAAGAATACCTGTTGATAAAGTCTGTCTTGGAAAGTCTGAAGTTTTTTTGAAACTTTGTCAGTGGATTTAATGTTATCTAATTATCCCTTTGGCTTTGATAGTGAGAACATTTGATTCTTCATTTGGAATTATGTGCATAGATCTGCTTGAACCTATAAATCTGTCTGAGTGGAAATCAACTTAGCAGTCTTTTGTGGTTCTCTTATATGAAATTAGGTCTCTCTTTTGTAGTACTATTGCGGTGCTATTATATAGAGCCAGTGGAACAAAGCTGGATTATCCCCTAATAGTATGTTAAGATTAAATCTCTGATATTCGGTAAATGTACTTTTCAGTCTGCATATTGTTATTATGATAGGTAAACTGTATAATCTTTCTGAAATTTATGTCATTTACTAGTTTTAACCTGAGTTTTGAACACAGAAATATAATTGTGTTACCTTCCTTGCCCAGCCGTATCATGTACAATTAATGGGTGAGATTGATTTTACTACTTGAAATATCTCTGTTCCTGGATCTTTATTTCCTTGCTTTGCCTTGCAATCATCAAAATTTTCAGGTAAAATACTGAAAGGTGAATTTGAATTGTAGCCATGTTTGTAAAATGTTGTCACATACATGTTCTCAAGAAAGCTTAGAAAAAGTACGCTCTTAATGTTGTGAGAGCTTCCTATTAGATTTGGAGGGCTCTCATAGTCATTAATTTGGTCGAATTATCTATTTCCTGACATTATGAATTTTTAGAAGGTTGATGGGTAAACGAATATTGGATGCTTAAATTAATCTACGGAAACGTTGATTGACGTACCTTGACATATAGCGTTAAATCAATTTTCATGAGTTGCACAAAGAAAGTTGAGAAAATTATTGAACTGATGTTAAGACTTTGAATGAATGTGTTTTAAATAATCTTGAATTCATGTTATAGAGCATAGGCTATTAACTGAAAAAAAAAAACATAAGGGTATAGTGGTACCTGTGTACCGATAAACGGAAGAACAATGTCTGGCTATGGTCTCTATTTATTCATTATTAAAAGCTTTGGGTAGTATTTTTGAGCAATAATGTGGTGGGCCGAAGAAATTAACTATAAACTCATTGTAGTTAAGGACGTATTACCTATGGTCAAGGGGATGCAAGTCTCTATAAATGTAGTATATATATTAGGATTTGGTTTCTTCATTTTTCTGTTTGCAGCAACATACAATTATATTTATAAATTTAAAAATATTTATTACTTACAAATAACTAGTTTTGATAGGCTATCCTTAACTTCTAAATTTCGTGGAATAAACTACAATAAATTGTATTACGAATGCGAAATTACGAATGCGAAGTGGCCAATTTCCTGCAGTAGATTGCACGCGTAGTGCCGAATTTGAAAACCCATAATTTCGCGCTTGAAATTCCAATTTCAACAAAACTAGACTTCAAACATTCATCTCTTAGTATATATATCCATAGAGTTCTTAGTTTCTGAATTCTGTCCGAATGCAAAGTGGTCAGTCTCCTACAACAAACTGTACGTGTAGTGCCGATTTTGGAAACCTCTGATTTCATGTTTGAAATTCTGATTTCAATAAGACTTGACTTCAGTCGTTCGTTTTTTAGTGTACTTGTGTAGAATTTTTTGTTTAAAAAAATTATGAATGGGTAAGTCGCCAATTTCTAAAACGAACTATGTAATGTACTTTATCTGTTGGGGTACTGGTGGGTATTTTACCAGAGGTTTCTATCAATCTACCCTTGTGTGATTCCTGTTGAATCATATACTCGGGGGTGGGTGCGGGCGGACAATTTACTGTAGCACCATACGGATGCTACTGTAGTAGTCCGTACGGACGCTACTGTAGAGTCCGTACGAGATATGGAGATTTTTTTTAAAATATTTTTTATTTTGATTAGATCAATTTAAAAATAAAAAAGGCTAATTTGATGATATCAAATTTAGATCTTGATGAGATCAAGTTGTTATCTTTGCGGATTAAGTTTTTTGATCAAAATAATAAACAATCAAGAAGATTGATTGATTTTAGTGATTTGATCATTATTATTTTTCGAATCATTGGTAAACGGTTAATTAGAATACCCAAAATTAATTGTTATGTATGTGATGTATAAGATACATATCGGTATTGATCATGGATAGCGACCTATTTATTTTATTTCGACATGTGATGTATTATGTGTATGCAGAATTCTGTAATTTTAAATTTGTTTAAATTAAGGACTCTGTATTAAAGATGGCTTTTTTTGGGTGCTTGCGTGCACAAGCCGATTTATTTGGAGACCTGCGTGTCTCAATAGATTATAGATAAAAGTTATCAAATGTAATTAATTTTATTTTATCATTATTGTTGGGTTGTATGTTGTGTGGTTGCACGTCATTTGTTGATCGATTGCAAGCAGAGAAGCACGCAAAGATCAGATCGAGATGAGCACTTGATGGCGGTCGGATCAAGATGTTGATAGGAATCGGATCAAGTTGTAGCTCCGGATCGGATCAAATAGTTGAAGACGATCAAACCAATGACGTGTATGTGCTTGTAATTTATGACCCTAAGACCTCGATTCCGGCTCAGTGGCTCGAGCCCGAATCCACCTTTTAGATCCATGATCATCACCAGTTGCATTATATTTTATGCGCGGATTATTTTATTTGCATTAGATGTAAATAAAGAAAATAAAATATGAGACCTAAATTTTAATCTCCTCACAAATATTAAGTCGAGCGGTCTTCCGCCGTTGTAGAAGTGCGGGCGTTTTTCTGGTGTTGATTGGCACGGCTGGTTACAGTGGTCAGTTGCATCGGGAAGGCGCAACCACTCTATTAGCATGAGATGCTGCGGAGTAAAGATGGGGTTGGGCCCAATATCTGTCAGGTGAGGGACCCAATGACTGCTTTGCTTACGCGTTTGAACGGTGGATCTGACTTAATTAAGAACTGAAGCCAATATCTGTCAGGTGAGGCCTACAGGACTTAGAGATCGATCACTGTAATTTGCTTGAGAAGCATTGGACAAGAGTTGTCCACTCATCGGTTTATGTATCGCCAATATCTGTCAGGTGAGGTGGTATGTTAAACTGGTGGGACCGCAGTACCCACTTAAAATCTTTGTCGCGTTGGGTTTCCGTTTCTCTACCCGAGGAGTGTAAGAGACTCGAGAAAATAGTGGGAGGCTAAAATTTGTTTTTAAAGTCCCTAAAATAAAATTTTCAAAATAAATACAAATATCTAATTTGAATCTTTACTCTCTGCAGAACAAAATGTCCGCTTCCAATCCTCTCCCTCGTATTCTCGAAACAAACCGCTTAACAGGAACTAACTATAAAGACTGGCTAAGGAACTTAAAAATTATTTTGAGTTCCGAAAAGCTCACTTATGTTCTCGACCAGGACCCTCCCACGTTGCCAAATCATCCTACAGCTGACCAAAGGGCAGCTCAAGAAAAATGGACGGATGACGATAACAAAGTAAGGTGCTACATTTTGGCGTCGATGTCAAATGAACTTCAACGCCAACATGAGGATATGAAGAGTGCTAAAGAAATGCTAACTCACCTCAAAGAGTTGTATGGTGAGCAAAGCCGATCTGCTCGCTTTGAAGTGTCCAAAAGACTCTTTAAAGCAAAGATGCAGGAAGGGCAATCTGTTCATGATCATTGTTTGACAATGATAAAAGATCTCGAGGAGCTTGAGAAGCTCGGCATAAAAATGGATAAGGAATTGCAAGTTGATCTGATCCTGCAATCCCTTCCTGTATCATATGGACAGTTTATTGTAAACTATCATATGAATAAAATTGACCGCACCAATGCGGAGTTATTAAACATGTTGGTAACAACGGAGGGGACTTTGAAAAGTTCAAAGGGCTCGGTTCTCGCTGTGGAGCGGGCTTCCTCTTCCAAAAGAAAGTCTAATTGGAAGAAGAAACCTGCGAAGAAACAAAAGACGGAGAACAAGCCCAAGAGGGAAGCTCCTAAGATAAAGATCACTGACAAAGAAAAATGTTTCCACTGCAACAATGTTGATGGTCATTGGAAAAGGAACTGTCCCGTCTAACTGGAGAGCCTGAAGAATAAGAAGAAGGACACACCTTCGGAAGGTATGTCAGACTTGCACATAATAGAAACTAACCTTACGGTTTCCTCTACTTCCAGTTGGGTCATAGACTCTGGTTCTAATTCTCATTTGTGTACTTCAATGCAGGGTCTAAGGGAAAGTAGAGGGCTCAGGGAAGGTGAAGTGACCTTACGGGTAGGCAACGGGGCAAGAGTTGCTGTTGTGGCTGCTGACACCTATCCTTTGCGACTACCGTCAGGACATGTTAGTTAAAGACTGTTATTATGTACGTACTGCTAGCAGAAATTTATTTTCTTGTTTAGCACGGGACGATAATATCATTAATTTTGATAAAGACTATTGCACAATTTATTTTAGAAATAAAATTATTGGCCGTGGTTTTATGATTGACAGTCTTTATCATTTATATATGGATGTATCTGAGAATATTTCTGAGCAAGTAGTGAGTGTCGTTGGGTCTAAGAGACCTAGAGATGAGATGAACTTAAAGTATATGTGACATCTTAGGCTTGGTCATATTGGAGAAGAAAGGATTAACAAATTGGATAAAGATGGGCTCCTTGGCTCATTGACTTCAGAGTCTTATCCGGTTTGTGAATCTTGGTCTTCAAGGAAAAATGACCAAATTACCTTTTGTAGGACAAGGGGAAAGAGCCACTGAGATACTTGCCCTGATACATACTGATGTGTGTGGCCTATTTGATGTGCAAGCCAGGGATGGTTATCTCTACTTCATAACCTTTACTGATGATTATTCATGGTATGGGTATGTGTATCTTATGAGACACAAATCTGAAGCTTTTGAAAAGTTTAAAAAATTCAGATATGAAGTAGAAAAGCAAACTGGAAAATCCATCAAGGTTCTTCGATCAGATCGAGGAGGAGAATACCTTAGTGGAGAGTTTCTAAACTATCTCAAACAAAACGGTATAGTCTCACAATGGACTCCTTCGGGAACACCTCAACTCAACGGGGTGTCGGAACGGAGAAACCGAACCTTATTGGATATGGTTCGATCCATGATGAGCTTCACTGATCTTCCTTTATTTCTTTGGGGACATGCTTTGCTTACTGCAGCTTACTTGTTAAATAGGGTACCTTCTAAATCCGTTCCTACTACGCCGTATAAGATGTGGCATGGTAAGAAACCAAGTCTTGGTCATATCAAGATGTGGGGATATCTTGTCCATGTAAAGCAATTACAGGCAGACAAGTTAGAGGTTAGGTCTGAGAGGGCTCGTTTTATTGGATATCCTAAAGAAACTTTGGGTTACTATTATTATATCCTAGAGGATCACAATGTAGTTATGAGCCGACATGCTACTTTTTGGAAAAACAGTTTATTCAAGAAGCGGCTAGTGGGAGAAAAATTGAGTTTGAAGAGAGTCTCTGAAGAGCAACGAGTCGTCGAACCTATAGAACCCATTCAAGCTGAGCCAGTACATGTAGTACCTCACCCACCTCGTAGATCAAGTAGAATCTCCCATCCTACCAAAAGATACTTAGGTATTCTTACATAGGATGTAAAGGAAATGTTCCTCATGGGAGATAGGGAACATGGAGATGATCCCAAAACATACAACGAGACGATGTCTGACATCGATTCTGAGAAATAGTTGGAAGCCATGAAGTCAGAAATTGACTCAATGTACTCCAAAGATGTCTGGATTTTGGTAGATCCATCAGAAGGTATAGTACCTATTGGATGTAAATGGATCTACAAAAGAAAGATAAGTTCGGATGGAAAGGTAGAGACCTATAAAGCAAGGCTGGTAGCGAAAGGCTATAGTCAACGTGAAAGCGTTGACTATCAGGAGATCTTTTCGCCTGTGGCCATACTTAAATCCATTCGAACATTGCTTGCCCTTGCAGCATACCATGATTATGAGATCTAGCAAATGGATGTGAAAACTGCCTTCTTAAATGGATATCTTGAGAAAGATATCTATATGGAGCAGCCTCTAGGTTTCACTTTCGATGACGAACGTCATAAGGTATGCAAGCTGCAACGGTCCATATATGGACTTAAGCAAGCATCTCGGAGTTGGAATACTCGTTTTAATGACGTGATCAAATCGTTTGATTTCATTAAGAACGAGGAGGAACCATGTGTTTATAAGAAGGTCAGTGGGAGTGCTGTCACATTGCTCATATTGTACGTGAACGCCATTCTCCTAATTGGAAACGATGTTCCAATGCTGACTTCGGTTAAAGTGTGGTTATCTAAAGAATTCTCCATGAAAGATCTAGGGGAAGCATCCTATATTTTGGGGATTAAGGTCTATAGAGATAGATCTAAGAGGATGCTAGGCCTTTCACAGAAAATGTACATAGAAGAGGTGCTGAAAAGGTTCGGCATGGAAAACTCAAAAGGTGGACTTTTACCCCTTAGGCATGGGATTTATCTCTCCAAGAAAATGTGCCCCAATACATTTGAAGAGATTCAACGTATGAGTAAGATCCCTTATGCCTCAGCTATAGGGAGTCTTATGTACGCCATGCTATGTACACGACCTGATATCGCGCTTGCTGTGAGTGTCACAAGCAGATATCAGTCTAATCCAGGCGAGGAGCACTGGACTGCTGTGAAGAACATACTTAAGTACTTGAGAAGAACTAAGGATATGTTCTTGATCTTTGGAGGAAGAGAGTTGAAAATATAAGGATATACTGATTCAGACTTTATGTCTGATGTTGACGATAGAAAGTCTACGTCAGGATGTGTGTTCTTGTGCAATGGTGGCTCGGTGGTTTGGAAGAGTTTCAAACAACCAATTATTGCTGATTCTACCATGGAAGCAGAGTATATCGCCGCATCTGTTGTTGGCCTTCTGATTTAAGAAGTTTGTCGCGGAGTTAAGTGTAATGCCATCAGATGCCATACTACTTGATTGCGACAACAATGGCTCTATAGCTCTAGCTAAGGAGCCGAGATCTCATCAGAAGTCCAAGTACATAGAGCGGCGGTTTCATATTATACGCGATTATCTCGACAAGAAGTACATCGAGGTGCAGAGAGTAGACTCCGCGGATAACGTGGCAGACCCATTGACTAAACCGCTTAGCCAGCAGAAAACTGAAGCCCACCTTGAGAAGATGGGACTTAGGTATATGGCTAATTGGCTTTAGTGCAAGTGGAAGATTGTTAGATGTATGCCCTATAAGCCAATCAGGCCGACACATGTATTCTTTTTAGGACATAAATTTGTATTTGACTTTAAATATTATGAATAAATATGGGTTCTTATTTCTATTCATGTTGTGTATGTGTCCATGAATCGTCCAAGGAATTAATAAGATGATGACATGTATTCTCAAGAGTTGAGAATTTGAGACATGTGTCATTGATGGTTAATTCCTAAATGCTCCTGATCGATGGATCATCGCGGGGACGGTGATTGATCCGATGAGATTGGTGCACAGGTCGCTTCCCTTTTGGGTAGATGAGTCTCGAGTCAACAGTGTGGAGACACTGGAGCGAATGTGCAGGTGGTTGTTAGAGAACAAGGGTACCGAGCGTGACCAACGCGAGAAGTCACTTGGATGTCTACTCACTCGTCAGTGACTTACTCAATGTTGCAGTAGTGTGACTGGTCCTTTGACCTGCGGTGTCTCGACTATTCACAATGAGGTTACTGTAGTTTGACTGTACATACACTTGGTCCCTAGCCATTCGGGTCTTTGCGGTGCATGTTGGCTGCAGTAGGTTCGTTGTAGGAATAGGGTGTGCACCTATATGGAATCTATCTCCCTTGGTAGATAGGGGCGTTAGTCCTATGTGATTTATGAGACCGAGTTTAGAAGACCTTGGCCAAGGCAGGATAAATAGCGGAAAGGGTTTCCGATATTAGAAACTCGAGTCGAATAAATTTGACATATGACAGATGATGGGGTTTGACGAGTTGTTCCATGACCTCCGTCTATTCGGGACTCATGATAGAAGGACTGTATCACACGGTAACTGCACCAAGAGGTTCAGTATTCTATTCTACTGGAATGCCACTACATGCTGCTAGGCGTCACTGGGGGATTGTGAGACTCATGAGAATTATCTGGATGATCGATAATTCTCATTGGGCTGAGTTGGAATTGTTCTGACCCACTGAAAGGAGTTTTAGTGATATTGTTGATAGTGATCAGAATATATCTCACTACCAGATAGAATAGAACCTATGGGGTCACACACATAAGAGGTTGTGACTGATCGGATAGCTAGATTGCGATTTTTGGATCGCCGGAGGACCTAATTATCAATATATTGATAATTGGACTAATTTCTAATTATTACAAATTAGTGGTATTAAAGTGTAAATGTTACAAGAAAGGACTTACTAACAGTTAGTAAATTATGAGAGGGCTTATGTGCAAATATTGCATTATTAATTTGATATGATCAAATTAGGATAAAATTCAAGTCGAATCAAATTAGGATTTGATTGATCTAACCAATTAAGGAAATGATAAATTTAAACCTAGATTTATTCTTATACTTAATGGTTATTAAAAGAGAATTATATCCCTCTATATAATATACGGGAGTTTTTAGAAAACCCTAGCCGTCATCTCTCTCCTCTTCTCTCTTCTTCTTCTAGCAAGAAAGACATCCCTTGCAAGGGAGCTAGCACCCCAGTGAGGACATCGATCAGATCACCAATCTCGTGTGGATACCTATAGAGTCCGGACGCGTGTGCGGCTTCAAGAGAACCTAATTCCACGATCATCAAATTGCGGTGAAGAACTACCCGCGCAAAGGTGAAGATTAGATCTTCCTTTCTCCTTAATCTTGAACAACATAAGGGATCCTATTGCGTGGTTTTGAGATCGGATCTCGAGTTTTTTAAAATCAAATATGTTTGATTTTGTTCCGCTGCGTTTTTACCGTACGCAATTTTCTAACAGTGCAAACATATAGGATGTATAAATATGTATGCCAAGGTGTGAACATTGAACATAGGTCGATGAACTCTAGGAAAATTAGAGAATTCGACAAGTAGGAAATCAAGGACTAGATGTCATGAAAATTATGAATCTTAGGTGTGGACAACTAGGATAGAGAAAGAACATGATTGGGCATTGAACCTAGTGTCATTGAACATAGGTTGAAAATGTAGTGGTAGGAAGACCACTTGGATTGGAATGTCATTGAACCTAGTGTCATTGAACATAGGTTGGAAATGTAGTGGTAGGAAGACCACATGGATTGGAATGTCATTGAACCTAGTGTCATTGAACATAGGTTGGAAAACATAGTGGTAGGACGACCCGTTGGACATATGACTATGAACCTAGAGAGGTTGACAACATAGGGTATGTGATGAACCCTCGAGACTTGGAAAGTAGATTTCGGAATCCCAAGACTTGTGACTGTGGAAGATTCTTGGCCGCGGGTGTATGTGGCATGTTCCTCTCCCACCGCAAGAATCTTCGTCAGCTAAGGTGTATGTGGCATGTTCCTCTCCCTATCGGGGATTTTGGCCGCGGGTGTATGTGGCATGTTCCTCTCCCACCGGGAAATCCCTGGCCGCAGGTAGGGGTGGAAACGAGCCGAGCTCGAGCGAGCTTACCTCAGCTCAAGCTTGACTTGAAATTAATTTCGAGCCTAAATTTAGGCTCAAGCTTGGCTTGAAATCAATTCGAGCCGAGCTCGAGCGAGCCTAACTTCGAGTCGAGCGAGCTCGAGCCCTAAACGAGCTGCTTGAAATTCTTAAACATCGTGCAATCTATAGTTTAATTTTTATAAAATATTATCTAAAATTTGATGTAAAAAATGTCTAATAATTCAACATACAAAATGAATGCATGAAATACGATATTATAATATTTAAAAAATATTAGGAAAAGCAATTATGCGATCAAGTGAAAGAGAGAGAGAGAGCAATTATAGTAGAATTTTGCTAGTTTGATTTTGTGGGCCCAATAATCCAAACTCTATATACATATGATTAAAATACAAAATATATATTATATATAATTATATATATATATAGTTCGACTACTATACTCTTATAAGTATAGACCCCTTTATATTCATAAGTTTTCGATCGTTAGATCTACCTTTTGACAATTTTTATTCGTTAAATAATGCACTATTCAACCAACCACCCACTCAATCCTAGGATACCGTTATCATCCTAATCGCACATCCCTTCATCCAACAACCGAAAATTTATAAGTATAAAAGGGTCTATACTTGTAAGAGTATAATAGCCCTAACACATATATATATATATATATATATATATATATATATATATATATATATATATATATATATATATATATATATATATATATATATAAATTAGGCTACTATATTATTAATAGTACCAACCGATTGCTATTAGATTTTCGGCCCTTGGATGAAGGGATGTGCGGTCAGGATGATAGTAGCCCCCTAGGATTGAGTGGGTGGCTAGTTGAATAGTATAATCTAACGGATGGAAATGACCAAAGGAGTAGATCTAACGGCAAAAAATTCGATAGCACCAAACGCTTGGTACTATCGATAATATAATAGTTGGACTCTATATATATAAGTAGATCTAATGGCAGAAAACTCGATAGCACAAAGTGCTTGGTATTATCAATAGTATAGATAGTATAGTAGCCGGACTATATATATATATATATAGTCCGACTACTATGCTATCGATAACACCAAACGCTTGGTGCTATCAAAATTTGTGTCGTCAGATCTACCTCTTTGACCATTTCCACCTATTAGATCATACTATTCAACTAACCATCCACTCAACCCTAGGGGACAACTAACCATCCACTCAACCCTAGGGGACACTCTCATTCTAACCGCACATCCCTTCATCCAAGAATCGAAAACTTAATAGTAAGTGGTTGATACTATTAACAATATAGTAGCATAATTATATATATATATATATATAGTAGGAAATCAAGGACTAGATGTCATGAAAATTATGAATCTTAGGTGTGGACAACTAGGATAGAGAAAGAACATGATTGGGCATTGAACCTAGTGTCATTGAACATAGGTTGAAAATGTAGTGGTAGGAAGACCACTTGGATTGGAATGTCATTGAACCTAGTGTCATTGAACATAGGTTGGAAATGTAGTGGTAGGAAGACCACATGGATTGGAATGTCATTGAACCTAGTGTCATTGAACATAGGTTGGAAAACATAGTGGTAGGACGACCCGTTGGACATATGACTATGAACCTAGAGAGGTTGACAACATAGGGTATGTGATGAACCCTCGAGACTTGGAAAGTAGATTTCGGAATCCCAAGACTTGTGACTGTGGAAGATTCTTGGCCGCGGGTGTATGTGGCATGTTCCTCTCCCACCGCAAGAATCTTCGTCAGCTAAGGTGTATGTGGCATGTTCCTCTCCCTATCGGGGATTTTGGCCGCGGGTGTATGTGGCATGTTCCTCTCCCACCGGGAAATCCCTGGCCGCAGGTGTACGGCATGTTCCTCTCCTGTCAGGCTATGACGCTGTGTGGATTTAAGGCTGAGGTGTATGCGGCATGTTCCTCTCCTCAGGCCTGGATAATGAGCGGTAGTCCGCTGGTGATCGACTCAAGACCGAGTTGGGTGGTATAGCTTGGCTAAAGGTAAGAGAACCTTAGGAGCGAATTGGAAATGAGATGGATAGTGAAATAGAAAGTAGAAAAGGTAGATCTACTTGCATGATTTTCATTATCGCATTTGTTGAGGCATAAGCATGGATGTTATGTTATTTGCATAGAGTTATATGCTTACATTGATAGATGTTTACTTATTGGACTAACCTGCTTATGTTGCCTCCTTTGGACCTGGTGGGTCGAGCTCTTCCCTTGGGTGGCCGTACCCACTGGGAATTATGTTTATAGTTCTCACCCCCATATTTTTCAGGTCTACACGTGAGCGGCGCGGCGGCGCGAGGAAATGGCGTAACTCGATAGATAGCGCCCTACCACTTGTGACCAGAGATAGTTGTACCCTGGGTCAGCGTAGCTTAAGGGTATAGAAAAGAAAGGAATGAATAAAAAACTGTAATAACGAGTTGATTGTATTTGGAAGAAAAGACAAAAATGTAATATGTATTGTGAATGTGACGAATGCTTGTAATAGCATAGTGGTTTATGTTTTTGATGCTTTCCTTATGCAATCTGTGTATGAATTCTGTTCCTGGTTGGAACCTCTTGAATTGTACTGATTGTGACGTCTTGGACGTACAGGGGAAACTCTATTCGTTCGGCAGTCTGTGCGTGCGCCCGAATCCGACCAAAGTGGCGGTGCCGGGGCGTGACACACATGCTCTCAACATATCCTCTAATGTCTGAATTGTCCTCTCGGACTGTCCATCAGTCTGTGGGTGATAAGCTGTACTGAACTGTAACTGAGTCCCCAAAGCTGTCTGTATAGCTTTCCAGAAATGTGCTACAAATCTCGGGTCTCGATCTGACACTACAGAGGTAGGAACTCCATGTAGTCTCACGATCTCATCGAGATATATCTGAGCAAGCTTCTCTCTAGACCAAGTCACTTGAACTGGTATAAAGTGAGCAGATTTAGTCAATCTGTCCACTATCACCCAAATCGCATCATGTCCACCTTGTGATCTTGGTAAGCCAGTTACAAAATCCATAGTGATCCTATCCCATTTTCATTCAGGAATTGGAAGATTTTGCAATCTGCCAGCAGATACCCGATGCTCTACTTTTACTTGCTGACAGACCAAACACTGTGATACAAATCTCCCAATATCTCTTTTCATACCATTCCACCAATAATGTGTTTTTAAATCCTTATACATTTTCGTTCCTCCAGGATGTACAGTATAGGGGGAACTATGTGCTTTCCTCAATATCTCCTTACGGATCTCAGCATCCATAGGGACACATAAACGATCCTGAAATCTCAATATTCTCGAGGCATCAACACTAAAGTCCTTCACTTGTCTACTTGCTAATTCTGTCCGAATTTTTGCTAAATGTGGGTCAACACTTTGTTTCTCTTTAATCATTTCTAGCAGATTGGGTTGCAAAACCATAGCCATAAGTCTTGCAGAAACTTTAGAGAGTATAACCTCCAAGTCTATGTCACGCCCCGCGACTGCCACTTTGGTTGGTCCGGGCGTGCGCACAAACCGCCGAACGGACAGAACCTCCCATGTCCGCCCAAGGCTCAACAACCTCATGTACATCAAGTTTTGCCAGGAAAAATAATCAACATACATGAATTGCACGAGGGCAATTATACAAGAGCGAGAGGTAGAAATACTTAACTATTGTAACTAAAACACTCAAGCTTCACATACATCGACCTAAAATACATCATTTCCATACATATAACACACATGCATATATAATGACATATACATTTACATCTCCCAAAGTGAAGCTTCTACATGTTCTTTCATAATACAAAAGCATCACACTAATACATAGGGTAAGCTAATACATGGAAGTCCACTACCTAGGGCGCTATACCCTTGTCACGATCCTCGACCGCACCGCTCGTGCTAGGCTCTTCAAAACAAGGGGGGGTGAGAACTAAAAGAAGTTTCCAGTGGGTTCGGCCGCCGACCCCGCCGACTTTTCCACTAGGTCTAATCAGGCATAAGTAGTGAGAAGAGATAACAATAATAAACAACTAATGCAACTACTATGCCTCTACAATATGAAATTGGGTAACCATAAAAATGTCATGCTCATGATGCTTACCAACATTCTATCTTTTAACCCAATTATATCGGCTCACCCGAAGGTCAAGCTCACTCACAATACCAGGGCCCACGGGGACTATCACCAATCAAGGGCCGCCTGCTGGGTAGATACGTTAACCCATACGTGACAACTCCGGAGCTAACTACTTGTGATGTCGCGACACACCACAAGCCAATAGACAATGTGAGTACGATCCAGTCCTCTTATCCCGAGGACACCCTACCAATCAAGGTAATGATATACGGGGATCTACCAATCCCTAGCATCTAATGCCACAAGTGCTATCAAACACAACTAGTCCCAATGCCACCAAGTTCATATCACTACATTTCACATTGTTCTCTAGTTCACATACTAGTTCTTTGCATTCATAGGGTTCCAATGTCCAACGACCCAATCCTTACGCGTCCAATGTCCGAGTTCTTTAACCAAGTTGTCTAACTCTACTTTTGGAGGCATGCAAGGAATTTGAAAGTATAAATACAATAAAATCCTACAATGCATAGTTTCTACACATATATACACATATGACCAATAATGGCGACATAGACATAAAAGGAACTCCAACCGTTCCGGATAGCACCACCGACCTCAATGCGATGCTAATTGCAAGGAGATCCGAGCAACGTAGTTTCCGATGCCGATTTGGCCCCTTTTGGTGCAAACAAATGAAATCCCTCGATTTCGGCTCGATTTCCTCAATCGACCACCGAAACGTCGCTACTCTTCGAATCGAAGCTACGTTCTTCGGCAACCTTCAATTAGAAGATTACAAGATCAATTTAGATCAAAACCCTTCTTATCCAAAACCCTTCTTTCTAAAACCCTAGAAACCCACTTTTTGGCAAAACCACCAAACTCTTAGGGATTCATGTATTATTCTAGGTTAGAATTACACAAGATTACTAATTACTTGCTTTCGAAGGATTTACCCAAACCCTAACTTCACAAAACCTCAAAAACTCACCTTTGGCTCTTTGTCTTCTCCAAACTCCTATGCACATGAGCTTGTTCACCCTTAAGCAAGCCTATCACCTCCAAACTCCACTTTGTTGGAGAGATAACTAGGGAGAGAGAGAGAGATTTGAGAGTGAGGGAGAGAAAGAGAAGGGTTTCTCTTTTGTTTAAGTGGGAGAGAATGAGAGAAAAGAGGGTTTAGAAAGAGAGAGACCTTTCTCTTATGTGAAGAAGAGAAATGAGTTTTTGCCTCTTATGTAACTTTTTGTCTCTTATGTGAGTGGGAGAGAAATGAGTTTTTGCCTCTTATGTGGCTTTTTGTCTCTTATGTGAGTGGGAGAGAAATGAGTGGGGAAGTGGGTTAGAGCTTATCCATAAGCCCCAACACAATTGCAACTTAACTCCACCATGAAAACACCATTTTCCACTTAATCCACAAACTTTGCCCAATTTGGCCAAAGTTTGGAAAAGTGTATAGAAATTCAGTACACTACAGTCTAACCGCCTCATCTCCTCTAACAATGGCACTTGACTAGTAATCATCATATTCAAATTCTGCACTGATTTACGACTTAATGCATCTACCACTACATTAGCCTTGCCAGGATGATAAAGTATTGTTACATCGTAATCCTTCAGTAATTCTAACCACCGGCGTAGTCTCAAATTCAATTCTTTCTGAGTAAATAAATACTTGAGGCTTTTATGATCAGTGTAGATTTCACAACGTTCTCCATAGAGGTAGTGGCGCCAAAGTTTTAGTGCAAAAATCACGGCAGCTAACTCCAAATCATGAGTAGGATAATTTTTCTCATATTCTTTTAACTGTCTTGAAGCATAAGTAATTACCCTATCATTTTGCATCAATACACAACCCAATTCACTCTGTGATGCATCACTATAAATAACAAATTCCTTACCCATAACAGGAAGGGCAAGGATAGGAGCTGACGTCAATCTATTTTTCAATTCTTCAAAGCTCCTTTGGCAATCCTTACTCCAAATGTATTTAATTCCTTTTTGAGTAAGTTGAGTGAGGGGCGTGGAAAGCTTCGCAAAATCTTCCACAAACCGACGATAATAACCAGGCAACCCCAAAAAACTCCGCACCTCAGAAACACTCGTCGGTGTAGGCCAATCTCGAATTGCTTCAATTTTCTTTGGATCAACTGCAATCCCATCAGCTGAAATCACATGCCCAAGAAAAGAAATTTTCCGTAACCAGAAGTCACACTTCTTCAGTTTAGCATAAAGTTTCTTTTCCCTCAAAATCTGTAATACAATCCTTAAATGCTCCTCATTGAACAGCTACACTTCGGGAATATATCAAGATATCATCAATAAACACCACCACAAACCTATCCAAAAACGACTGGAACACCCGATTCATCATATCCATAAACGCGGTTGAGCATTTGTTAATCCAAATGGCATTACTGTAAATTCATAATGTCCATACCATGTTCTAAATGCCGTTTTGGAAATGTCTTCAGGTTTAATCTTCAATTGGTGATATCCAGTCTGCAAATCTATCTTGAAGTACACACAACATCCTTGCAATTGATCAAACAAATCATCAATGCGCGGCAATAGATACTTATTCTTAATGGTCACCTTATTCAATTCTCGATAATCTACACATAATCTGAGTGATCCATCTTTCTTCTTCACAAATAACACTGGCGCTCCCCAAGGTGACGCACTAGGTCGAATAAATCATTTCTCCAACAAATCTTGCAGTTGTGCTGTAGCACACTGAACTTTAGCAAATTGCGGAGTTCCAGTGAGGGAATAGTGGCTTATGCTATTCTGGAGTTTTGGGTTGTGTTTGGTGAGCTTGGGAGTGTTTTCGGGACTTGGAAAGTGCGAAAACGGACTCCGAAAGTCAAAATCTGCAAAAGTGCAGATTTTGCATTGTATATCGGTATGTGGTTTTGGGATACCGGAATCCAGTGGAAAACTGGATTTTGCGCAGCTCTCGGGTTCTGCGGAATTCGGCAGTAGATACCGGAAAAGATGCAATGTATACCGGTACTGATGTTTGGTATACCGATATACTGTTTCGTGGCCTTTTTTGGCCGAGGCTCGGGTTTTGCAATTTTTGTGCAGTATACCGGTATGCATGTGCGTATACCGGTATACAGTGCTGCAGAGTGTTTTTGTGCAGTTTTGCAATTTTGGCTTTTTGAGGGGCCTAAGTGGATTTTGATACTTTGGGTTAAGTACCCTTCACCCCTCTCTTGTTGCTGTGGTGGTTGAAGCTTGGGAGATGTTGGAGGTGGGTTTTTCTCCCTCTCTCTCTAGGATTTCTCTCCCAAACCCTTGAGATCTTGGGTTTTGATCTCTTTTCTCTCCATTTTCTCCATGGAGGTTGACTTCTAGGCTTTGAGGGAGCTCGTGGCTGAAGAGGAGAGCTTGTTGGTGAATGAATCTCCAACCCTAGTCTCTCTTTGCTTGGTTTGGAGCTCTTATGAGGTGAGTGACTACCTTACAACTCCTCTATTTGTGATTTTGCTTGAGATTTACATGTAAACCTAGAAATGGGAAAACTAGGGTTTCATTTAGGGTTTCGTGATTGTGAGCCCTTGAGGTTGTTTTGATGGGTGTAGAATGTTGTTGTAGGTTGGATTTGAAGATTTTTAACCTCAATTTGGACTTAGAACAAGTTCTACTTGCTCAAGGTATTTTCCACCCATTTACCTCATGAATTTTGGTGGTTTTCGAATTTGTTCGTTCGAAACTTGTAACCCCTTGGAAAATTATCTTAGGGTATGAGAAGCTCGGGGGACAACTTCGTTTTGAAGTACTGCGAGGTCTCGACGGTTTTTCGGTGGGTCTGACCTCACCGAAATGGGTGAACTCCCCCTATGTTTCCTCTAATATTTTAGAGTTGAATTATTGCATAATCATGCTTATTATGACATGATAAAAATATTGGGATCATGATATATGTATTGCATATATAAGAGATGCATACTCTATGTAGTAGAGTTCATGATATGAAAGTTGTAATTGCATGGGACATATATATGTTGTATATGAAAAGTGCAAATTCCATATAATATGGTATTATGAGGATAATATGCATACTAGGGTATTTGTACTAGTAGTGTAGTGATGCATTATGAAATGCTAATTAAGATATGCATACTAGAAATTAGTATCTTATGAGATACTACTTGGTTGATGAACTAGTAAAGTCTCTTATGCATACTAAAGTATGCTTGTATAGAGAAAGATAGGATATAGCAAAGGCAAAGTAAGTTTGTTGCACCTCATCTAGGTGAGCAACTTTGACGGGCATTGTTGCCATTGGGCTCGACCTTTTGGTCGTGGAAATGATTCCATGTTTAAGACATGAGGAAAGGGATTCTATTTGTATTTGATAATTGTAATTGGTTAAACATGTGTTACTTGGTTAAATGAATACTTGCATGATGACTTTATACTCTATGTAGTAGAGGTTGATGTAGCTCATGCATGGCATGGAATATGGTCTTGTTAGCATTTGTAGAATGCATTGAAAATAGCATTAGTATAATGCATTGAGTATGACTTTGGTTATAGCATATGATAGTAACCCGTTGGGGTCATGAGTGAGACTTAGGTCCATTCCTATTGGTAGAGTGAGATGTAACCATTTGCATGTTAGAGACATGTTACATATTGGTAGAGATATACCCACCAGTGAATTTAGGTCAAATATGACTTATGTGTCATGATTCCGACCCTCGAGTTGATGTAGTGATTTCATGTTTTAGACATGATGATTGAGATGTGTTGGCCTTGGATATGATGCTTATGATCAGCGCTTGTTTGCCTTTGTGCTCATTCGCACATGCTTGTGAGGGTCGCTCCCTACAAGTCGGCACTCCGGAGTTAGCCTTGCGACGTTTGATCGCCCGTGCAGGATTGGGCGCCGAAGTGGATCGCCATTGGGGGAGTGTCTCATTCTAGCGAGAGAATGCTGACTACCACGGGACCACTAGGCATGGCACAAGCCGGGATGTTACCTTGTGTAAGTCCCCTCGTGGATTGGGTAAAAGCTAAGTAAACTGGACATAGTATATCACTGTTATTGATGCATATACATGTAGTGTATGGACATAGTAGTGAGTCGTATATTGTGGCATTACTTAGCTCGACACTATTGGGATGCATTCATTGTAGTTGGACATATTAGTTAGTCACTACATACATTGGCATCCATAGTAGCATTAGAACTATACTCACATTGGTTTAGTATAGTGGCATGAATATATGATGATAATAATAAAATAGGTTTTTTCCTTAACTATTGTTTATAGCATAATGGACATGCATGTAAATTATGGTAGAGACATAATTGTGCATATGATCGTAAGGAATCAGGTACATGTAAAACTTGTGGTATTGGACCTACCTATGCATGTAGAGGTAGGAAGTATATTTTGTTGAAATGATATAATCATTTGGAGGCATGATAGTAGTAGAATTATATGTTTAACATTTAACGCTTTATGCCTTATGTTTCTGCTTATACTATCTTGCCTCAGTTGACCTAGCGGTGTAATTCGCCACTCTCGGCGGCTTACCCACTGGGAACTATTGTTAATAGTTCTCACCCCCATGGTTGTTGGGTTTTTGTTTCAGAGCCTTCCGCAGCGGGAGAGGCTTGGAATCGTGGCGGGGGGTTAGCAGCTAGCTAGAGCCGCGATGATGATGTTTTAGATGGACCCTTGATGCCTTTCTTTTATCTTGTATGAAAGGTGTATAGTTGTACTTAGTTGAGTTACCTCTTGATTAAGATGTAATGTTAAGTGAATCTTATTGTACATCTTGTGGTTTTTTGTTAGACCAGACTTTTTAGTAGTGGTTGTTACTTGCTCTGATCACCGTATTTAGGATGTACCTCTTCTACTTGATCTTTGTTGTTGTAGACGCCTTGTGTACATTGTGTGTTGTTTTGGTGTACACGGCGGGTCTGTGCACGTGCCTGGTAGGCTCCCACTAGGGCCCGGGGCGTGACACGTGCTTTCAATTCCTGCAACTCTGCTGGAGCTATCCTGTAAGGTGCCTTTGAGATTGGCGCAGTTCCTGGTACTACATCAATCACAAACTCTATTTCTCTATCCGGCGGCATACTAGACAACTCAGGGGGAAACACATCTGGAAACTCTCGAACTACCGAAATGTCCTCGAGTTTCGGTGATGTTATAGGGACTTCCACTACTGTTGCCAAAAAGGCTACATATCCATGATTCATCAACTGTTTTGTCTTTGATGTAGAGATCATCGTGGCAAACGAAGTACTCTGACAACCCCTATATACATACTCCTCCTGACCTAGCTCGCGAAATATTACTGTCCTATCTCCACAATTAATCATCACATAATAGCGAGCCAACCAATCCATCCCTAACACAACGTCAAAGTCCTGTAACTGTCTCAAGACCAATAGGTCTACAAGCATAATCCACTACCCTAACTGCACTGGACACGACATGCAACACTCTCCCACATGCAAAGTATGATCAGAAATATAAACCTCATGTACGTGTTGTAATGTCTCTATCTCTAGTGCATGCAGTAATATGAATGCTTGACTAAAAAAAGAATGAGATGCACCAGTATCAAATAATGCTCGAGCTCTAATGCCTCTAATCAAAATAATACCTGCAACCACCCTGTCGGCTACTGATGCATCCTCCACCTGTGCAGCGTAGACACGCCCACTCGGCGCCTGGGACCGCCTCTTAGTCGAGCGTGAGGCTGAAGCGCTATCAGCAGGAACATATGCTGGTAGGGCTCATGATGTCTGTCTCGGGGTAGAAGGGGAAGAAGCTAAAGATGGGGATGGAGTGGTACCATAGGGACACGCTGCCCAAACATGCCCTACCTGCCCACAACGAAAACATCTGCCAGCTCGCTGAGCACATATATGAGGTAAGTGTGGCCCACCACAAATCACACATCTTTCCTGTCGCCGCTGCTGCTGCTGTGGTCCTCCAGACCTCCGTCCCACAAAAGACCCACGACCCTGAAAGCGAGATCGTGAATAATTTAGCAGTCTCCTCGAACTAAACTGCTCCCCACTACTCTCTACTGGTCTCTTCTTCTCTTTCTCTCTTTTCCATATCTCTGTCTGCTCCTTCATTACTGCCGCACCTCTCTCAACCCATAGAGCCATCTCAATCACTTCATCCAAAGTCCGAAGGTACTGCGACTGTACAAACTGATAAATATCTGGTCGTAGTCCTCTCTCAAATAAATATGCCTTATGCCGCTCATCCCGTGCTGCAAAGGGTACACAGTTTAGAATTCGGACAAACTCTCTCGCATACTCTTGTACATATCGATCTCCATGCCTCATCTTCTTTAGATCATCTTCAAGTTTTTTCTTCACACTATCAGAAAAATAAGCCCCATACAACATCCCTCGAAACTCCTCCCAAGTCGGACTCTTAGAGCAGTCTTTACAGGCTCTCAACCACCAGAAATGAGCATCTCCCTCAAGATAATGTACTGCCAAGTGTACTCTATCCCTCTATGGAATGTATAGATCCTCAAAGAGCGTCTCCAAAGCTCTTACCCAAGCTTCCACTTCCCACGGCTCCATACTATGACCACTGAACCTAGGCGGATCGAATCTCCTAAACTCAGCCAATCTCGCACGTGCCCTCTCCTGCTCTGCCTTTGACATCTCCGGTCTGCCCTCTGTCATCACCCCAGTCAGTCTTAGTCTCTCAGTAACAGTCTCTGTTGGGGGTACCACTACTCTAGGAGCATTACCGGAACACTCGATGGTGGTGCATCCTGTACTGGCCTCTGCTGTGTAGTTCTAACCTGCTGTGCTAACAACTCACATAATTTTTCCATCATTCCTGTCATCCCAACCATCTGCTCTCGGAGCTCACGTATCTCGCTAGAACCACTCTGACCCTGCTCCTCTGGCTGTACTGGGGCAGATCCTGTAGGTGACTGTGATCGCTGCTCCATTCTGATCACCTGAAATCAAAATACAGATTAGTCACACTAAATCTCGCAACTCGACCCAATCAAACGAAAGTCTAGAAGAATATTCCTTTTCCTCTGTGATATTATGCTGTCTGCAGCCAACGTAATTATCCAAAAGAAAAAGATACATCTCCTTTAATCACTCTTCAATTCTCTCTATAGAGGTTGTGTAATTCAATCTTTTGACTTTCGCTAAAAATCACGTATCTCTCGTCCTATATCCTGGGGGTCTGTCCAGCCTTAAATTTTCTATTCCGAATATCTTAGGCTCTGATACCAACTTAATCTGTCACGCCCCAGAAGCCCGGGTTACGTCAACAGACCCGCATGCATAAGGATACACCTTATACATACGAAGCGTCAGCAAAATATGTTCAACAAAATTAACTAAAATCTAACAATAGTAGGTATCAGAGGAAAATAAAAACTATATACTATAGCAACACTGTAAAGATATACAATCATCACCACACCAGTCCTCAAAATGGTACAACATCTCTGACCACTCCAAACCTCAAACCACTGTACAGGCTGCTATATACACTTATAGGTGGTCCAACTACACACACAAAAAGGGTAGAAGATACTAACTATCTGCAATCCCCTTATCTCAATCAGTCGCTGGTGCAGAAGGCTCTGAAATAAAATATTAATAAAGAGGGTATGAGAACTATAATCAATAGTTCCCAATGGGTACGATCGTCAACACCGACGGTCTACACCACTAGGTCCATAAGAGGCAAAAAATAGTAAATAACTGAGCAATATGAAGGAACATGTACTAATATGAATAATTGCTGAAAATAACTGCTACTATCATTCCTCTACAATAAAGCAACGTGGTCACCAGATGCTCATATGCTGCCGGTAGCGAAGATAGTAAAATCAGCGCCTTGTCCTCGTCATCCAGATTGACTCCGATGCTGGTCAACTGGGCTACCACCTTGTTGAACTCGTAAAGATGCTCGTGTAGGCTCGCCGTTTCTTGCATCTGCAGCGTAAACAGTTGCTGCTTCAGATACAACATGTTCGTCAGGAATTTGGTCATGTACAGATCTTCCAGTTTCTTCTACAATTTCGCCGGTGTCGTCTCGCTGGCTACGTTGTAAAGAACCTCATCTGCTAGCAATAGATGAAGCGTACTCAATGCCTTCCGCTCCATCTTCTCCCATACCGCCTCCGTGACCTCCGCCGGCTTTGCCTCTTTCCCGTTCAACGTATCTTCCAATTCTTGCTGTACGAGGATCGCCCGTACTTTAATCTGCCACAAGCCGAAATTGTTCTTGCCGTCGAACTTCTCGATTGCGAACTTCGTGGCCATCTCCGTCGATCTCTCCCGTGGATCGGTAACCTTCTCTCTGATACCAATTTGTTGGGAATCCGGTACTCGCCCAGGTACCGGATCTTGAGAATCCGCAACCCGCTCCGATACTGACTGTTGTGGATCCGGTATCGGTTGCTGGGATTCCGCAACGGAAGCCTCGAATCGGGTTTATACCTTAAACCCGTCTCCTCAGCAAAAGCTGATACAATCATAAAAGAGAGAAAAACCAAACAGAAAATATGCGGGTAAAATAAGATTCATTAAATAAGAGAAGATTACACCTGACTCCTCTTCTACACAGAGTAGCTTCAACCCGAGCTCTCTTTCTGAATCTCTCCTACCCTTCTCTCGTCTTCTATAAACACAAAAGAAGACTTCTCTCGGTGTATGTACCTATGCACTAGGTGCATACAACCATGGCTCTCTCTCTCTCTTGGTACGGTTCTACCCAAGAGGGTTTCTCTCTTACCCTACTCACTTCACAAAAGGGTACTCCAAAGAGCTATATATAAAGCTCCACCCAAAACGTATCCCAATCCTAGTATAATTAGAATTCCTACTCCAATAATATTTAAATCTATATTTAATTATCTCCAATAGATCTAAATATTTATTCTAATCTAGTTAGATTTCTACTCTAATTAATATTTAAATCTTAATATATCTCCAATAGATTTAAATATTAATTCTTATCCAACTAGAAAATAATTACAAATCTAACCAAATCTTAACACTATATTTATAATTACGTTGAACCCAAACGGCCGTGTCGTAAACAAAAACAACTCTCGAATACATTGTAAAAGAGAGCCTGTTTGGCCTAACTTCTGGAAAAGTGATTTCTGCAGAAGTGATTTTTGTTTGGAGAAGTGATTTTGGTAAAAAGCTGTAGAGCATTTGGCTGAGTTTAGATAAAAGTGATTTTTCTGAAGTGATTTTCTAAAAGATGTTTGGCAAAAAATTTTGGTGCTGGAATATATTAATATTTTTACTAAATTTTATTTTAAAATAATTTAAAATTTAAATTTAAATTTAAATTAAAAATTTAAATTTGAATTAAAAAGTATAATTTTTAAATTTTAAATTTGTAAAAAGTAAATTTGAAATTTTAAAATTTAAAATTTGAATTTTTAAATCTAAATTTAAATTTTGAATTTGAAAAGTTGAAATTTAAAAAAATTCAAATATAAATTTAAAATTTTAAAATTTAAATTTAAAATTAAATTTATACTTTGAATTTGAAATTAAAATAAAAAATTGAACTTTTGAGTCCAAAATCAGAATCAGTTTTGGAGAAGCAGTTTTTTTCTGTTTCTGATTCTGGAGCCTTTAAATCAAAATCAGTTTTCTGATTCTGAAAAGCAGAATTAGATTTTCTAAATGGGGTTGCCAAACGCTCTACTGGACTGAAAAGTAATTTTGGGCTCAGAATCACTTTTCAGAAGCTAGGCCAAACACCCCCCGAATATTGAAACAATAGTTGAATGATGTCTTTGAAAATAAAATTTAGAATATAGCAATAGATTAGTGTAAATAAGCCTTATCTTTACTTTAATAAAACTTTTATCGTTTTGATTTTACATTTGAATAACGAAAACATGCACGGTTTCTGTTGGAATTAGAGAATCATCTTTGCTCTCGTGATTTGGTACTGGAAAGTACTTGAGTAATGAATAGAAGGATGGATTTTTAGAATAGAAATAGAATTTTACTACTGCTTTCAGTTGCGTGTCGGTAAAGTTTAATATTGCTATGACCTAGTCCATCGTGCAATTTGATCTATCTTCAATTTTTTTTTTATCTTTTCAATTATCAGACTGACATTAAAATCTTAAAATTTCAAATATTTTGGTACTTAAGACAGTGTTGTCGCCGCTAAAAGCCCGTCGGTAAAACTATTCGGTGGCGACATGTTGTCGCCGCTAAAAGTTTAGATAATTAGCGGCGCCATGTTGTCTCCGCGAAAAACTTAGACAATTAGCGGCGACATGCTGTCGCTACTAAAGGTGTAGATAATTAGCGTATGTCTAGTTTTTATGGTGGCGACTATTATCGCCGCCAATGTTCTGATCTAAAATTAATTTTTTTTAAATAATTGATAGTAATAGAAATTTTAATTACTCTTCTTCTTAAATTTTAACTTTTAATTTTCAATTTAATCCTCTCAAAACCAAAATAAACCCAAGCACTATGGCTCAAATAGTTTAGAACCAATACATATTAAATCTAGTTGAATCTCTATAAAGTATTTGATCATAAAATTCACACAAATAAATAAGGCTGAATCCAATTTTAAATGTTAAGAAGAGCACAAATAATCATATAAAGTAAGTAACTTAGATTGTCTTACAAGAACCATGCTAGAGTATCACTATCACCTTACAATCATCCAACACACCCACAAAACAAAATGCAATAATAGTATTTTTGTCATTTCCTCGTGATATGAAATGTAAATTTGTCAAGATATGTCTAAATTTTTTAAACTTGATTTAATACGTCGCCAAAAAACTGCCAAAAAACTGCCAAAATATTTGTCGTCACACCTCTTATAAATCTGCAAATGAAAATAAAGAAAAATTAGCTTTCAATAACATCTTAGTACTATACAAAAAAAGCAGAGGCAAATTGCAGATTAATATGAATAATAAAAATTACAGATAATAACATCTTAGTACTATACAAGAGTCTAGAAAGGTGTTCCTAACATTAATCATGAATTCATATGAAAATTACAGATTAATATGAATAATGAAATTGTAAAAGTAGAGGCAAATTGCAATTGACATAGTGAGAAAGGCACCAATTATAAGACAACCAAAATCAAGATTAATTGAAAAATGATCCCCAAAATTGCCCATCTGTGCCCATATTTAAATTTCAGTAGCAACTGGAAGAACTAAGTAATGACAACTCCAATCAGTAAAAGAGAGGAATAAGAATCCAACTGTCCAAATGTAACCACAGATAGTGTTTGCATGCAAGTACTTTTTGCCTCCAATTACAAAACCTAGGAGCATATGAAGAAGATTTAGTTCTGGGCTTGCCAGCGCATGCATAGCTTTTTCCCTGTGAGCACATAACTTTGAGAAGTAAGCATGCTGAGATGTTCATGTGCCTTGTGTCTTTGTTACATGAACAGCATGCTTAAAACTCTTATCTTATAACCGTCTCATTAGCTGCCGCACTTTAATACAAGACAATTTGCATTTCAAATTTTCACGAGTTTGCAATTCCATAGGCCTTCCGGTTGTCAAGGTGAAGCAACTTTTAATACCATTGAGAAAGGACTATCAGAGTCCACCAAAATATTCTATAATCTTACCTGTCTGTACTAAAGATAGCTATTGTTATCTCCAACTATGAAGCAATGCTGATTATACGGGGACACCTGAACAGGCTAATCATAAGTAGAAAAGTAATAACAAAAATAAATATATCAACTTACCGGAGCATTCTTTCGACCAAGGTCCAATCCAAGTCGTCGCTGCAATAAATAGACAAGGAATGATATATTTTTAGCAAACCAGTTTAGAGATTCACACCAAATAGAAGTACTAGTTGTTTGTTGGTTGAGATGAAAGTACTAATTAGATAAGCGCATCCAACCCAACCTAACGTATCTAGCACAAGAAGCTCCTTATAAAATTTTTGTCCCAATTTGTGCCCATATATATTAGCCCCATACCAGATAATGTGGCAAGGTGAATGGTTATATATATAATTTGGGTAAAGGGCATCCAACCAGTCCTAAGGTGTCTAATATGAAAACTCCTTATAAAATTTTAATCCCAATTTGCGCCACATTAATTAGCCCCATACCAGGTATTGCCGGTTAGTTCATGTTTCCAATCAGATCCCAAAATAATATATAGCACATCAGAAGCTACTTGTTCACCAATAATCATTGCAAGAGCAAAACCCATCTTTAAAATGATGGAATCTATTTCGATCTCGAACGACAATCTCTCTCCCATAAACCTTGGATATCAACTTAGTAAAGGTTGACCTCTTAGAAAACTTATCCATGTATAACTACAATGGCTAAACATGTCAGGCAATATGCACTCAATGATTCCAGAAGGCAACAACAAGACAACAACAAGAAAACAACAATTGCATAGCAGAAATTTCCTGCATGATGATTATTTTCAAGCAAAGAAGAACACAATGGGAATACATGCAAATGATAACAACATATTTTCTAGAACTTATAATATAATTGTCAACACAATTGGAGTTTTATTTTAAAGCACAAAAGTATAAAAAGTAAAAGATAACATGAGATAGAATATATAGTTACCTACAGTTAAGAAATCTCACTAATGATTTTGAGTGGAAGGAGGGGATGACGTGGTCGGCGCTCCATATAATTGAACTATTATCTTGAGTTGTTCATTAAATTCAGCTTTAAACTGTGCCTTAATGCGTGCTTCAATCTCTTCAATTTCTTTTTTAAACCTCTCCTCTCTCTCATCTTTCTCCCTTTGTAGGCGTGCTTCTCTCTCTTCATTCTCCTCTCTTGCTTGCTTCAGCTCATTCTTCAATTCTTCTATTTGTCTCTCAATAGCTTCTTCTGATGCTTTAGCTTCCAAATTCTTACTAGTTAGTGGCTTAGGTCCACATCCTAAACCACGAAGATATCCCGAGCGTGCACCAAAAGCCATTGTTAAATGTTCTTCTGTTGATAATGGAGGATCACCTAACTCTTCTTGCGATTTTCTTACATGCTCAAATTGTTTCTACATTCAATGAGATACAAAAGTAACAAGAAACATATTTGTATTTAGAAGAAAAATGCTCCTCTTCACAAGTCTAAGCACATAAAACAGAATATATAATGAAAACACAAGATTTTCAAGCAGATTTCACAAGTCTAATACATACATACATACATATGTATATATATATATATGTATATATATATAAAAAGCAGATTTCACAAGTCTATATATATGTATATATCTATGTGCTACAAAAGAATGTTGCTATACCATAGCATTATGAGCTTTATCAGAACACCAAGTATTATCAGTTCTTCGCTGATGTGTAGCCTTCTAGTATTCAGTTAAGTCAGGATCGACCTCAGTTTTTGGATCCCTCTATCAATTTAAAATTAAAACCTTGATGTCATAAAATTAATATAATATAAATAGATATCCATAAATTGAATTAATTGACAAAATCACCATATCATGTAGGACACTAGCAAATGATTTTCGTCCACAGATTGAGCTGGTTGATTGTTTTGCTCGATTTGCTTTATTTCGCGCCGACATTCTCTACAAAAAAATAAGTAGGGTTATATTTGCAACCTTAACATGTATAATAAATTTAATAACATGTATAATAAATTTAATAACCTTAAATGGTTCAGAACCAAAGTTGCCATGCCCCGGATTACAGCGGAAGTCCGGGTTACGTCAACAGACCCGCCACATGCACAAGGATACACCTCATACATACGAAGCGTCACTAAAACATGTCGCACAAAAATTAACTAAAATATAACAACAGTAGGTATCAGAGTACAATAAAAACTATGTACTATAGCAACACTGTAAATATACAATCATCACCACACCAGTCCTCAAAATGGTACAATATCTCTGACCACTCCAAACCTCAAAACACTGTACATACTGCTATATACACTGATAGGTGGTCCAACTACACACACAAAGAGGGTAGAAGATGCTAACTATCTGCGATCCTCTTATCTCGATCAGTCGCTGGTGCTGAAGGCTCTGAAATAAAATATTAATAAAGAGGGTATGAGAACTATAATCAATAGTTCCCAGTGGGTATGGTCGACAATGCCGACGGTCTACACCACTAGGTCCATAAGAGGCAGAAATAGTAAATGACTGAGCAATATAAAAGAATAGATAGCAATATGAATAACTGCTGAAAATAACTATTACTATCATGCCTCTACAAGGTAACTGAAAATTGTAAATCATTTATTTCATGCATCAATTAAATACTGAATAAAATAATGCAATAATACCCAATCATAGTGACCGACTCAACAGTCAGGTCTAGCCTGCGCCGCCTCGTGTCTAGCACCCACCTATAATGGTCCGCTACCACGCAGGCTACTGTTTGGCCCATGCCATAATCATATCTCATAGCCCAACCTCCGGAGTGGCACTCGCGGGGCACGACCCCAACCGAGTATAATATCACTGTCAAGCTCAAAGTAGCATGCAGGCTGTAGTCAAATGCGATGATCAAACAGATCATAATAATACTGTCATAGTGTTCCAAATACAGTTATAAGCTCACACTATCTGTCACTCTCTATTGGCCTCCAAGGCAATATCACATAATACTATAGTGAAAAATATGCATGTCTCAATAGACTCTACAGATAGGTGTCAAAATACTATTATTATCTCAACTATACCAATAGTTCATATCATAGGCTAAATATTCTAATATGGACATAGAAATTAGTTCGTCAATTTTGACAACACGGAACCCACCTATATCGTAAATCCAAGGAACAGAACGGCAGTCGGGATAGTGAGATGATAGCTACAGCTCTCCTAGCCTGAACGACAGTCACAAAATTAGCTCCTAAAACGTATATAAAAAAATTCAGTTTCTAACTCTCAATTTCTACAAAAAATCCCTCAAAAGAGTCTGAACCAAAAATAATAATATTCTAATACTAACCCCGACGTCGAAACACTGAAAAAAAAATCACGCGCGCGCGCGGACTCGCTTGCTTGAAAAACTAAGCTTGCCTCTCTCTTTCTTTTTTTTTTTCTTTTCCTTAGTCGCTCACTCTCCCTCTCCTTATCCTTTTTTTTTATTTTTATCAAAGGTGATAAGGCTCAGGCATGCCTCTTTAGACATGCATGGAAGGCTACGTGGCCTAAAAAAAAACAAAAAAAAAACAAAATTGCAAAATGGCCCCTCAAGATCAAATATTTCGACTTTAGTCCCCCACAAATTAAATCTTAAGTTTTAGAGTCCGTTTTTGCGTCTATTTTGCGTCAAAACGTTCTCAACTCAATCAAGCACTATAAAATAAAAATGCGGACTAGAAATTCATATTGCAACCTTGCTAATTTGCTAAGGTTCAGTATATCACATTCTCCGCTCCTTTAAAAAAGTTTCGTCCTCGAAACTTAAAATATACCTCAAGTCAACTGTTCAAATAAATAGGGATAAGATTCTCGCATCACATCCTCAGGCTCCCATGTCGCCTCACGCTCTTCATGGTGACTCCATAGTACCTTCACATAAGGAATAACTCGGTTTCGCAATTCTTTTACCTTCCGTGCTAGGATTCGAACCGGTCGCTCCACATAGCTCATGTCCTCAGTCACCTCCAGGGGAACATAGTCTAATACATGTGATGGATCAAAAATATATTTTCTCAAGGCTGAGACATGAAACACATCATGTACACCTGCTAAACTTGGCGGCAAAGCTAATCGGTATGCAACAGGTCCAACTCGCTCTAATATCTCAAAAGGTCCAATGAATCGTGGACTAAGCTTTCCACGCATTCCAAACCTCTTTATCACCTTAGATGGCGAGACTTTGAGAAATACATGATCTCCAACCTCAAACTCTAAGTCTCGACGTCGTGTGTCAGCATAGCTTTTCTGTCGACTCTGAGAGGTCTGCAAATGTCGTCGGGCAATTCTAACCTTTTCTTCTGTTTCCACTAAAATATCTGGACCTAGAGTTTTTCTCTCACCCACTTCACTCCAATATAGTGGTGATCGACATTTTCTTCCATACAATGCCTCAAATGGAGCCATTCTGATACTTGCTTGATAACTATTATTATACGCAAACTCCGCCATTGCCAAATGTCGATATCATCCACCACCATATTTGAGGACGCATGCTCTCAACATATCCTCCAATATTTGAATCGTTCTCTCGGACTGTCCATCTGTTTGCGGGTGAAAAGCTGTACTGAATAGTAACTGGGTCCCCAAAGCCGTCTGTAAAGCTCTCCAAAAGTGTGCTACAAATCTCGGGTCTCGATCTGACACTATAGAGGTAGGAACTCCATGTAGTCTTACGATCTCATCTAGATATATCTGAGCAAGTTTTTCTCTAGACCACGTCACTTGAACTGGTATGAAGTGAGCAGATTTAGTCAATCTGTCCACTATTACCCAAATCGCATCATGTCCACCCTGTGATTTTGGTAAACCAGTTACAAAATCCATAGTGATCCTATCCCATTTCCATTCAGAAATTGGAAGATTTTGCAGTCTACCAGCAGGTACCCGATGTTCTGCTTTTACTTGCTGACAGACCAAACACTGTGATACAAATCTTCCAATATCTCTTTTCATACCATGCCACCAATAATGTATTTTTAAATCCTTATACATTTTCGTTCCTCCAGGATGTATAGTTTAGGGGGAACTATGTGCTTCCTTCAATATTTCCTCACGGATCTCAGCATCCATAGGTACACATAAACGATCCTGAAATCTCAATATCCCTGAGATATCAATAGTAAATTCTTTCGCTTGTCCACTCTCTATTTCTATCCAAATTTTTGCTAAATGCGGGTCAACACCTTGTTTCTCTTTAATCTTTTCTAGCAGAGTGGGTTGCAAGACTATAGCCATCAGTCTTGCAGAAACTCCAGGGAGTACAACCTCAAATTCTAACTGTCTCATCTCCTCTAGCAGTGGCGCCTGATTAGTAATCATCATACTCAAACTCTGCACTGATTTACGGCTTAATGCATTTGCCACTACATTAGCTTTACCGGAATGATAAAGTATTGTTACATCATAATCTTTCAGTAATTCTAACCACCGACGTTGTCTCAAATTCAACTCTTTTTGAGTAAACAAGTAGTTGAGACTTTTATGATCAGTGTAGATTTCACAATGTTCTCCATAAAGATAATGACGCCAAAGTTTTAATGCAAAAATCACGGCAGCTAACTCCAAATCATGAGTAGGATAATTTTTCTCATATTCTTTCAACTGTCTTGAAGTATATGCAATTACCCTATCATTCTGCATTAATACACAACCCAATCTATTCCGTGATGCATCACTATAAATAACAAATCCCTCACCCATAACAGAAAGGGTGAGGATAGGAGCTGACATCAATTTATTCTTTAATTCTTCAAAACTCCTTTGGCAATCCTCACTCCAAATGTACTTAATGCCTTTTCGAGTAAGTTGAGCGAGGGGTGTGGAAAGTTTTGCAAAACCTTCCACAAATCGACGATAATAACCAGCCAATCCCAGAAAACTTCGTACCTCAAAAATACTTGTCGGTCTAGGCCAATCTCGAATTGCTTCAATTTTCTTTGGATCAACCGCAATCCCATCAGCTGAAATCACATGCCTAAGAAAAGCAATTTTCCTTAACCAGAAGTCACACTTCTTCAGTTTAGCATAAAGTTTCTTTTCTCTCAAAATCTGTAATATAGTTCTCACATGCTCCTCATGTTCAGCTATACTTCGGGAATATATCAAGATATCATCAATAAATACCACCACAAACCTATCCAAAAATGGCTGGAATACCCGATTCATCATATCCATAAACGCGGCTGGAGCATTTGTTAATCCAAATGGCATTACTGTAAATTCATAATGCCCATACCGTGTTCTAAATGCCGTTTTGGAAATGTCTTCAGGTTTAATCTTCAATTAATGATACCCTGACTACAAATCTATTTTGGAGTACACACAGGATCCTTGCAACTGATCAAACAAATCATCAATGCGCGGTAATGGATACTTATTCTTAATAGCCACCTTATTCAATTCTCGATAATCTACACATAATCTCAGTGATCCATCTTTCTTCTTCACAAATAACACTGGCGCTCCCCAAGGTGACACACTGGGTCGAATAAATCTTTTCTCCAATAAATCTTGCAGTTGTGCTTTTAATTCCCGCAATTCTGCCGGAGCCATCCTATAAGGTGCCTTTGAGATTGGCGCAGTTCCTGAAACTATATCAATCACAAACTCTATCTCCCTATCTGGCGGCATGCTAGACAACTCAGGAGGAAACACATCTGGAAACTCTCGAACTATAGGAATGTCCTCGAGTTTCGGTGATGTCGTCGGTACTTCCACTACTGCTGCCAAGAAGGCTACACATCCACGATTCATCAACTGTTTTGCCTTTGATGTAGAAATCATCGTGGCAAACAAAGTACTCTTACAACCTCTATACACATACTCCTCCTGACCTGGATCGCGAAATATCACTATCCTATCCCCGCAATTAATCGTCGCATAATAACGAGCCAACCAATCCATCCGTAACACAACGTCAAAGTCCTACAACTGTCTCAAAACTAATAGGTCTATTGGCATAATCCACTGCCCTAACTGCACTGGACACGACATGCAACACTCTCCCACATGCAAAATATGATCAGGAATATGAACCTCATGTACATGCTGTAATGTCTCTATCTCTAGTCCATACAGTAATGTGAATACTCGACTAATAAAAGAATGAGATGCACCAGTATCAAATAATGCTCGAGCTTTAATGTCTCTAATCAAAATAATACCTGCAACCACCTTGTCGGCTGCTGATGCATCCTCCACCTGTGCAGCGTAGACACGCCCACTCGGCGCCTGGGACTGCCTCTCAGTCGAGCGTGAGGCTGAAACTTGATTAGTAGGAACATATGCTGGTAGGTCTCCTGATGTCTGTCTCGGAATAGAAGGGGAAGAAGCTAGCGATAGGGCTGGAGTGGTACCACGGGGACACGCTGCCGAAACATGCCCAGCCTGCCCGCAACGAAAACATCTACCAGCTCGCTGAGCACACATATGAGGTAAGTGTGGCCCACCACAAATCACACATCTCTCTTGCCTCATAATATGATTTTAGAATGTTTGCATTATTTGGTAGCAAGTCAATCAAAAACTCTAACAACATTGTAACTGACTTATCAGTCCAACCATTGAGATATTTGAGATTCAGCAAATGTACTAAAAAAGATAATTTCGAATATCGTTTGCATCCCGGATATATGTCTTGTCTACATTCTTCTAATAATCGATAATAATTTTGCGCTTCAGGAATAGGATCTTCAGGATTAGTACACTCTCTATCACTTGTGTCAGTATTTGGGGAGTTCGCTACATGCCCAAATAAGTCCTCAAGCATTGTCTCCATATTTCTACAACCTTGGTCTATAGGAATATTGACATCTTCTGCATCATTTTCACTATTTGATTCATCTGACAATTCACCATGATGATGCTATTTAGTATAACTTTGAAGAATCCTATTACGAAATAAGTCATACTTCACTTCTGTTTGGCTTTTGAGTCTAACATTATAACATTTAGCATATGGACAACAAATTCTTTTCACATTTCCCAATCTTTTAAATGCAAAATCTAAGAATATGTCTATGCCCTTTTCATACTCATTACATGCTCGGTTCCTAAGACTCATCCAGCTTTTATCAATTCCCATCCTCCTATATTGAAATGATTAAGCATACTATAAGATAATATGGTCAAACTAAAATTATTAAAATTGAAGTATATATCCATTTCAAAATGCACTATAGTTCATATAAACTACTTACTCTTCTACTTGATTCATAGCAAATAGACTTTAGAATACAGGGCTATGCAAAAAAACCTAAGGAATACCAAATATAGATGATCAAATCAAATACTAAAGTGTTGAACAATTACTAATTCTTATCAATCAAAAGGTTGGTAATAAAACATTGGACATACAGGATGCTTGTTCTTCATTTAGCTTTTCGACAAACTACTAGCACATGTTAATTCCATATAGATAAATGTGTATCTTTTGATTTAAGTAAGCTATGACATTCCACAAGAGACTCTGTGCAATGAACTTTTTTAAATTATCAGGAGATCATAGTGTAAGTTGCTTTGCTTCATAGACATTTCTAAAAATCAAATAAAGTACATAACAAATATCTTTTGAGATTTTCCAGATTTGTTTTACATTCAACTGTTTTTTATTGAAACTTAGTTGTACTTTTGAATACAAGATCTCATGATTATTTTATATATCACTGAGCCTAAAAAAGAAATCGGCAAGTCACAATCATATAGTACACCAAATGTGATAAAAAATTACTAAGTACAGCTATGAAGTAGTTTCACATGCAAATAGACTTACAAAGCAAAAAAGAAGATTGAATATCAATCTTTACTTAACATTTTCATATGATTTTCATATGACTATAAATAGACTCTTGTAGAAGAAATCAGAACAGAAAGAAAAATTTTCTTAGAAATAGATGAGATTTAAAAGAAAATTTTAAGGAGAAAGAAAAAAAAAAACAAATTGGAGTTGACAGAAGGCTAATCCAATGTCGGTCAAACATTACAAGAAGAACCAGAAAAGTGGCTTAATTAGGAAACTTTAAACTAACTCAAGGAAACTAGGCACTAATCTGCAAACTAATTTATAAGAGATTGAATGAGAGAGCTAATAGAGTGCCAAATTTGAAATATTTAAAAAGAAAAAGAAGGGCTAGAAAAAACAAAGACAAGCAATTAAATGCCTTCTTTTCCCTTTTGCCAGGAAGTTTCAAAAAGCTAGCTATAATTTCCCCCAAAAAAATTCCAAAAAAAAAAAAAAATCAAGAACAAGTCCAAAACCAGCATCATTTTTCCTTCCGAGTAAGAAACAAAAAAAAAAAAAAAAATTAAAACAGAAATTGCTCTACAAATGTATCTATATTTTTTAAAAAAAGAAAGATAGAAATAATAATAAGATTAGAAGACGGAAACAACATACCTGGATGGTCTTGACGGCAGGTTTGTTCAGCCGCTTCAGATGGCTGTGCACGTCCGTCTTCCTCTGCCTCCCCGCTTCGGCGCACGATAAGCAGCAGCAGCAGCGCCGGCCGTGGGAGATGCGGACGGACGCGTTCTTCAGCAGCTCCTTCCCGCAGACCGACACCGAGAAGTTCTCCACCACGACGTCGCGAAGGTTCGTCGACGCGGCATTGTCGAACTCGCCGGAGTCATCGTCGCCGAGCACGGCGGAGCGGGCGCCGACGACGACGGAGTCGCAGTCGTCGTGGAGGGCCTCGTGGTGGGCATCGTGGGCGGCCACGAGCTATCAACCTCGAGGCCGAGGGCGGGCGGTTCCACCTGCGGCTCGACGAGGCGGCGCGCGTGTGCGGCTCGACAAACCAGATCTGGATGCTGGAGTTGGGGATCCTCCGGCCGCCGGGCTTGCTCCTGATGAAGACCTCAGGTGGCAGAGGCGGAGGGGACGAAGAGGGTTTTTCCTTTGAGAAGAAATCTGTAGATGGATTTGAGAAAGATAGCCAATTTGTATAAAAAATCCACTAGTTTTGGGCATTTGTAAAATTGGGTCGCTATTTTCGATTTTTCAGATTCGGTCCGGATTTTCAGCAAACTGACCAAAATATCCTTGTTACTTTTTCTATCTCCTATTTTTTTCTCTCTCCTCTTTTTTTTCTCTCTTCTCTTTTTTTTTCTCGCTCTTTTTTTTTTCCTCTCCGAAGAAGGCGCGGAGGCGGAGGCGGCGGCGGAGGCGGAGGCGGAGGCGGCGGCGGAGGCGGAGGCGGAGGCGAGGCGGCGGCGGAGGCGGAGGCGGAGGCGGAGGCGGAAACGGCCCGCCTCGCCTCTGCCCCTCACGCCCTCGCCCTCACCCGCGCACCCCCGCCCTCCTCACCTCCGACCCCGCCGAGGCCGCGCCGTGCTGCGACTTTTTTTTTTCCCTCTCCGATCCTCCTCCACCCGCCGTCCCCACCGTCATCGTCGGCGACGAAAAAGAAGTGCTTCTTGGGGCCGAGAAGCATGCCGGCGAGAGAGGGGAAAAAAACATAGTTTCACTCCGGCGAGGGATGGATCGTGAAAAAAAAATTATAGAGAGAAAAAAAATAAAGAAAATAAAAAATAAAAATAAAAATAATATTTTTTCTTACAGGAAAGACTAAAAATCATACAAGAAGGAAGAAGAAGAAGAAATTACACTGTTAAAATAAATTTACACCGTTTTAAAAAAATTTGCACTGTTTTAAATGAAAGTTGCACTATTTGAGACATAAATTATACTTTTGGAAAGAGAGTTGTACTTTTTAGGCCAACATTACACTATTTAGGAGAATTTTGCACCATTTCTTTCTCTTCCTCTTCTTCTTTCTTCTTCCTACACTCTTCATCTTCATCCTCCTCTCTCTCTCTCTCTCTCTCTCTCTCTCTCTCTCTCTCTCTCTCTCTCTCTCTCTCTCTCTCTTTCCTCACACTCCAAAAAAATTTTGGGCCGGTGCGGTCGAAGTCGGAGGAGGATGAGCGGCCGTAGAGGTAGACGGGGAGGAGGCAGAGGGAGGCGTCGGCGGTGGCGCAAGGGGCGCGCGCGGGGCAGTGGTGGGCGGGCGCAGGGGGCGCGGCTAGCGCAGGGGGCGCAGGCGCGGGTACAGGCGGCGCAGCGCGAGCGGGGGCGGGGCGCAGGGGGGGCGGGCGCGGGCCTGCGCGGGCAGGGGCGGCCCTGCCTCCTGCGCCACTTCGCGCGAGGCAGACGCAGGCCCGCCCGCCCCCTGCGCCCTGCGCGCAGGCCTCTGCGCCCTGTGCGCGGGGCGGGCGCAGGCCCGCCCCTTGCGCCCTTCGCCCTGCGCGCGCGGGGTGCAGGGGGCGGGCCCTGCCCCTGCGCCCTGCGCGCGCGGGGCGGGCGCAGGCCCGCCCCCGCCCCCGCCCCCGCCCCCTGCGCTCGCGGGCGAGCCCCCTGCGCTCGCCGCGCCCCCTGCGCCCGCCCACCACCGCCCCGCGCGCCCCTTGCGCCACCCGCCGACGGCTCTCTCTCCCTCATCCCCCTCTACCTCTTCGACCCCCGCGACTACGGCGGCGATGGTGCGGCGCATAGGCGCCGCCACGGCTCCGGGCGCGGCGGTGGGGACATCGTCGTCGTCGTCGTTCGCATCGGAGAAAGAGTGCAATGAGGCCGAATCTAAATGGTGCAATGTGGAGAGAGAGTGCAACGAGAAAGAAGAGAAAAAGAAATGGTGCAAATTTTATCCAAATAGTGCAACGTTGGCTTAAATAGTGCAACTCTCTTTCCAAAGAGTGTAAATTCTGTCTGAAATAGTGCAACTTTCATTTAAAACAGTGCAAATTTTTTTTAAAACTGTAGTACACCGAACTTCTACGATTATGGAGTTCCGGTGGAAAAATAGCATGAGAGGCCATATGTGAGGCTCCGGCCAAGTTTGGAACTTATGCGAAGTGTTTTCGGTGCAAATGAGGCGCGAAAACGGACTTCGAAAAGTTAAAACTGCTGAACTTGTGAAGTCTGCAGTGGGATTCCGGTATGAGGAATCCATACCGGTACTGAAGTGATTAGTACCGATATGCGATATGATATACCGGTATGCAATGGCAGAATCCGAAAATCCAGCTCTCGGGTTCTGCGGAATTCATCGTGGTATACCGGTACGCCGACCCGTATACCGGTACGCCAACCCGTATACCGGAATACAGTGTACAGAATGCTGATTTCGAAGGGTAATTTGGTAATTTCACTGAGGGGAGCTTACATAAAGGGGACCCTTCCCCTTTCTCCTCTGAAAATATACACACACACACACAAGGAGAGAGGGAGAGAGAAACTCCTCTCTCTCACTACCACTTCTTCTTCTTCTCCTCCAAATTAGAGATCTTGGTGGAGATCAAGCTTGGAAGCTTGGAGGAGTGAAGAATCGAGCTCGTGCATGCATGGTAGCTTGGTGAGCTCGCGGATCCGAGGTGAGTTCTTTGATTTGGTAGTTAGGGTTTCGGATTTGAGGCTAAGAAATGAGGTTTTAGAGACCCTTGGCTAATCTAGACTACAAATTGTAGAGATTAGCAAGAGATTTTGGGTTTTGCCATGAGTTTTGGAAAACCCTAGGTTGAAATAGGGATTTTCTTGTGGAGGGTTTTAAAAATGTTTTAACCCTTTAGAACCCTAGTTTGGGGTTAGTAGAACATGTGGGACAACTCCATTTCGAATGATTTGGAGAGATGAGATCGTTATGAGTTCGACTCGGATTAACGAATCCTTCATGTGTGTTAGGGCTAGGAGCTTGAAGATCAAGCTTGAGGCCAAGGAAAAGAGCCCGATTGCAAGTGTCTACAAGCAATCGGAAGAGTGTAAGGTGGGTTTGTGTTTACCGAAGTGATTAGGTCACTTTCATGTCGAAAGAGTAAAGTATATATTATTTTACTTGATGCATGTAATGGTAGGTTAATTGGCAAATGGTATATATATATGAATGAGTAGATCATATGATGTTAATACCATTAACTACCATGGATTGGAATTATAGGCATGTGGATCACATAGTTACAAATGGACATGTGTATGCCTAGATGTGAACATAGCGGGGAGCAAGTTTCTCTACATGATAGAGAATTTGACATGAGGTCCAACAAGGGCTAGAGGCCATGTGAATTGGAATCCTAGATATGGACAACTAGGATAAGAAAGAACCATAATGTGTATGTTGGCATAGATATATATGTATATCAAAATGACTTGAGCCATGAGCTCACCTTGCATGTAAAAGAATCTAAGTATTTCATAATAATATATATACTTGAGAGATGATGCATGCATGTTAAACCTAGTGTTACTAAACATAGGTTGGAATGTGATGGTACATAACCTAGTGTTACTAAACATAGGTTGGAATGTGATGGTACATAACCTAGTGTTATTAAACATAGGTTGAATGTGTAATGAACCTAGTGTCATTGAACATAGGTTGGATTGTATGTGAACCTAGAGTTGTTGAACCTAGGTTGAGATAACATAGTGATAGGAAGATCACTTAAACAGGACATTGAACCTAGTGTCATTGAACATAGGTTGGAAAATATGGTGGTAGGTTGATCACTTGAATACAGGTATATGAACCCCGAAGAGGGTTGTATCATAGGGTAATGATGAACCCTTGAGATGTGAAAGTGGATTCCGGAATCCCAGATCTGGTGACGTGTGATCTTTGTATCAGCTGGTGGGTGCGACGATTTCGCCGCCAAGGGGCTAGATACCAGTGGCGAGTGCGACGGTTCGCCGCCCGGTGATCGAGGCCATTGTTCGGCGAGTGCGACGGTTCGCCGCCGGTTGACTGAAGCCATCGTTCGGCGAGTGCGACTATTTCGCCGCCAGGTGGTAAAGTCAGGTTGGGCGGTGGCCCACTATTTGACTCAAGAGTGAGTCAGTGAAGGTTTGACTAAATAAGTAAACCTTAGCTGGGCGGTGGCCCAAGGATATATGACTCAAGAGTGAGTCGGTGAAGGTTTGACTAAATGAGTAAACCTTAGCTGGGCTGTGGCCCAAGGATATATGACTCAAGAGTGAGTCGGTGAAGGTTTGACTAAATAAGTAAACCTTAGTTGGGCGGTGGCCCTAGGTGGTTGACTCTAGAGTGAGTCGGCTAAGGTTTAACTAAAGTAAGTAAACCTTAGGAGGGTGGTAACCCGTTAATATTGAACTCGAGGGCAAGTCGAGTACGGCTTAGCTAAGGTAAGTGAACCTTAGGAGCAGATTGGTTATGAAATGGGTAGTGGAATAGCAGTTAAAAATATATTGCATGGATTTCATTATCGCATTTGTTGAAGCATAGCATGTTTACTTTTCGTATATTGTAAAGTTATATGCTTATTGGTTATGTATATGTACTAACCCATGCTCGTATGCTTCCTTTGGACCTGGTGGGTCGAGCTCCTCTCTTGGGTGGCCTTACCCACTGGGAACTATTTTATATAGTTCTCATCCCACTATTTTTCAGGTCCTCACGTGAGCGGCGCGGCGGCGCGAGGGAAGGGCGTAACTCAGTAGTTAGCGTCCTACCACTGTGACCAGAATAGAAGTACCCCTTTACTGCGTAGTATAGGGGTGTTCGAGCGTATGGAAATGTAATAATAAATTGATTGTATTTGGAAAGATTGAACAAAGACAGACAAATGTAACATATGGTTGTATTGCGAATGCTTGTAATAGCATAGTAGTTTTTGATGCTTTCCTTATGCAATCTTTGTATGAATTATGTTCCTGTTTGGAACCTCTTGAATTATACTGATTGTGACGCCTTGGACGTACATGGGAAACTCTGTCCGTTCGGCGGATCTGGGTCATGTGCCCGTGCGTTTTTCCTTCCACCTAATTGGTGTTAAGGCACGGCGGGGCGTGACAGATTGAGGTGGTATCAGAGAGTAGAAACGGTCTAGGTGGACTCAAGGAACCCTATGATGGAAAAAGACCCTAGGAGTGTAAACTCGTGAGAGACGAGGACTTGTGATGTGCGGCGAAAGGGTAATCGATTGGGTCGTGTATTGATTATGCCTCTAATAGGATGTTAGAGGTAGATTTAAGGCGTGGTTTATTCTCAGCTAAGTGTGTTCATGTTGGCGCGCGACAACATGAACCCAAGGGATGAGAATAGGCGCCCTTGTGTGACTTTCACCTAATTTGTGTCCGTAATTGGAATCATGTTTGTACTTGGCCTAAAAGGTCGGGAATGTTGACGAAGATTGTCGTGTTTCAGGATACGATGGCGCCACGTGGGCGACCTCCGATGAGATCGACGCGGGGTGGACCTAGTGGGGTTCCTGTGCAATCTGGGGCAAGTGGAAACCCGGAGCTTCGTGAACAGTTGGCCACACTCGTTGGAGTGGTGCAACAACAAGCTGAGATGGCACAGCGACAGCAAGAGGCTGCCGTGCGCCAGGAGGAACGGATCAGGAGACTCCATGAGACCGTGGAGCGATTAGCACGTCGAGTACCACCAGGAGCCGCAGCGGGTACGTCGCAAATAGATGTTGGTACCTGGGCCCCTGACTCTGTGGAATTGGAAGCGGAGAGGGAGCGGGCTTTAGCTGCCCTCATGACGTTCAAGGGATTCAATCCGCTTACCTTCGACGGGAAAGAAATGGACCCGTGGACCGTAGAAACGTGGATCGATTCTATGGAGTCCCTGTTTGAGGACTTGTACACCTTGGAGCGAGACAAGGTGTATTTTGCCGCACACTGCTTGCAAGGGTCGGCAAAGGCGTGGTGGAAGGGAGTCCGGCGAGACCGACCTTCTAGTCTCCCTCCGGCAACTTGGGAGGAATTTCGAGGACTGGTGTTCTCTGCCTACTTTCCTGATAGTGAGAAGAGAAAACTTCAGGAAAAATTCAGGAAGCTGAAGCAGGGTGATCGCTCGGTGAGAGAGTACGAGAGAGAGTTCTCTCGCATTGTAAATTGTATCCCTTATGTGACACGGGATGACAAGGATAAAGCCGATTGTTTCGTGCGCGGACTTCGGCCTGAGATTTTCAAGGTTGTGCATCCCTTCAAACTGCAAACCTTTGTCGAGGTGCTGGACCGGGCCCTGTGGGTGGAGCAGGGCAATGCATTCGTGCAAGAGGAGCGCGAGTTTTATGACGAGGAACTAGAGATGGGACGACCATCGAATAAATCTAGTGGACAGTCGAGTTCCAGACGAGTCTCGACACGTTCGCGTCGACGATCTCGTGCCCCGGGGACCTACCATATATACTCGGTCCTCGGCGAGTTGTGTTATTTGTGAGGGCCCTCATCACCCACAACAGTGTGATCAGCGGGAAGGCAAGTGCTTCAAGTGTGGGCAACCGGGCCATATGCGGGATGAGTGCCTGCAAGGATAGCCGAGCCCTGACACTTGCTACGGCCTCTTCTGTTCCAAGACAGTTCGCGGGTGTGCCACCTGCGGTAAGGTCTGGGGAGCATGCATTGATGTTGAGGCAACCTGAGGGTTTGCGTCGGGTGCCAAGTGGCCATGGGTACGCGACTCAGGTGATGGAATCTACTGCGGTCGACGGCGTCGAGGCAGGTATGTTTTGATTGTTGAAAACATATGTAGAGCATAATGTGACACTGGAGCATTACATGCAATGGTTGTGGTCTGTTACTACGATGCAAGTGAAATTGTAGCCAGGACCAAGGTTATGGGTAAAGATAGATACCCAGCTATGCTCGTGTCATGGAGGCATGCGTTGCCGCTGGAGCGGCTAGAGATTTTGATGATACCGGCAAATTGCGAGTGTTGCGCCTAGTTGACGGCTTGAGGTAATAATGATTATAAGAGAACTGACTCTCGAAGTTAGGGCAATGTGAGTAGCCAATTGCAAGAGTTGAGTTATGACGTTTGAGAACGTGTTAATAGTTCGCGGGCTCCGAACATCGTTCTGGTGGATCGATGATGATAGTGGAACCACGGTTGTGGAATCAATAAGGTAATCATCAAGATTTGGCGAGTGGGCCTTGTTGTACCTCAAATTGAGGTAGGTTGTGGTGCTCGCAATGCGAGTGAGCATAAGCGTGGTAGCTTAGTGCTTGTGGATAAAGCGAATGAATATAGTAGCGTGGGACGCTCGGGTGTATGTACTCGTGGAGTATTGGTTTCTGGTTAGCCGAGTGGGTTTGTTGGCAGTAGCACTTGGGCATTGCTAGGTGTGAAGGAGGCCAAGAACCGCTTGAGGGCTTGTGGCTCGCACTGGGTGCTTAGGAGCCGGTAGAGACTGTTGTCGCTTGGTATAGCGTGCGGGACACGTATAGCGACGGTATCGGGTATTGCTTGGGGACGATCCGTGGCCGGACCATTGTGGACTGTGGAGCCTGGGGGCCTTAGGGACAGGCGCAGTCAGCTGTGTGTGACAGCAGCCCGAGACCTGAGGGTAGGGCAGAGACTTATGGTCGGGGCGGTAGTCCAAGCGATGACCCAAGAATGTGGAATGCCACTTGTGAGACCATATGAATGGTAGTACACTGAGAGTGTGAATATTACCCAACTCTAGGATTCAGTAGAGGTTTTGGGTCTTGGTTACTTCTGGTTGGAGTATGTGCGCAAAGTCCTAGGTGAGGACTCCGCTGGGTAACGATTGGATGTACGTTCGCGAACAAGAGATGTTACGCAACGTTGAGACGGGTTTAGGCAGTAGGCCTACGTGAGAGCTTTGGTCTGTGGACCATCTGTTGTAAACCGAGATAAGCGGTTTGACCGACGGCTCTGGGAGCATAAGAGCATTGGTCATGTGTAAGAGAATTATGATTGTGACCTGAGAAGCAGAAGCTCGGTCATAACTTTCACCTGATTGGTGAAGTCACCAATTGCCAAGTCTGGCCTTGTCGGTGAAGTGAAATCGGGTTTACGAACAAAGTGTTCGAGCGGAAACATCGCGAAGATGATGTGATGTCGACCCCGTAAGGAAAAGTAACGGGGCGTACTCCTTATAGAATGTCGGGGATATAAGACCCGTGGACTATGGAATGTACTCCTGAGTGAGCAGGAACCAGAGGACGCGATGAAAGAAGGATACACTCATCTAATTGATAAATAGATTTGAGGTGTGATCTTAGTTTCGCGGACGAAATTTCTATTAAGGAGGGAGGATTGTAGTACACCGAACTTCTACGATTATGGAGTTCCGGTGGAAAAATAGCATGAGAGGCCATATGTGAGGCTCCGGCCAAGTTTGGAACTTATGCGAAGTGTTTTCGGTGCAAATGAGGCGCGAAAACGGACTTCGAAAAGTTAAAACTGCTGAACTTGTGAAGTCTGCAGTGGGATTCCGGTATGAGGAATCCATACCGGTACTGAAGTGATTAGTACCGGTATGCGATATGATATACCGGTATGCAATGGCAGAATCCGAAAATCCAGCTCTCGGGTTCTGCGGAATTCCTCGTGGTATACCGGTACGCCGACCCGTATACCGGTACGCCAACCCGTATACCGGAATACAGTGTACATAATGCTGATTTCGAAGGGTAATTTGGTAATTTCACTGAGGGGAGCTTACATAAAGGGGACCTTCCCCTTTCTCCTCTGAAAATATACACACACACACACAAGGAGAGAGGGAGAGAGAAACTCCTCTCTCTCACTACCACTTCTTCTTCTTCTCCTCCAAATTGGAGATCTTGGTGGAGATCAAGCTTGGGAAGCTTGGAGGAGTGAAGAATCGAGCTCGTGCATGCATGGTAGCTTGGTGAGCTCGCGGATCCGAGGTGAGTTCTTGGATTTAGTAGTTATGGTTTCGGATTTGAGGCTAAGAAATGAGGTTTTAGAGACCCTTGGCTTATCTAGACTACAAATTGTAGAGATTAGCAAGAGATTTTGGGTTTTGCCATGAGTTTTGGAAAACCCTAGGTTGAAAGAGGGATTTTCTTGTGGAGGGTTTTAAAAATATTTTAACCCTTTAGAACCCTAGTTTGAGGTTAGTAGAACATGTGGGACAACTCCATTTCGAATGATTTGGAGAGATGAGATCGTTATGAGTTCGACTCGGATTAACGAATCCTTCATGTGTGTTAGGGCTAGGAGCTTGAAGATCAAGCTTGAGGCCAAGGAAAAGAGCCCGATTGCAAGTGTCTACAAGCAATCGGAAGAGTGTAAGTTGGGTTTGTGTTTACCGAAGTGATTAGGTCACTTCCATGTCGAAAGAGTAAAGTATATATTATTTTACTTGATGCATGTAATGGTAGGTTAATTGGCAAATGGTATATATATATGAATGAGTAGATCATATGATGTTAATACCATTAACTACCATGGATTGGAATTATAGGCATGTGGATCACATAGTTACAAATGGACATGTGTATGCCTAGATGTGAACATAGCGGGGAGCTAGTTTCTCTACATGACAGAGAATTTGACATGAGGTCCAACAAGGGCTAGAGGCCATGTGAATTGGAATCCTAAATATGGACAACTAGGATAAGAAAGAACCATAATGTGTATGTTGGCATAGGTATATATGTATATCAAAATGACTTGAGCCATGAGCTCACCTTGCATGTAAAAGAATCTAAGTATTTCATAATAATATATATACTTGAGAGATGATGCATGCATGTTAAACCTAGTGTTACTAAACATAGGTTGGAAATGTGATGGTACATAACCTAGTGTTACTAAATATAGGTTGGAATGTGATGGTACATAACCTAGTGTTATTAAACATAGGTTGAATGTGTAATGAACCTAGTGTCATTGAACATAGGTTGGATTGTATGTGAACCTAGAGTTGTTGAACCTAGGTTGAGATAACATAGTGATAGGAAGATCACTTAAACAGGACATTGAACCTAGTGTCATTGAACATAGATTGGAAAATATGGTGGTAGGTTGACCACTTGAATACAGGTATATGAACCCCGAAGAGGGTTGTATCATAGGGTAATGATAAACCCTTGAGATGTGAAAGTGGATTCCGGAATCCCAGATCTGGTGACGTGTGATCTTTGTATCAGCTGGTGGGTGCGACGATTTCGCCGCCAAGGGGCTAGATACCAGTGGCGAGTGCGACGGTTCGCCGCCCGGTGATCGAGGCCATTGTTCGGCGAGTGCGACGGTTCGCCGCCGGTTGACTGAAGCCATCGTTCGGCGAGTGCGACTATTTCGCCGCCAGGTGGTAAAGTCAGGTTGGCGGTGGCCCACTATTTGACTCAAGAGTGAGTCAGTGAAGGTTTGACTAAATAAGTAAACCTTAGCTGAGCGGTGGCCCAAGGATATATGACTCAAGAGTGAGTCGGTGAAGGTTTGACTAAATGAGTAAACCTTAGCTGGGCTGTGGCCCAAGGATATATGACTCAAGAGTGAGTCGGTGAAGGTTTGACTAAATAAGTAAACCTTAGTTGGGCGGTGGCCCAAGGTGGTTGACTCTAGAGTGAGTCGGCTAAGGTTTAACTAAAGTAAGTAAACCTTAGGAGGGTGGTAACCCGTTAATATTGAACTCGAGGGTAAGTCGAGTACGGCTTAGCTAAGGTAAGTGAACCTTAGGAGCAGATTGGTTATGAAATGGGTAGTGGAATAGCAGTTAAAAATATATTGCATGGATTTCATTATCGCATTTGTTGAAGCATAGCATGTTTACTTTTCGTATATTATAAAGTTATATGCTTATTGGTTATGTATATGTACTAACCCATGCTCGTATGCTTCCTTTGGACCTGGTGGGTCGAGCTCCTCTCTTGGGTGGCCTTACCCACTGGGAACTATTTTATATAGTTCTCATCCCACTATTTTTTAGGTCCTCACGTGAGCGGCGCGGCGGCGCGAGGGAAGGGCGTAACTCAGTAGTTAGCGTCCTACCACTGTGACCAAAATAGAAGTACCCTTTTACTGCGTAGTATAGGGGTGTTCGAGCGTATGGAAATGTAATAATAAATTGATTGTATTTGGAAAGATTGAACAAAGACAGACAAATGTAACATATGGTTGTATTGCGAATGCTTGTAATAGCATAGTAGTTTTTGATGCTTTCCTTATGCAATCTTTGTATGAATTCTGTTCTTGTTTGGAACCTCTTGAATTATACTGATTGTGACGCCTTGGACGTACATGGGAAACTATGTCCGTTCGGCGGATCTGGGTCATGTGCCCGTTTGTTTTTCCTTCCACCTAATTGGTGTTAAGGCACGGCGGGGCGTGACAAAAACGGTGTAAATTTATTTTAATAGTGTAATTTCTTCTTCTTCTTCCTTCTTGTATAATTTTTAGTCTTTCCTGGAGGAAAAAATATTATTATTTTTTATTTTTTTATTTTTTTTCTCTCTATAATTTTTTTTTCACGATCCATCCCTCCCTGGAGTGAAACTATGTTTTTTTCCCCTCTCTCGCCGGCATGCTTCTTGGCCCCAAGAAGCACTTCTTTTTCGTCGCCGTCGACGGCGGTGGGGCCGGCGAGTGGAGGAGGATAGGAGAGGGAAAAAAAAAGTCGCGGCGCGGCGCGGCCTCGGCGAGGTCGGAGGCGAGGAGGGCGGGGGTGCGCGTGCGAGGGCGAGGGAGTGAGGGGCAGAGGCGAGGCGGGCCGTTTCCGCCTCCGCCTCCGCCTCCGCCGCCGCCTCCGCCTCCGCCTCCGCCGCCGCCTCCGCCGCCGCCTCCGCCTCCGCCTCCGCCGCCGCCTCCGCCTCCGCCTCCGCCTCCGCCGCCGCCTCCGCCGCCGCCTCCGCCTCCGCCTCCGCCGCCTTCTTCGGAGAGGAAAAAAAAAGTGCGAGAAAAAAAAGAGGAGAGAGAAAAAAAAGAGGAGAGAGAAAAAGTAACAAGGGTATTTTGGTCACTTTGCTGAAAATTCGGACCGAATCTGCAAAATCGGAAATAGCGACCCAATTTTGCAAAAGCCCAAAACTAGTGGATTTTTTATGCAAATTGGCCAAGTTTTTTTTACAGCTGGAATTTTATTAAAGTTTTTTTTATATGTAAATTGACAATAATACCCTCAATGCTTATGTATAGATATTGAGCAAGTAAGGGTAAAGTTGTCTTTTTGAAGTCACGAATTGGTGAGTGCTGGAAAAAAAAAGGAGGGAAGATATGGCGCGCTGAGTAAATAGAATATCGTGGCGACAATTGTCGCCGCCAATACTCTTCATTTTTAGTGGCGACGAATTGTCGCCGCTATATTGTCTGTATCGGTGGCGATCATTGCGTATCGCCGCTATATTCTTCGTATCGGTGGCGACCCTTTTATGTCGCCACCATATTTTTCATATCGGTGGCAACAGTGCCTGTCGCCACCAAAAAGTCGCCACTAAAAATCATTTTTGTTGTAGTGACGGTTCAGATTTAGGGTGTGGCCGCTCTATTTTTATTATTACTTATTATATTTTTCTTTTAAGATGTCATATTTTTATATCTTCTTTCATATACTTCTTGGGTTATAATTACCACTATATTTTTATAGCTCTGGAGGAGACAAGATTGAAAGCGCTTTTGACTTCTTTAGGTCTTGTGAAGTATAAAATCATGTGCTTTTTGAAATGCAATGCTATACTAAGCCATCTATATTTATCTATCCACATCGATTAACCTATATGAATTCTTAATAATTTTGCCACTTGGCAGTCTCTCTTCACCCTTACCCGCCCCTCTTTTGAATGAAACCACCTCTCTGAACCGAACTGCCCCTCTTCCCTCTGAACAAAATTGCTCCACTCCCATCCCTCACCTTTAACTTATCTGAACTAAACCGCTCTTCTTCCCTTTGAACCAAACCACCCTTCTCTCCCTCACCTGCCCCTTCTCTGAACCAAAACGCGTCTGTAAACTGAACCGCACTTTTTCTCTCTGAATTGGACCACCTGTCTCCCCCTCACTTGCCCTCACTCTGAGCCGAATCATTCTGAACCGAAGGTTTTTCTTTCCTCCTACTGAATCGCGCTTCTCTCATCTTCGTGTTTTTCATACAATGGGGAGAATTTCCTCTCACCTCTGTGTTGCATCGTTCCCTCACCCCTTTTTGTTTCGTATGGTAGATCGTTCCCTCTCCTCTCTTCCCTCTCTGCCTCATCGTCCCGCTCTCCTGTCTGATTCATACAATGGATTCGTATCTTATCAAATATGTCGGTTGATCTGTTGTTGATCGCCAAAGCGTAGTCCAGGGCTAATTCCTTACATCCCTCTATGCCTCTGCCTATATAATCCATCCACAGTCTGATGCTATTACCCTAATCATAAATTAAGCACTGTACGTGCAACGACGGTAAGGCATATAGGTATTCCTCCTGTTTACGCTTCATCTTGCCTACTATATCAAATTTTTTTTCTTATATAAGAGTGCTATTGTCTTCTCCTCAGGAATCTAACAGCTTTTTCGTGTGGCAATCATCCTACTGTTTGTTCCTTCTTTACCTCTGAGCTTAACCTATAAGACCTCATGTAACAATTTCTTATGTATAGATTGATTGGTAACTTAAACTTCACTAATATGTGAGACGTCTTGCTCCCCAGGGGGTCACCCATCTAGAACTACTCTAGTCCTAGCACGCTTAATCCTCTTAACCGCTTGGGCCTAGCCACTGCCCAAAATATTATAACTAGGTTAAGAGAGTGAGTCCTATTATATCTTATATATAGGAGTATTTCAAATCTTAAACTCCTTCCCTCCTTAAGTCTTGACGTCCTCGTCAGGTTCAAGCACACTCACAAATACAAGGCGATGTGAGACTCTTCTCGCTAGCCTTAGCCGACCTTGTAAGGAGCGGTGCTCCATTCACAATAATCGTCTATTGAAAAGCCGCGCTTTACTTGCTATATGACCCTACCTCAGTTGAGACTCATCTCACACTTCCGGCTGGTGATTGGCTTTGATACCAACTGTGATACCCCGTTTCTCAGGAGGGTCACTTATCCTAGAACTACTCTAGCCCTAACATGCTTAATCCTTTTAACCTCTTAGGCCTAACCCAAAATGCTATAGCCGGGTTAAGAAAGTAAGTGTTATTATATTTTATATATAAGAGTATCTCAAATCCAAGTGGTGCTATAATATGCCTTAAGGTTACTGTGTTTTCTACTAAAATAGTTTGAATGTTCCTATGATTTGTGAGCATGTTGATATGTGCATGTTGATGTGTGCTGTTCACATTGAGTAAATAAGTTTGATGAAAATGATGGATAGATTCAAATTATTATAAATCTAAATTCAAACTTCGAAAAAAACCTTTTTATATAATGTTTCTTATGATAGATTGATATTGTTTGATTCCAAATTCTTATCCCAATCCTTATTAGAGTTTTCTTTCATTCACCTTTCTTCTTCAAGTGACGCACTGTACTTTCCTCTACCTTCTATTTGACTGCAGCAATAGTGGTGCCTGTTATTATCGACATTAACTTCCGCCATTTGCTCCGCAATATTTGTCATGCCCCGAGACCGCCGATTGGGTCGCACAGACCCGTTGAACGAGCAAGACCACCCCCACTCGAACGAAGTGGTAACATACAATAATCAGTAGATACACACATGATATGTGTACATAAATATCAAAGCACAGCTACTAGATTGAACATTCAATTTGAATGAAACTTAGTTAAGTTTACATCATTCGGCTCCAAAATATTGCAACATATATATTTCAAATGAAGGGGGAGTACAATATTTTAATTATTCCAAGATGTGTACTTCTAGACCTCGCTAGGTCCTCTACTCCGCAACGCCCTTGCCACGGTCATGTGCCTTGCCGGCGATACCTGGATCTGAAAAAGGAGTAAACCATAGGGAGTGAGAACTACTGAAAGTTCTCAGTGGGTGCAACCATCAAGAATTGATGCTCTACACTCGCTTGGTTCACGGAAGGTATTAGTAGATAGATGATAATAATAATTATTATTATTTCTATACTAGAAATGGAGTGATTATGTTACAACTACAATGCCTCATTACTAAAGATACTACTATCTCACTCGTTGTAGGCTTACCCAACTACGCCATGTCCCTAACCATCTAATGGATTCGGTTATGCTCTACACTAAATGTCATGGAGAGCCGAGGTAGGGTCGGCTGATGCATAATCCTCTTGGAGAGCCGAGGTATGATCGAACTACTCCTTCAGTTGACACATACACCTGATGGAGAGCCAAGGTATGGTCGGCTGATGCATAGTTCTCTTAGAGAGCCGAGGTATGATCGAACTACTCTTCAATCAGTTGTCGCATTTGGAGTCAAAAAATGATCAGCACTCTGGTGCATAATGGGAGTCGAGGGATTAATGGCACTCCCAATGCACATGAGTGAATCGAGGGATGATCGACATTCCCATAACAACTTCGAAAGGTCATGGTTCTCGAAGTCGAGGGATGATCGACACTCCGTAGCATAATGGGAGTCGAGGGATGATCGGTACTCCCAATGCACATGAGGGAATCGAGGGATGATCGACATTCTCATAACACCTTCTGAGAGGTCATGACATATACATCGTGCCACTCAATGACCCCTAGGGTTATAACACGTCCCTTATACACAACTATTACTCTAGATCACCTTGAACTGAGAGTTCATAATCTCTATATCTCACTTTAGGTTTTGCCTAAATTAGATGCCACACACTTTAACCTCATCTTACGTTCTCAGTTCCATTTTCCATTGTCATACAAAAAGGGTTTAGCCCTAGTTTTATCCTAGTATACAATTAGATCATATTTACAAAAATCTTCACTAATTTAACATGCTAAATGAATAAGAAAACTATGGAAAACGAAAGATATAGTGCACTGGACTTCTGCAAATTGCGGAGTTCTAGTTGAAAGTAGCTTAGAAGGCTATTCGAATAGTTTCAGTGAGATTTGGGGACTATTCGAGTATTTTCGGCTCGAATTCGGCGCGAAAACGAATTTCATAAAGTCAAATCTGCTAAAGTTGTAGATTTTGTATTAAGTATTGGTACTAAAGTGGAGTACTGGAACACTATTGTGTCAGCAGAAAACCAACATTCGGGTTTTGTGAAACTCTTTTCGAGTACCGATACTGATTCGGTGGGTATCGGTACGCAGTAGAAAATTCAGAAATCCAATGTTCGGGTTCTGCGGAACTGGGATAGTGGTACTGAAACTAAAGCTCGTGTACCAGTACTAAAATTCAAGTACTGGTACTCAATGCTGCGAAATGTCAGTTTTGACTGGTTGTGAATTTCGGAGTCTGGTTCTGTTAAATGTAATTGTTGTAACCCTCTATATATAGGAAACCTCAGCCCCTTCTCTCACAGTGAACACCCACACACACACACACACTCCCCTCTCTCATTCTTCTCCTCCTTCTCTCTCTAGAGATCATCTCCATCACTTGGGATTTGGAGAAATCAAGCTTAGGAAAGCTTTTGGAGGTGGAGAGCTAGCTTCTTAGAGCAAAAAGAAGCTTGGGAGCTTGAGACAAAGATTAGTTTCCTGGGTTTGAGTTAGAATTTTGGATTTAACCTTTACACATGAGTTTACAACAAACCCTAAGCTAATCTAGGCTAAAAATTGTAGAGATTAGCGATTGGATTTGGAATTTGCTCTAGTTTTGGGAAAACCTAGGGAAAATTAGGGTTTGTGAATTTAGAGGGTTTAAATTTTTTCTAACACATGCAAACCCTAATTTAAGGTTGGAGAAATGTGGAGGACAACATTGTTTCGAGAAACGAAAAGATTCTGGTGATCGATTTGAGGAAATGAACAAATTTTGGGCATACTAGCTCGGATAAGAGCAAATAGCCTACGAAAGCCTAATTGTAAGTGTTGACGAGTAATTGCGAGTGGGTTGTGCTTAACCGAAGTGAATAGGTTACATCCATGTCTAGAGTAATAAGTTGCATTGAGTTTATGCATATAGAAAAGTAGCCTAATTGGCAAAATGACATGCATGAATGTACTTTACTTTAGATAAATTGCTACTGTGGAATGAGGACTACACAATAAATGGTTCATGTATTCTTAGGTGTGGACAACTAGGATGTTGACAATGATACTCTTTAGAGACATTAGAGAATAACTTGCATGTATGCTAAACCTTGTGCCATCTAACATAGGTTGGAAAACATAGCGGTGGGATGACCACTTGGACAAAAAAGACATTAAAACCTAGAAAGGATGATAATGTAGGGTGAAACATAGGAACCTCTCAATGAGATTATGAAAGCAGAGATTCTGTTACCTATGAACTTGGGGCCAAACGGGGATGGCGATTTCGTTCCCTGGCACCCAGTGAACGCAGTGATTCTGCAACTTGTATACTTGTGGCTAAGCGGTGCAGCGATTCTGCTACCAAATGCCAAAATGAGAGTGGTGATTCCATAAATTATTGACTCAAGATAGAGTCGAGTGACATGGTTAAGGTAATAAAATTAGTGAGTAAAATATAGTTTACATCACATGTGTAGATTTCATTATCTGGTGTAGAGGTATAAGCATGAATGCATTTATTTGCATATAGTAGAGATTTATATACTTGTTAATCATATATTATTATTCATATGCTTATGTTGCCTTCTTTAGATTTGGTGGATTGAGCTTTTCCCTCGGGTGGCCGTACCCACTGAAAATTATGTTTATAATTCTTATGCCCATATTTTTTAGGTCCATCCACGGGCGACACGGCGGAGCAAGGAAAGAGCATAGCATAATAAATAGCATCCTTCCATTTTGTAGTTTCCATAGGTGTACCCTTTGTAGAACGTTGTAAAGAAAAGAAAAGGAAAAGAAAAATGTAAAGCTTATTTTGGATTGTATTTGGAATATGAAATGTAAAGATGAATGATGTAATAAAAAGTAGTTATACTTTATGTCGTTTGTGTAAGTTACGGGGGAGCCCAAGAATCTATCTAGATACTATCAATACCTAGAGGGGGGTGAATAGGTATAACGGCCAAACCACAAATCTCGATGCAATAAAATAAGTGCGGAAATAAATAATAGCACACCGAGATTTACGTGGGAAAACTCCAAATAGGAGTAAAAAACTCACGGGACCAACACGCGATAACAATCCACTAAAAAATAAAAGATTACAAGGTGATTACCGACTCCACGGACTCAAACCTCTCTTTTATCTTCTTTGGATCTCGCGCACACCACCGGGTTGTCCACGCCCCACGTTCGAATCCACGAACGTCACGCCTCGAATCCACAAGACGCCCAACTTCGAATCCACGAAGCCTTCTACACGTCGAATCCACGACGCCCACCCGAATCCACGAGCGCACTCCGTCCGGAGCAAGAACAATAAAGTTGATGATGATTTATTGCTTAGAATATCATTGAAGATCTGTGGGAATAATCTCTAAGCAATTCTCAAATTGATTATAGAAGAACATTAAAGATCTAGGGCATCATGAATCAATTTGAGAGAAGCTTGATGTAGAAGATGAGAAAAACGGCTACCTACAAGCTTCTAGGGTTTCTAAAAGGTATTCTATGCTTAACCACGTTTTAGAGACACCCCCACATCTTATTTATAGGTTTAGAAGTAATACGAAATAGATTAGGATTAAAAATAAATTTTAGAAAGGTTTGGAAGCAATCCAATTTCGACTAGGATTGAAAACTGATTTTATAAAAATTTGGAATCAAATAAGGATTGCAAAAATAATTTTAAGAAATCTACCATCTTATTTATAGGTTTGGGAAACATTAGAATCAGAGTAGGATTGAAAAAATAAATTTCCAAAAATTCGCGACGGGTCGGGATCCGGACCTTGGATTGTAGGGTCCGGACTCTGAAACGTTTCAGCTTTTCATTGTCCGGACCGCAGCCATCAGGGTCCGGACCCGGTTTACGAAACAGCCTGACAGGCTTACGGGTTCCGGACCGCAGCTCCAAGGGTCCGGACCCCGTAGCATGAATTTTTCCGATTCGTTTATAAATCATTAAAAACCTATTCTAATGTCTTCCAAACACTTGTAAATGTTCATAAATCACCATCAAGATTATTTAAACTTACCAAGTATCGTGAATTCATACGTTGAGTCTTCAAGTCTTCAATCTTCGTCTTTTCTTCTTTGAACCTTCAAGACTCCGACTCACTTCACGAAATATGTCAATATAAAATTCGTAACAATCTCCCCCTTTGGCAATTTCGTGATAAAACCCAAAATTACATAAAACACTCACGATGCTTATCTCTCCAAAAAAATAAAATTCATTGCCATCACCAAAACAATGAACTTCTCGCGTGAAAGATTCAAATAAAATCCAAAATTACAATTTTATAACTCCTAAACAAACTCTATGACTTAGACACACTTGGAGTCTTGAAGTCTTCCAAGACCTGGAAAAAGTTTTCATTCTCCACGAACAAAGTTAGTAGAAAAAATATATCAAAATCTCTCCCCCTTTGTTCATGCATCTAAGTTCAAAATCTCTCCCTCTTTTTAAAAAAAACTTTCAATCTTTTAATATCATCACTATCATCACCTCTCCCCATTTTTGTCAAAAATTGCCAAAAGAAAACACCAAAAATAGAGAGAGTTTAAAGAGAAATCAAATCGAAGCACAAGAAACACAAGTTTAAGATTTTGTTCAACTTTGAAACCACTTGTGATATAATGAGAAAACACAATGATTGCGATTGCTTGCTGACAGGCTTGTCTTTATCGTGGACTCGTGAAAACAATGTTAGTGTGTAGCACTCTGAATTTCGGTGCGTTGTATCGAACTTTACTAAATTTGATAAAGTTCGATGGAAGCCGATTATGGCTAGTGTGAAATTACGTTCCGAAGGTTTCGTAACACTGTGGGTGCGAGTGGAAACCCGGAAATCAAAAAAATTTGAGAAAATGACCAACCGGAGCAAAACTGCTCACGGGGTCCGGACCCTGGAAGCTGGGGTCCGGACAATGAAGTCCGCGGGCAGCTGCGGTCCGGACCCGGGCAGCTACGGTCCGGACCCGGGCAGCTACGGTCCGGACCCGAGCCGATTTCCGAAATGGGGTGCGTACGGGTTCCGGACCCGGGACCTGAGGTCCGGACCCGGCCTGCGCATTAGCCAGTTATCAGTGCGGGGTCCGGACCCCATCTGCAAGGTCCGGACCCGGCTGAGGCAGAATGCCCAGTAATGGGCATTTTGGTAATTTCGCAGTGAGTGGGCTATATATTGAGGGCTGAGACTTCTCCCCTCATTCCTTCTTCATTCTCCTCACACTTCCTCTCCCTCTCCCTCACTTTCTCTCTCTAGAGATCTCTCCAAGGCTTGGAGAAGTGAAGGATTTGACCTTGGGAAAAGCTTCTAAGGTGGATTTGGAGCTTCTTGGTGCAAGAAGAAGCTTGGGAGCTAGGGCTTTGAGGTGAGTTCTTGTGATTTAGGGTTTAAACCTTGGATTCAATCCTTTAGCATGAGATTTTTGGAGACCCTAGGCAATCTAAACCACAGAACGTGGAGATTGGCCAAGAGATTTTGTGGTTTCACATGCATGCATGTGAAACCTAAGTAGATTTGGGGCTTTTGCCATGGGAGGTTCTAAAAATGTTTGGACCTTCGGGAATTGCCATTGAGGTATAGGAAATCATGTTGGAACACATGATTTCATGTATTGAGTTGATTTTAGGGTTCGTAACGAGTAACGAACCGTTTTCTTGTAGAAGCTTGGGTTGAAGCAAGAACTCAAGGCTTGGACACTTAGGAGCTTGAAGAATACAAGGATTAGAAAGCTCTTGAGGTGGGTTTGTGTTTACCGAAGTGATTAGGTCACTTCCATGTCTAGGGTAAATATCCATTTAAAGATAAAATGGTATGTGTTGTGAACCCTAGAATTGCATGTTGGCAAAGGTAAAATCATGATAGGTTGAACAATGAGATCCTATTGCATGATGTACATATCAAGTATAATTCAATTATTAATACTTGTTGCATGGTTGCATGTATGGTTAAACCTAGTGTCATTGAACATAGGTTGAACATGATGATTGAACCTAGTGTTATGGAACATAGGTTGAACATGTGAGATTGAAACCTAGTGTTATTGAACATAGGTTGGAACATGTGAGATTGAAACCTAGTGTCATTGAACATAGGTTGGACATGTGATTGGAACCTAGAGTCATGGAACCTAGGTTGAGAATGAGAAAGTAAGCCTAGTGTTATTGAACATAGGTGAGACTTAGTGACTTGAACCTAAGGTCATGCGACTTAGGTTGGCAAGTGAAAAATGTGAACAACGGGATGTGCGACGATTTTGCTATCCCGGGTAGGCGACGATTTCGCTACTATGCCATGAATTGGCGGTGTTGAGCGGGATGTGCGACGATTTTGCTATCCCGGGTAGGCGACGATTTCGCTACCATGCCACGAGTTGGCGGTATCGACACGAGATGTGCGACGAGTTTGCTATCCCGGGTAGGCGACGATTTCGCTACCACGCCTTGAGTTGGCGGTGTCGAGAGGGGATGTGCGACGAGGTTGCTCTCCCGGACATGCGACGAGTTCGCTATCCATGCCATGTAATGGCGGTGTTGAGACGGGATAGGCGACGATTTTGCTATCCCGAGTATGCGACGAGTTCGCTACTCGAACTAGGAGGTGACGAGTTCACTCCTTGGATGTTGGAACAATTATGGTGAGACGGCGATCCCGAAACCATAAGTAAATGACAAGTAAATGAACTTAGTCAATGTGAGACATAGGATGAACCTAGGAGAGAATGATAAATTATATTTCATTTGGTTGCATCCTTTATGTTTATTTACAATCATGTAAATAATTGTTGTATAGTTATATGTGATCTAACTTATGCATATGGTGTTTCTTTGGACCTGGTGGGTCGAGCTTCTCTCTTGGGTGGCCTTACCCACTGGGAACTATGTATATAGTTCTCACCCCACGTTTTTCAGGTCCTTCCGCGAGTGAGGCAGTGGAGCGAGGCAAGGGTTTGGCTCTTTAGATAGCGGCCCTTCCATTTTGGTGATACATAGAGTTGTACCCCTATTTTTGGACTATGATAGCATAGGAGATTTTCATTCTTGTATGAATGTTGTATATTCCATAGTTTTGGAACATGATAAATGGAATGAAAAGAAAAAAATTTGGACATGTATATTGTGCCATGTGATGTAATAGAAGTAGAACTTCTTTATGTTGATGCTTTCCTTGTGCAACTCTTTTACTCCGTTCCTAGTTGGAACATTGTAGATAAGCTTGTGTTGTAACGCCTTGCGCGGGTAGAAAGGACTCTATCCGTTCGGCGGGTCTGGGGCATGCGCCCGTGCGGTTATCCTTTCCACTTAGTTGGTGTTAAAGGGCCGGCGGGGCGTGACAGACTGAGGTGGTATCAGAGCATAGAAACGGTCTAGGTTGACCTAAGAACCCTAGGATGGAAAAGACCCTAGGAGTGTAGGCTCGTGAGTGACGAGATCTTTGATATGGCGAAAGATAAGTGATTGGGTTATGTCCTTATGCCTCTAGTTGGAAATAGAGGTAGATTCGAGGTGTGTCTTATTCTTCACCAAGAGTGTTCATGTTGGCGGCCGATAACATGAAAACCAAGTGAGGGGAATAAGGACCCTTGTGTGACTTTCGCCTAGATTGGGTTCACGTTTATTTTCATGAAATATAATATCGCAAATGACTTTGAATGTCATGAAATGACCAAAGTCGTTGTATTTTCAGGAGATAATGGTACGTGGACGGCCTCCTACGAGGGCTGGGCTCAGAAAATCGAGCGCGGCTCCCGAACAACTCGGGGAGGGCGTGAACTCGGGTCTTCGTAATGAGTTGACCGAGTTGATGGGCGTGGTTCGGCGACAGGCCGAAGCCATGCAGCGACAGGAGGAGCAAATTAAAAGGCTCCAAGACGAGATGGCGCAGCAAGCGGCTGCGATTAGGGAGGAGAGGTCGGGAGTACCTCCGGCCTCTGCTTCGGCACCGGCCGAGGAGGTGACACTGGCACCGGCCGTGGTGCCACCCACGCCACCGGTTGTGGCCGAGGGGTCGGGTGCTCCTATACCCGATTCCGAGATGGAGGACGCGGAACGAGAGCGCGCGCTTGCGGCTCTCATGAGGTTCAAGAAGTTCAACCCGCCTATCTTTAGCGAGGAGAATGTGGATCCGTGGGATGTAGAGACATGGATCGATGCTGTTGAGACGCTCTTCGAGGATCTTTATACCTTGGAGAGGGACAAGGTGCATCTCGCCGTTCATTGTTTAGAGCGATCGGCGAAGGTGTGGTGGAAGGGAGTCCGACGGGATAGACTCTCTAGCCTTCCGCCACCGTCGTGGGTAGAGTTTCGGGGTATGGTGTTCGCCACCTATTTCCCCGATAGCGAGAAAAGGAAGCTTCAAGAAAGGTTCCGCAAGTTAAAACAAGGGAACCGTACGGTGAGCGAGTACGAGAGGGAGTTCTCGTACATTATTAATTGCGTGCCGCACGTTGTCCGCGGAGAATTGGACAAGGTCGATTGCTTCGTGCGCGGACTTCGACCGGAGATCTTTCGAGCGGTGCACGCCCTCAAGCTTAGGACCTTTGCGGAGGTCTTGGCCCGTGCTCTTTGGGTGGAGCACGGGAATGCATGTGCGCGCGAGGAGCGCGAGTCTTGGGAAAAAGAAAAAGAAAAAGAAAAGGGGAAGAAGCGACCGGCGGGTGGCTCGGGTGGGCAGTCTAGCTCTAAGCGGCCCCCGAAGCACTCGCAGTCGCAGAATCAGTCCCGAGTGTCCCGACGGAATCGACCCTCAACCCAGTGCCCGATTTGTAGCGGCCCCCACCACCCTCAGCAATGTGACTATCGTGACGGCCGGTGCTACAAGTGCGGACAGCAAGGGCATATGAGGTACAACTGCCCGATGGATGGTGGCCGAGCACCGTCGTCGGCATCGGCATTTGCACCACCGAGACAGCTTGCGGGCATCCCACCCGCGGCGATGTCGGCAGGCCGTACCCAGCCGCCGAGACCAGTGGAGGGCCAGCGGCCAGCACCCAGTGGACGGGTATTCGCCTCTCAGGTGGAGGAGCCTTCTGCCCAGGAGGACGTTGTGGCAGGTATTGTGTTAATTAAAGGCATTCGATGTAGAGCTTTGTTTGATACTGGTGCATCGCATTCATTCATAGCTCGATCATTTGCTATTGCACATGGAATAGAAATTATAGATGCCACACATGTAAGAACTGTGCGAGTACCTGAACACACCTTTTGCGTGCATCACGCGTGTGTAGATTGCCCCGTGAGGGTTGAAAACTGGATCATGCCAGCTGACTTGCTGATGTTAAATCGAATGAATGAATATGATTTGATCCTACGAATGGATTGGCTCGCTAAGTATCACGCTACCATCGATTGTGAGAGCCGGATAGTGAGGTTTAGAGAACCCGGGCACAAAGAGTTTGTGTACCGTGGGTGTAAGAGTTCGCTCTTTGCTTCAATGGTGTCCACGTCGCAAGCAAGAAAGCTTATTGCTAGTGGTTGCATTGCCTACTTGGCGACGGTAGTGGATGACCGGAAGGAAGTGTTGGGGCTCGAGGACATTCCTATAGTCCAAGAGTTCCCGGATGTGTTTCCGACGGAGTTGCCCGGAATGCCACCGGATCGGGAAATAGAATTCGTGATTGATTTGCTCCAGGTACGGCGCCGATCTCTAAGGCCCCGTACATGATGGCACCCGCGGAACTGAAGGAATTGAAAGCACAATTGCAAGATTTAATGGACAAGGGTTTCGTAAAGCCAAGTGTGTAGCCTTGGGGAGCCCCTGTTCTATTTGTGCGAAAAAAGGACGGTTCGCTGCGGTTATGTGTAGATTACCGCGAGTTGAATAAAGTGACCGTCAAGAATAAGTACCCGTTACCCCGAATTGATGACTTATTCGATCAATTGCAACGGTCTCAGGTGTATTCAAAGATTGATTTGTAATCCGGTTATCACCAATTGAAGATCAAACCGGAGGATGTGCATAAGACCGCGTTTAGGACGCGGTATGGACACTACGAATTCACGGTTATGCCTTTTGGGCTTACTAATGCCCCGGCAGCGTTCATGGACCTAATGAACCGTGTGTTCAAACCACTACTAGATCGATTCGAGGTGGTGTTCATTGATGACATTCTTGTCTACTCTCAGAGTGAAGAGGAACATAAAGAGCACCTGGGGATTGTGCTACAAGTTCTTCGAGAGAACGAGTTATTCGCCAAGTTGAAAAAGTGCGAATTTTGGATCCCTGAGGTCGCTTTCTTGGGTCACGTAATTTCCGCGGAAGGAGTATCGGTGGACCCTACGAAAGTTGAGGCAATCAAGGATTGGCCTCGCCCGACCAATGTCACGAAAATACGAAGCTTTTTGGGTCTTGCGGGATAGTATCGGCGGTTCGTGGAGGGATTTTCAAAAATCTCCGGTCCACTAACGCGTCTTACCCGCAAGGGAGCCAAATATGTTTGGAGCGAGGAATGCGACCAAAGCTTTAAGGAGCTAAAGGAAAGGTTGACCTCGGCTCCGGTTCTCGCCTTGCCGATTGCGGGGGAGGGCTTTGTGGTGTATAGTGATGCATCACGACGTGGTCTTGGGTGTGTGCTTATGCAACGATGACAAGTAATAGCATATGCCTCTCAACAGCTGAAGAACTATGAGCAGAATTACCCCACCCACGACTTAGAACTCGCGGCGGTGGTCTTCGCACTTAAGTTGTGGAGACACTACTTGTACGGGGAGCATTGTGAGGTTTACACGGATCACAAAAGTTTAAAGTACTTATTCACTCAAAAGGAGTTGAACTTGAGGCAGCGGAGGTGGTTGGAGTTGATAAAAGACTATGACTTGACCATCTTGTACCACCCCGGTAGAGCCAATGTGGTGGCCGATGCGCTCAGTAGAAAATCCGTGGAGAACTTCGCAATTGAGATGACGGGACAAATGCCGTTGCTCAAAGAAATGGGCCGGTTCGACTTGGAGATCGTGGCCCCGGGCGTCCCCGCTAGACTTATGAATCTCGAGATTTGGCCAACTTTGTTGGAGAAAATAAAAGAAAAGCAATCCGGTGATCCGGAACTCCAAAGGGTGCGGGGTGCTATCGAGAGCGGGCGCGCCGGTGATTTTCATGTAGACTCGAAGGGCACAATTCGATTCCGAAATCGATTGTGCGTGCCAAAAGTCGAGGATATTCGTGGGGAGATCTTGAAAGAAGCTCACACTTCTCCCTATGCGATTCACCCGGGCGGCACCAAAATGTACAAGGATCTCAAATTGCATTATTGGTGGCCGGGGATGAAACTTGATGTTGGACACTTTGTGGCACGATGCTTAGTATGCCAACAAGTGAAGGCCGAGCGTCGCTTTCCGGCGGGAAAATTGCAAGGATTGCCCATTCCAGTTTGGAAGTGGGAGAATATCGCAATGGACTTTGTTGTGGGCTTACCTCGATCGCTAGGTGGCCACGACGCGATATGGGTGGTGGTGGATCGTTTGACAAAATCGGCACACTTTTTGCCAATCCACACCACTTGGTCGGGAGACAAGTTAGCGCAAGTCTACCTGGACGAGATTGTGCGGTTGCACGGGGTCCCGACCTCGATAGTTTCAGATCGAGATCCCCGTTTTACATCGCATTTTTGGAAAAGCTTGCAAGAAGCTTTGGGTACACGGCTCGATTTCAGTTCAGCATTCCATCCTCAAACTGACGGTCAATCGGAAAGGACAATTCAGATTTTGGAGGATATGCTACGAGCGTGTGTGTTGGACTTCAAAGGTGCATGGCCTACTCACTTGCCGATGGCTGAATTTGCTTACAATAATAGCTATCAAGTTAGCATCGGTATGGCACCTTTTGAGGCCTTGTATGGAAAGAAATGCCGCTCTCCCATCCATTGGAGTGAAGTCGGCGAGAGAAGGGTCTTAGGACCGGATGTGTTGCGTGAAGCGGAGGAAAAGGTCCGCTTGGCACGTGAACGCTTATCGACGGCACAATCCAGACAAAAGAGTTATACTGATCGACGTCGACGAGATTTGGAATTCGCGGTAGGAGACCGCGTTTTCTTGAAAGTATCACCCATGAGAGGGGTGAAGCGATTTGGTGTTCGGGGTAAGTTGAGTCCCCGTTATATTGGACCTTACGAGGTTTTGGAGCGTGTGGGATCCGTGGCATATCGGCTAGCTTTGCCGCCGAAACTTGCGGGGGTACACAATGTGTTCCATGTATCGACCCTCCGCAAGTATATGTATGATCCGGCGCACGTCCTCGTGTATGTGCCTATGGAGCTTCATGAGGATATGACTTATGAGGAATTTCTCTTGTGTATAGTGGATCGCGAGGTGAAAAGTTTAAGGAACCGTGAGATTCCTTATGTAAAGGTACAATGGACGAATCATGGTGAGCGCGAAGCTACGTGGGAATTGGAAAGCTCGATGAAGGAGCGATTTCCTTACCTCTTCGCTGAGTCCAGCTGAGGTATGATTTAGTTTCGCGGCCGAAACTCTCTTTAAGGGGGGAGGAATGTAGCACTCTGAATTTCGGTGCGTTGTATCGAACTTTACTAAATTTGATAAAGTTCGATGGAAGCCGATTATGGCTAGTGTGAAATTACGTTCCGAAGGTTTCGTAACACTGTTGGTGCGAGTGGAAACCCGGAAATCGAAAAAATTTGAGAAAAGGACCAACCGGAGCAAAACTGCTCACGGGGTCCGGACCCTGGAAGCTGGGGTCCGGACAATGAAGTCCGCGGGCAGCTGCGGTCCGGACCCGGGCAGCTACGGTCCGGACCCGAGCCGATTTCCGAAATGGGGTGCGTACGGGTTCCGGACCCGGGACCTGAGGTCCGGACCCGGCCTGCGCACTGGCCAGTTATCAGTGCGGGTGTCACGCCCCGGATTACTCGTTTCCTCGGGCTCGCCAACAGATCCGCCGTATACATAGATTTTTCTATGTATACGAAGCGATAGCTAACCTGTAAACAAACATACAAGCCACTACAAGAGATATATAGAGCTGAAATAAATCAGACTAATAACAAAAGCCACCTGTACAAATAGAGTCCAAAATACAACAGGTCCACCACAACCAAAATAGGTACAAATCCACAGTATATGTACATGGCACAACTCAAAATAAACTATCTCTAGTAGGGTCCTCCTCTAGGGACAACAGGGATAGGTAGGGATCTAGCTCGCGACTCCCTTACCTCGATCCGCGGGAACAGGCGCAGCAGCCGCAACAGAAGAAGGCTCTGCAAAAAGGTGGCAACAAAGGGTGTGAGAACTACTATCAAAAGAAGTAGTCCTCAGTGGGTACCGATACCGACCTCAACGGTCCACCCACTAAGTCTACGAGACTAACAGTATAGCTGGTAGGTAAAGAACAACAAAGTAAGCTGGAATAAACTCTACAGCTATCATGCCACTACCCTACCACTATCCAAGTCAACTCTCAAGTAAGCACCACCAAAGTGAGAAATCATCCCTGACCCAATCTATCGGAACCGCCCAAACGGGCTCGTCCAGCCAACTGCCTAGCCACACCGCACACTACCAAAAAGGGTAGCCGGTCCAAAACAGATCCACAATCTGTAGCGACATCAACGCAAAAGAGGCCTCACTCCGGAGCGCCACTCGGGGAAGCTACCCAGCCGAGTTAGTACGCGTATCTCTGTCGAGCACAAACAGGCTCCGACGGCTATAGTCAAAGAACAAAGGGGTCAAAAGGGGTCAAAGACTCTAAGCTCACGTGCCCTCAGCACAACCAGAAGCTAAAACAAGAGTCTGGGTCCACCGTCAACCCCGACGGCACCCGGTAATACAGAACAGTCTAACCCTGCTGTAAATACAAGCTCGGCATCCCAGCACGAGCGTAAACTCGTCCTATAACGAACTAAGTATCCACCTCGCACTAACAGCGGTGATACAAGAACAGAAACGGCTCCTAGAGCTAAATCTGATAACAGTTCGAAAAGTGACGGTTGTATGTTCGCGAGTTTTCTCCTAAGTCAATTCCCAGTTCAGCATGTAAAGTCATGTCGATAAATTATCAATTTATGCTCCAAATTCAGATTTCATATAAACACATGCAAATTCACGAATTCGAGCTACTAACATGATTAAACAGATAATAAAACAGCATGCTGCACTCTCTACACTTAGGAGGAAATCCGGCGATTTCGGTAACATCAACCCACCTCGAAAGCTATCCAACAGCGGCTAGCAGTCGAGTGGAAGGCCTCCAAACAACGCCGGCTGAAATCGAGCTCAAATCAGCAACCTCGAGATTCGGACCCACCTGCTCACTGTTCTGGGCGCCCAGAACATCAGCCCAGAACTGCAGCCTGGCAGCACAACCCACATGTGATCAACATGCGATAAAATCCAAATCCTAAGTCCAAATGCAGTGAAATTTGGCTCAACTCACCAGCAGAGGTTCAAGAACCAACCCTCCAAAATTCTGCCAAATCGGAGTTCGACTCGATGTCCAAAAAGCCTAAACACTGAATCAGGTCAACATCTGGACCCTCCTGCACATGGATCCAGAAGTTCCAGCACTTAAGCAAAACACAAACACAGCAAGAATTCAGGGATTCCAACGAATCTAGCTCATAGAAAGGGGTCACAAACCTCTCAAAAACAGTGATGGAACAATCCAAAACCTCTCCAAAGATCCTCACAAAGATCTGGATCTAAAAATCCAAGAAATTCCATCAATGACCCAAAAATTCAGCACTTAAGCAATTACTCAAAATCTGAGCTAGAACTCACCTTTGAATCCTCAATTCCAGTGGGAAGAACCTCCAAACCAGCAAGGAAAGTGGAAGGATCAATCTTCACTTCGTAATTCCAGCTCCCAAGAGATTGGATCCCAAGAACAAAGGAAAAACCCAAGTTTCAGCTCAAGAACACCAGGGGTCCAGTAAAACATCAACTGTAGCTTACATACCTGTCCAAATCGCAATTGGAAAGATTCCACTTCTTCCTCTGCGAGTCCTATATCCAACAAACCAAGTTTCGTTGGATTTGGATACTCCTACACTGCACACGAGCACGAACACTCCAGGTCGACGTTGCAGTTTCAGCAGGAAACCAAGTTCATCAATGGAGGAAGATGAAATTGGGAGAGAAGAGAGGGTTTCCCTTGCAAGCTCCGAGTTCACCTTGAAGAGGGGAGAAAAGAGCCTCAGGGGAGGTCGTCCACATCTTTTATAGACCACTAGTTTCGGTGCAATGAGCCTCAAGAACAGAATTACAACTAACCTGTCCTCAGCAGAAATCCACACTTCCGGGCGCCCGAAACTCATGAAGTGGGCGCCCGGTTCTTCAGCCTGCACCAACTCGACCATCGGACTCTCCGCCGCGGTCCGGTGCGCCCAAACCTGGTCCGGCGGATCTCACCAACCGATCAACACGTGTCGAGCCGTTCGATACTCACGAGGCAGGATTTCCGGACTCACTTTCCGGGCGCCCGAAACATGGATCCGAAATGACTTAGTAATTTTCAGTAAAGGGGCACTGAACAACTGGGCGCCCAAAACAGAGCATCCGGGCGCCCGAAACTCCAAAAGACCAAAACTTCAGTTTTGGCTCGCTTCGGTGCTCCGAGTCCGTTTTCGCGTCTATTTGACGCCGAAACGACTCCGACTTGTCTCGACCTTCTCCAGAAGTGTCGGACAGTCTAAAATACTACAGTCATTCCGTCAGTTAGGCCCCAGGGGTACTACATCCTTCCCCCCTACGGAAAGTTTCGTCCTCGAAACTCAAACTCAAACTCATACCTCAAGAAGACAGCTCGAAAAGGTAGGGATAGGATTCCCGCATCACCGTCTCCGGTTCCCAAGTCGCCTCACGCTCCTCGTGATTACTCCACTGCACTTTCACGTACGGTATGACTCGGTTGCGCAATTCTTTCGTCTCGCGAGCAAGAATCCGCACCGGTCGCTCCTCGTACTGCAGGTCCTCAGCCAACTCAAGTGGGGTGAAGTCAATCACGTGGGAGGGGTCGAACACATATCTCCTCAGAGCCGAGACATGAAACACATCATGGACTCCAGAGAGTCGCGGTGGTAGGGCAATCCTGTATGCTACCGGCCCCACTCGCTCTAACACCTCGAACGGGCTAACAAACCGTGGACTGAGCTTTCCATGAACTCCAAAACGGCGAATTCCTCTGGACGGCGAGACTTTCAAAAACACATGATCTCCAATCTGGAACTCCAAGTCTCGTCTCCTAGTATCCGCATAGCTCCTCTGTCGACTCTGGGCGGTCTCAAGACGTCGTCGAACCATCTTGACCTTCTCTTCTGCTTCCAACAGGATATCGGGACCCAAAGTCCTCCTCTCACCCACATCGCTCCAATGCAAGGGCGAACGACACCTGCGTCCATACAATGCCTCAAACGGAGCCATCTGGATGCTCGCTTGATAGCTATTATTGTACGCAAACTCAACCAGTCCTAAGTGTCGATGCCACCCTCCACCAAAGTCTAGGACACATGCCCTCAATATGTCCTCCAGGGTCTGAATGGTCCGCTCAGACTGACCATCTGTCTGTGGATGAAAAGCCGTGCTAAACCGCAGCTGAGTACCCAGTGCTGTCTGTAGACTCCTCCAAAACTGTGAGACGAATCGTGTGTCTCGATCAGACACAATCGAGGTAGGCACTCCATGCAGTCTCACTATCTCGTCCAAGTATAACTGAGCGAGTCTGTCCCTGGACCAAGTAGTCTGCACTGGTAAGAAGTGGGCAGACTTGGTCAGTCTGTCCACTATCACCCAAATAGTGTCAAAACCAGCCTGCGACCTCGGTAATCCCACGACAAAGTCCATGGCGATCTGGTCCCACTTCCACTCAGGTATTGGGAGACTCTGAAGCTTGCCAGCAGGTACTCGGTGCTCCGCCTTTACCTGTTGACAAGTCAAACACTGAGCCACAAATCTCCCAATATGGCGCTTCATTCCATTCCACCAGAAGTGTGCCTTCAAGTCCTTATACATCTTGGTTCCACCGGGGTGAACCGTATAAGGTGAGTAATGAGCCTCTCTCAAAATCTCCTCTCGGATCTCAGAATCCATAGGCACACACAGTCGGTCCCTGTACCGCAGTACTCCCGAACTGTCAACACTAAAATCCCCTGTCTGCCCGCTGGCAATCTGATCTCGAATCCTCATCAAGTAGGGGTCCACACTCTGTTTCTCTCGGATCCTATCCAACAGAGTGGGTTGCAAAACCAAAGACATAAGTTTTGCAGTAACCCCAGGGGATACCACCTCAAGCTCCAGCCGCCTCAACTCCTCAAGTAACGGCGCCTGCTGAGTGATCATCATACTAAGGCTCTGCACTGATCTCCTGCTCAACGCATCTGCCACTACATTCGCCTTGCCGGGATGATACTGGATGGTAATATCATAATCCTTCAACAGTTCCAACCACCGGCGTTGCCTCAGGTTCAATTCCTTCTGAGTGAACAGATACTTGAGACTTTTGTGATCTGTGAAAATCTCACAGTGCTCACCATACAGATAGTGCCGCCACAGCTTCAGTGCAAACACTACAGCTGCCAGCTCCAAATCATGCGTAGGATAATTCTTCTCATAATCCTTCAATTGTCGGGAGGCATAGGCAATTACCCTACCATGCTGCATCAACACACATCCCAAGCCACTGTGTGATGCATCACTATAAATCACAAATCCTTCCCCCATAACTGGAAGGGTAAGGATGGGAGCAGACATCAGTCTCTCCTTCAGCTCCTCAAAACTACGCTGGCACTCAGCACTCCAAACAAATCTAATCCCCTTCCTCGTCAGACGAGTGAGGGGTGTGGAGAGCTTCGCAAAGCCTTCCACAAATCGACGGTAATATCCAGCTAACCCGAGGAAACTCCTCACCTCGGTAACCGTCGTCGGTCTGGGCCAATCCCGCACAGTCTCAACCTTCTGTGGGTCCACCGCTACTCCAGTGGCCGAAATCACATGGCCCATGAAAGCTACCTCTCGAAGCCAGAACTCGCACTTCTTCAGCTTAGCATACAACTTCTTCTCTCTCAGAAGTTGCAGCACAAGCCTCAAGTGCTCCTCATGCTCAGCATCGCTCCGAGAGTAGATCAAGATGTCAAGGAAGAGAAGAGAGGAGGAAGAGAGGAGAAGGAGAGAGAAAGGGAAGAGGAGAGAGGAGAGGGAGAGAGAAGAGAGAGGGGAAGAGAGAAGAGGAAGAGGGAGGGGGAGGGAGGGAGAAGAGAGAGAGAGGAGGGGAGGAGAGAGGGAGAGGGAGAAGGAGAGAGGGGGGGAGGAAAGGGGAAGGAGAGAGAGAGAGAGAAGAAGGGGAGAGAGAGAGAAAGAAGAGAGGGAGGAAAGGGGAGAGAGAGGAGGAAGAGGGAAGGAAGAGAGGGGGGGGGAGAGGAGGGGAAGGGGGAGAGGGAGAAGAGAGAGGGAGAGAGAGGGAGGAGAAGAGGAGGGGGAGAGGGAGGGAGGAGAGAAGAAGGGGAAAAGAGAGAGAGGAGAAGGAAAGGGGAGAGAAGGAGAGAGAGAGAAGAGAGGGGGGGAGAGGGAGAGGGAAGAGGGGAGGAGAGAGAGAGAGAAGAGAGAAGGGGAGGGGAGAGAGAGGGAGAGGGAGAGGGAGGGAGAGAGAGAGGAGAGGAGGGAGAAGGGGAGAGAGAGAGGGGGAGAAAGAGAGGGGGAGAGAGAGAGGAGAGGAAGAGGAAGGAGAGAAAGGGAGAGAGGGAAGAGGAGAGAGAGAAGGGGAGAGGAGGGGGAGAGAGAGGAGAGAGAGAGAGAAGAGAGAGAGGAGAGGAAGGAGGGGGGGGAGGAGAGGGGGGAGAGAAGGAGGAGGAAGGGAGAAGAGAGGGGAGAGAGGGAGAAGAGAGAGAGAAAGGAGAGAGAGGGAGAGGAGAGGAGGGAGAGAAGAGAGGGAGAAGAGAGAGAGGAGAGAGGGGGGGGGAGAGGGGAGGAGAGGAGAGGGGAGGGAGAGGGGGGGAGAGAGAGAGAGAGGGGGGGGGGGAGGAGGAGGAGGAGAGAGGGGGAGGGGGAGAGAGAAGAGAAGAGAGAGAGGGAGGAGGAGGAGGGAGAGAGAGAGGAGAGAGGGGAGAAGAGAGAGAGAGAAAGAGAGAGGGGGGGGAGGGAGGGAGGGAGGAGAAAGAGAGGGGAGAGGAGAAGAGGGAGAAGAAGAGAGGGAGAGGGGGAGGAAGGGGAGGGGGAGGGGGGAGAGGAAGAGGGAGGAGGGGGGGGAAGGGAGGGGGGGAAGGGGGAGAGAGGAGAAGAGGGGGAGAGAGAGGGGAGGGAGAGAGAGAGAGAGGAGAGGAGAAGAGAAGGAAGGGGGAAGGAGGGGGAGAGAGGAGAGAGGGAGAGAGGGAGAGGAGAGGAGGGAGGGAGGAGAGAGGGAGAGGGGGGAAGAGGAGGAGGGGAGGAGAAAGGGGGGAGAAGGGGGGAGAGAGAGGAAGAGAGAGAGAGAGAGAGAGGAGGGGGAGAAGAAGGGAGAGGGGAGAAAGAGAGAGGGGGAGAGGGGGGGGGGGGGGAGGGAGAGGGGGGGGGGGGAAAGGGGAGAGAGAGAGGGAGAGAGGGGGGGGGGGGGGAAGGAGGGGGGGAAGGAGGAGAGGAGAGGAAGGAGAGGGGAGGGGAGAGGGGAGAGAGGAGGGGAGGAGGGGAGAGAAGGAGAGAGGGGGAGAAGAGAGGAGAGAGGGGAGGAGGGGGAGGGAGAGGGAGGGGAGGAAGAGGGAGAGGAGGGAGAGAGAGGGGGGGGGGAGGAGAGGAAGGAGGAAGGGAGGGGAGGAGGAGAGAGGGGGAGGGAGGGGAAGGAGGAGAGAAAGGAGAGAGGGGGGAAGGGGGAAGGGGGAGAGAGAGGGAGGAGAGGAGAAAGAGAGGGAGGGGGAGAGGGGAGAAGAGAGGGAGAAGAGAAAGGAGGGAGGGGGGGAGGGAGGGAGAGAGAGGGGAGGAGGAGAGGGGGGAGGGGGAAGGGGAGAGGAAGGAGGAGAGGGGGGGGGGGGGAAGGGGGGAGGGGAAGGGGGGGAGGAGAGAGGGGAAGGAGAGGAGAGGGGGGAGAGGGGAGAGGGGAGGGAAGAAAGGAGAGAGAGAGGAGAGGGGGAGAGGAGAGGGAGAGGAAGAAGAAGAAGAGGAGAGGGAAACTCCAGGATAGAAGGTGGAATTGGAGAAAGTGGAGTGTTCCCTGCCTATTCTAACACCACACACGGATTGCCCTTGTGATAACAGACCGAAAATTGCCCAGTTCTCCACACTTATGCAACCTTCAACCCAGCCAGAGAAGACAGAAGAACATTGCTCCTAGAAAACGGTCATGTGCATAGCATACGAGGTATGAGGGTAAAGGGTAGAAGGGGAAAGAAATAGAGAGAAGAAGAGACAGAGAAAGAACCCGGAGGGCTGGATGTACTGATAGAGGAGGAGTGAGGGGGATTGAAAGGGGAAGCTTACCGGAGATGACAGAAAATATTTCTGCAAAAACCCGAGAAGAACTGGGTTTTCGGTCTCAACATGGCATTTCGGTTATACCATCTCACAATACCGTTACTATTTTACTCCGCAATTCTCCGGTATTGGAGAGTTCACCTTTTCGAAGTCTATTTTCGCGCCTCAATTGCGCCGAAAACACTTCGCACAGGTCCCGAACTTGGTCAAAGCCTCACATATAGCCTCTCATGCTATTTTTCCACCGGAACTCTACGATTTGCAGAAGTTCGGTACGATGCACTGAAATTCAGTGTACTACATTCCACCCCCATTAAAGAGAGTTTCGGCCGCGAAACTAAATCATACCTCAGCTGGACTCAACGAAGAGGTAAGGAAATCGCTCCTTCATCGAGCCTTCCAATTCCCATGTAGCCTCGCGCTCACCGTGATTCGTCCATTGTACCTTTACATAAGGAATTTCACGGTTCCTCAAACTTTTCACCTCGCGATCCATGATACACAAGGGAAACTCCTCATAAGTCATATCCTCATGAAGCTCCATAGGCACATACTCGAGGACGTGCGCTGGATCATACATATACTTGCGGAGGGTCGATACATGGAACAAATTGTGTATCCCCGCAAGTTTTGGCGGCAAAGCTAGCCGATATGCCACGGATCCCACACGCTCCAAAACCTCATAAGGTCCAATGTAACGGGGACTCAACTTACCCCGAACACCAAATCGCTTCACCCCTCTCATGGGTGATACTTTCAAGAAGACGGTCTCCTACCGCGAATTCCAAATCTCGTCGACGTCGATCCGCATAACTCTTTTGTCTAGATTGCGCCGTCGATAAGCGTTCGCGTGCCAAGCGGACCTTTTCCTCCGCTTTACGCAACACGTCCGGTCCTAAGACCCTTTTCTCGCCGACTTCACTCCAATGAATAGGAGAGCGGCATTTCCTTCCGTACAAGGCTTCAAAAGGTGCCATACCGATGCTAGATTGATAGCTATTATTGTAAGCAAATTCAGCCATCGGTAAGTGAGTAGGCCATGCACCTTTGAAGTCCAACACACACGCTCGTAGCATATCTTCCAAAATCTGAATTGTTCTTTCCGATTGACCGTCGGTTTGAGGATGAAATGCTGAACTGAAATCGAGCCGTGTACCCAAAGCTTCTTGCAAGCTTTTCCAAAAATGCGATGTGAAACGGGGATCTCGATCTGAAACTATCGAGGTCGGGACCCCGTGCAACCGCACAATCTCGTCCAGGTAGACTTGCGCTAACTTGTCTCCCGACCAAGTGGTGTGGATTGGCAAAAAGTGTGCCAACTTTGACAAACGATCCACCACCACCCAAATCGCGTCGTGGCCACCTAATGATCGAGGTAAGCCCACAACAAAATCCATCGCGATATTTTCCCACTTCCAAACTGGAATGGGCAATCCTTGTAATTTTCCCGCCGGAAAGCGACGCTCGGCCTTCACTTGTTGGCATACTAAGCATTGTGCCACAAAGCGTCCCACATCAAGTTTCATCCCCGGCCACCAATAATGCAATTTGAGATCCTTGTACATTTTGGTGCCGCCCGGGTGAATCGCATAGGGAGAAGTGTGAGCTTCTTTCAAGATCTCCCCCCGAATGTCCTCAACTTTTGGCACGCACAATCGATTTCGAAACCGAATGGCGCCCTTCGAGTCCACATGAAAATCACCGGCGCGCCCGCTCTCGATAGCACCCCGCACCTTTTGGTGTTCCGGATCACCGGATTGCTTTTCTTTTATTTGCTCCAACAAGGTCGGCCACACCTCGAGACTCAAAAGTTTAGCGGGGACGCCTGGGGCCACGACTTCCAAGTCAAACCGGCCCATTTCTTTGATCAACGGCATTTGTCCCGTCATCTCAATCACGAAGTTCTCCACGGATTTTCTACTGAGCGCATCGGCCACCACATTGGCTCTACCGGGGTGGTACAAGATGGTTAAGTCGTAATCTTTTATTAACTCCAACCATCTCCGTTGCCTCAAGTTCAACTCCTTCTGAGTGAATAAATACTTTAAGCTTTTGTGATCCGTGTAAACCTCACAATGTTCCCCGTATAAATAGTGTCTCCACAACTTAAGTGCGAAGACCACCGCCGCAAGTTCTAAATCGTGGGTGGGATAATTCTGTTCATAGCTCTTTAGCTGTCGAGAGGCATATGCTATTACTTGTCCTCTTTGCATAAGCACACACCCAAGACCACGCCGTGATGCATCACTATACACCACAAAGCCCTCCCCCGCAATCGGCAAGGCGAGAACCGGAGCCGAAGTCAACCTTTTCTTTAGCTCCTTAAAGCTTTGGTCGCATTCCTCGCTCCAAACATATTTGGCTCCCTTGCGGGTAAGACGCGTTAGTGGACCGGAGATTTTTGAAAATCCCTCCACGAACCGCCGATAGTATCCCGCAAGACCCAAAAAGCTTCGCACCTCCGTGACATTGGTCGGGCGAGGCCAATCCTTGATTGCCTCAACTTTCGTAGGGTCCACCGATACTCCTCCCGCGGAAATTACGTGACCCAAGAAAGCGACCTCACGGATCCAAAATTCGCACTTTTTCAACTTGGCGAATAACTCGTTCTCTCGAAGAACTTGAAGCACAATCCTCAGGTGCTCTTTATGTTCCTCTTCACTCCGAGAGTAGACAAGAATGTCATCAATGAACACCACCACGAATCGATCTAGTAGTGGTTTGAACACACGGTTCATTAGGTCCATGAACGCTGCCGGGGCATTGGTAAGCCCAAAAGGCATAACCGTGAATTCATAATGTCCATACCGCGTTCTAAACGCGGTCTTATGCACGTCCTCCGGTTTGATCTTCAATTGGTGATAACCGGATTGCAAATCAATCTTTGAGTAAACCCGAGACCCTTGCAACTGATCGAACAAGTCATCAATTCGCGGTAACGGGTACTTATTCTTGACGGTCACTTTGTTCAACTCGCGGTAATCCACACACAACCGCAGCGAACCGTCCTTTTTCCTCACAAGTAGAACAGGGGCTCCCCAAGGTGACACACTTGGCTTTACGAAACCCTTGTCCATTAAATCTTGCAATTGTGCTTTCAACTCCTTTAGTTCCGCGGGTGCCATCCTGTACGGGGCCTTAGAGATCGGCGCCGTACCCAGGAGCAAATCAATTACGAATTCTATTTCCCGATCCGGTGGCATTCCGGGCAACTCCGTCGGAAACACATCCGGAAACTCTTGGACTATAGGAATGTCCTCGAGCCCCAACACTTCCTTTCGGTCATCCACTACCGTCGCCAAGTAGGCAATGCAACCACTAGCGATAAGCTTTCTTGCTTGCGACGTGGATACCATTGAAGCAAAGAGCGAACTCTTACACCCATGGTACACAAACTCTTTGTGCCCGGGTTCTTTAAACTTCACTATCCGGCTCTCACAATCGATAGTAGCATGATACCTCGAGAGCCAATCCATTCCTAGGATCAAATCATATTCATTCATTCGATTTAATACCAGCAAATCAGCTGGCATGATCCAGTTTCCAACCCTCACGGGGCAATCTACACACGCGTGATGTACGCAAAAGGTGTGTTCGGGTACTTGCACCGTTCTTGCATGTGTGGCATCTATAATTTCTATTCCATGTGCAGTAGCAAATGATCGAGCAATGAATGAATGCGATGCACCAGTATCAAACAAAGCTCTACATCGAATGCTTTTAATTAACACAATACCTGCCACGACGTCCTCCTGGGCAGAAGGCTCCTCCACCTGAGAGGCGAATACCCGTCCACTGGGCGCTGACCGCTGGCCCTCCACTGGTCTCGGCGGCTGTGCCCGGCCCGCCGACATCGCCGTGGGTGGGATGCCCGCAAGCTGCCTCGGTGGCGCAAACGCCGACGCCGATGACGGTGCTCGGCTATCATCCATCGGGCAGTTGTACCGCATATGCCCTTGCTGTCCGCACTTGTAGCACCGGCCCTCACGATAGTCACATTGCTGAGGGTGGTGGGGGCCGCTACAAATCGGGCACTGGGTCGAGGGTCGATTCCGTCGGGACCCTCGGGACTGATTCTGCGACTGCGAGTGCTTCGGGGGCCGCTTAGAGCTAGACTGCCCACCCGAGCCACCCGCCGGTCGCTTCTTCCCCTTTTCTTTCTCTTTTTCTCTTTCCCAAGATTCGCGCTCCTCGCGCGCACATGCATTTCCGTGCTCCACCCAAAGAGAACGGTCCAAGACCTCCGCAAAGGTCCTAAGTTTGAGGGCGTGCACCGCCCGAAAGATCTCCGGTCGAAGTCCGCACACGAAGCAATCGACCTTGTCCAATTCTCCGCGGACAACGTGCGGCACGCAATTAATGATGTACGAGAACTCCCTCTCGTACTCGCGCACGGTACGGTTCCCTTGTTTCAACTTGCGGAACCGCTCTTGAAGTTTTCTTTTCTCGCTATCGGGGAAATAGGCGGCGAACACCATACCCCGAAACTCCTCCCATGTCGGTGGCGGAAGGCTAGGGAGTCTATCCCGTCGGACTCCCTTCCACCACACCTTCGCCGATCGCTCCAAGCAATGAGCGGCGAGATGTACTTTATCCCTCTCCAAGGTATAGAGGTCCTCGAAGAGCGTCTCAATAGCATCGATCCATGTCTCTACATCCCACGGATCCACATTCTCCCCGCTAAAGATAGGCGGGTTGAACTTCTTAAATCTCATGAGAGCCGAAAGTGCTCGCTCTCGTTCGCGTCCTCCATTTCGGAATCGGGTATAGGGGCACCCGACCCCTCGGCCACAACCGGTGGCGCAGGTGGCACCACGGCCGGCGCCGGTGTCACCTCCTCGGCCGGTGCCGAAGCAGAGGCCGGAGGTACTCCCGACCTCTCCTCCCTAGTTGCAGCCGCCTGCCGCGCCATCTCGTCTTGGAGCCTTTTAATTTGCTCCTCCTGTCGTTGCATGGCCTCGGCCTGTCGCCGAACCACGCCCATTAACTCGGTCAACTCATTGCAAAGAGCCGAGTTCTCGCCCTCCCCAAGTTGTTCGGGAGCCGCGCTCGCACTTCCGAGCCCGGCCCTCAAAGGAGGCCGTCCACGTACCATTATCCTGAAAACACAACGACTTTGGTCATTTCATGACATTCAAAGTCATTTGCAATATTATACTTCACGAAAATAAACGTGAACCCAATCTAGGCGAAAGTCACACAAGGGTCCTTATTCCCCTCACTTGGTTTCATGTTGTCGGCCGCCAACATGAACACTCTTGGTGAAGAATAAGACACACCTCGAATCTACCTCTATTTCCAACTAGAGGTATAAGGACATAACCCAATCACTTATCTTTCGCCACATCAAAGATCTCGTCACTCACGAGCCTACACTCCTAGGGTCTTTTCCATCCTAGGGTTCTTAGGTCAACCTAGACCGTTTCTATGCTCTGATACCACCTCAGTCTGTCACGCCCCGCCGGGCCTTTAACACCAACTAGGTGGAAAGGATAACCGCACGGGCGCATGCCCCAGACCCGCCGAACGGATAGAGTCTTTTCTACCCGCCCAAGGCGTCACAACACAAGCTTATCCACAATGTTCCAACTAGGAACGGAGTACAAGAGTTGCACAAGGAAAGCATCAACATAAAGAAGTTCTACTTCTATTACATCACATTGCACATTTATACATGCCCAAATTTTTTTCTTTTCATTCCGTACACCATATTTCAAAACGATGGAATATACAGTTTTCATACATAAAATGAAAATTCCCTATGCTATCATAATCCAAAACTAGGGTTACAACTCTATGTATCACCAAATGGAAGGGCCGCTATCTAAAGAGCCAAACCCTTGCCTCGCTCCGCCGCCTCACTCGCGGAAGGACCTGAAAAACGTGGGGCGAGAACTATAAACATAGTTCCCAGTGGGTAAGGCCACCCAAGAGAGAAGCTCGACCCACCAGGTCCAAAAAACACCATATGCATAAGTTAGCTCACATATAACTATGCAACAATTATTTACATGCTTGTAAATAAACATAAAGGATGCAACCAAATGAAATATAAATTATCATTCTCTCCTAGGTTCATCCTATGTCTCACATTGACTAAGTTCATTTACTTGTCATTTACTTATGGTTTCGGAATCGCCGTCTCACCATAATTGTTCCAACATCCAAGGAGTGAACTCGTCACCTCCTAGTTCGAGTAGCGAACTCGTCGCATACTCGGGATAGCAAAATCGTCGCATACCCCGTCTCAACACCGCCATCGCATGGCATGGATAGCGAACTCGTCGCATATCCGGGATAGCAACCTCGTCGCACATCCCATCTCGACACCGCCAACTCATGGCGTGGTAGCGAAGTCGTCGCATACCCGGGATAGCAAACTCGTCGCACATCCCGTGTCGACACCGCCAACTCGTGGCATGGTAGCGAAATCGTCGTCTACCCGGGATAGCAAAATCGTCGCACATCCCGTTGTTCACATTTTTCACTTGTCAACCTAAGTCTCATGACCTTAGGTTCAAGTCACTAAGTCTCACCTATGTTCAATAACACTAGGTTCACTTTCTCGTTCTCAACCTAGGTTCCATGACTCTAGGTTTCAATCTCATGTCCAACCTATGTTCAATGACACTAGGTTCCATTATCACATATTACAACCTATGTTCAATGACATTAGGTTCAATTCTCATATGTTCCAACCTATGTTCAATACACTAGGTTTAGTCCTCTTGTCCAACCTATGTTCAATAACACTAGGTTTAATCATACATGCAACCATGCAACAAGTATAGATAATTGAATTATACTTGAATTCTACATCATGCAATAGGAGCTCATTTCTCTACCTATCATGATTTTTACCTTTGCCAACATGCAAATTCTAGGGTTCACAACACATACCATTTTATTTTTAAATGGCTATTTACCCTAGACATGGAAGTGACCTAATCACTTCGGTAAACACAAACCCACCTCAAGAGCTTCCAAATTCTTGTATTCTTCAAGCTCCTAAGTGTCCAAGCCTTGAGTTCTTGCTTCGACCCAAGCTTCTACAAGAAAACGGTTCGTTACTCGTTACGAACCCTAAATTCAACTCAATATGTGAAATCAAGTGTTCCAACATGATTTCCTATGCCTCAATTGTAATTATCGAAGGTCCAAATATTTTTGGAACCTCTCATTGCAAAAACCCTCATTCTACCTAGGGTTTGCATGCATGCAAGCCAAACCCTAGATTTCATGGCCAATCTCCCACCATTTGTGGTTTAGATTGCCAAGGGTTCCCAAAAACCTCATTTCAAAGGATTAAATCCAAGGTTTGAACCCAAAACGTGAGGTACTAACCTTAATCACGAAATTCCCAAGCTCCTTCTTGCACCAAGAAGCTTCTTTTCTCCTTTGGAAGCTTTTTTCCAAGGTCAATCCACCCTTTTCTCCAAGTTTTGGAGAGATCTCTAGAGAGAGAAAGTGGAGAAGATGGTGAGGAGAAATGGAGAAGAAGGTGACTGAGAAAGGGGAGTGTTCCCTGCCTTTCTAACACCCCCACGAGTGTGAAAAGACCAAATTGCCCTTCTCCACACTTAACACTCTCAACCAGCCAAAACTGGACATTGTATACCGGTATGTGCATATGCATACCGGTATACGGGTGTTGGTTCCGGTATACCTCGGAGATTCCGCAGAACCCGAGAGCTGGATTTACTGTTTCGACCATCACATACCGGTATACCCTTTCACATACCGGTATACTCCGAAAAATTCTGCAAAACCCGAGAACTGGGTTTTCGGTCTCAACATGGCATTCCGGTATACCATCTCAAATACCGGTACAATTCACTCCAATTCCGGTATTGGAGTTCACATACCGGAATCCAGTGCAGACTTCCCAAGTTCAGCAGTTTTAGCCTTTTCGAAGTCTATTTTCGCGCCTCAATTGCGCCGAAAACACTTCGCACAGGTCCCGAACTTGGTCAAAGCCTCACATATAGCCTCTCATACTATTTTTCCACCGGAACTCTACGATTTGCAGAAGTTCGGTACGATGCACTGAAATTCAGTGTACTACACGAATTGTTCGCGAATTTTTGGGCCAACCGAATTATTCGCGAACTATTTGCGAATTATTTCTGAATTATTGAAAATTTAATAAAAAACTTATAATTTTTATGTTTAAGTATTGATTATTTTATATTTTATATTTAAATATGAGTTCTCTGTTCATTCGCCCAAAAAAAAATCTTTTTATATTTTATAATTAATTATGGGCTATTTTAATCTATTTCTTACTTGGTTGTTTATATGCCATATTGTATAATATAATTCTCTATAAATTTTTTTATTTAACCTACTTTATTTTGTAGGTTTCTATTCTTAAGAATTAAAATTGTTTACGATAGTAGTATGAATCTAGAAAAAAATTTAAGTTTAATAGGCGAATTTTTGATCCCGAATTTTTAATTGGTTAACGTATAATTTTCGTATAAATCGCGGATCCGAATAATTACCGAATCCATTTTTTAAGCCGAATTTTTCAACGAATTTAAAAATTAGGAGACGACTTTATGCGTATTATACCCGTGTGAGAATTCGAATTTTTAAATTTTTGTGAAATTTGAATTATGTGTTCCTCTCCCCTTTTGCTGTGTATTTGATCCGTATTTGTATATATGTAGTACCCCTGGGGCTTAACTGACGGAATGACTGCAGTATCCTAGACTGTTCGACACTTCTGGAGAAGGTCGAGACAAGTCGGAGTCGTTTCGGCGCCAAATAGACGCGAAAACGGACTCGGAGCACCGAAGTAAGCCAAAACTGAAGTTTTGGGCTTTTGGACTTTAGGGCGCCCGGAAGTTTTGTTTTGGGCGCCCAGATGTTGAGTGCTCGTTTTCTGAAACTGCTAAGTCATTTCGGATCCAGGTTTGGGCGCCCGGAAAGTGGATCCGGAAATGTACCTCGTGAGTATCGATCCGTTTGACACGTGTTGGTTGGTAGGTGAGTTCCGCCGGACCAGGTTAGGGTGCACCGGACCGTGGGCGGAGAGTCCGATGTTCTGGACTTGTGCAGGCTGAAGAACCGGGCGCCCACTTCTTGGGTTTCGGGCGCGCGAATGTGTGTTAACCTGCTGAGAAACAGGTTAGCAGCTTGTTGTTCTTGAGGTCCATTTCACCGAAACCCTTTGTCTATAAAAGTTGTGGACGACCTCCCCTGAGGCTTTTTCTCCCCTCTTCTTGGTGAACTTGGATTTTGCAAGGAAAGCCCTCCAATTCCTCCCAAATTCCACCTTTGTCCATTTGAAGGCCCTGGATTTCTGCAGAACTACCGCATCGACCCGTGGTGTTCTTGCTCTTGTGCAGTGTGGGAGTGTCCAAATCCTACGAAACTTGGTTTGTTGGATAGAGGACTCGTAGAGGAAGACGTGGAATCCTTCCAATCGCAATTTGGACAGGTATGTAAGATACAGTTGCTGTTTTACTGGACCCCTTGTATTCTTGAGCTGAAACTTGGGTTTTCCTTTGATCTTATGGATCCAAATCTCTTGGGAGCTGGAATTTCGAAGTGAAGATTGGTCCTTCCTTATTCCTTGCTGGTTTGGAGGTTCTTTCCACCTGAATTGAGGATTTAAAGGTGAGTTATAGCTCAGAGTTTGAGTTTATTGCTTAAGTGCTGAAATTTTGGTTCTATTGATGGATTTCTTGGATTTTGAATCCAGATCTTTGTGGGAATCTTTGGAGAAGTTTTGGATTGTTCCATCACTGTTTTTGAGAGGTTTGTGACCCTTTTCCATGGGCTAGATTCGTTGGAATTCCAGAATTCATGCTAGATGTGTTGTTTGCTGAGTTGCTGGAATTTCTGGATGCATGTGCAGGAGGGTCCAGAAGTGGGTCCGAATCAGTGTGAGGGCTTTTTGGACATCGAGTCGAGCTCCGTTTTGGCTGAAATTTGGAGGGTTTGTTCTTGAACCTCTGCTGGTGAGTTGGGCAAAGTTTCACTGCATTTGGACTTATGATTTGGATTTTATCGCATGTTGAATCCATATGGGTTGTGCTGCCAGGCTGCAGTTCTGGGCTGATGTTCTGGGCGCCCAGAACTTGAGCAGGTGGGTCCGAATCTCGAGGTTGTAGATTTGAGCCCGATTTTAGCCGGTGTTATTTGCAGGCCTTCCACTCGACTCCTAGCCCTTGTTGGATAGCATTCGAGGTGGGTTAATGTTACCGAAATCGCCGGATTTCCTCCTAAGTTGTAGAGAGTGCAGCATGCTGTTTATTTATCTGTTTAATCATGTTAGTAGCTCGAATTCATGAATTTGCATGTGTTTATATGAAATCTGAATTTGGAGCATAAATTGATAATATATAGACACATGACTTTACATGCTGAACTGGGAATTGACTTAGGAGAAAACTCGCGAACATACAACCGTCACTTTTCGAACTATTATCAGATTTAGCTCTAGGAGCCGTTTCTGTTCTTGTATCACCGCTGTTAGTGCGAGGTGGATACTTAGTTCGTTATAGGACGAGTTTACGCTCGTGCTGGGATGCCGAGCTTGTATTTTACAGCAGGGTTAGGCTGTTTTGTATTACCGGGTGCCGTCGGGGTTGACGGTGGACCCAGACTCTTGTTTTAGCTTCTGTTTGTGCTGAGGGCACGTGAGCCTAGAGTCTTTGACCCTTTTGACCCCTTTCTTTTGATTATAGCCTGCCGGAGCCTGATTGTGCTCGACAGAGATACGCGTACTAACTCGGTTGGGTAGCTCCCCCGAGTGTCGCTCCGGAGTGAGGCCTCTCTTGCGTTTATGTCGCTGCAGATTTGCATCTGATGTTTGGACCGGCTACCCTTTTTGGTAGTGTGCGGTGTGGCTAGGCAGTTGGCTGGACGAGCCTGTTTGGGCGGTTCCGATAGATTGGGTCAGGGGTGACTTTTCACTTTGGTGATGCTTACTTGAGAGTTGACTTGGATAGTGGTAGGGTAGTGGCTTTACAGCTGTTGAGTTTATTCCAGCTTTCTTTGTTGTTCTTTACCTACCAGCTATATTGTTAGTCTCGTAGACTTAGTGGGTGGACCGTTGAGGTCGGTATTGGTACCCACTGAGGACTACTTCTTTTGATAGTAGTTCTCACACCCATTGTTGCCACCTTTTCTTGCAGAGCCTTCGTCGGTTGCGGCTGCTGCTCTTGTTCCTGCGGATCGAGGTAAGGGAGTCGCGAGCTAGATCCCTACCTGTCCCTGTTGTTCCTAGAGGAGGACCCTACTAGAGATAGTTTCTTTTGAGTTGAGCCATGTACATATACTGTGGATTTGTCCCTATTTTGGTTTTGGAGGGACTGTTGTATTTTGGATTCTATATGTACAGGTGGTTTTTGTTATTAGTATGTTTTATTTCAGCTCTATATCTCTTGTAGTTGCTTGTATGGTTGTTTACAGGTTAGCTATCGCTTCGTATACATAGAAATATCTATGTATACGGCGGATCTGTTGGCGAGCCCGGGGAAACGAGTAATCCGGGGCGTGACAATATATATACATGTGTAGGTATATATATATATATATAAATGTATATATATTGTATTTATAGTGTATTTTTAGGTTTTTATTGTTTTATGTTATGGTTGCGGAGAGAGAACGGCTTAACGGCGCATTCGGAGTCCGTTTCTGACGATCCAAAATGGTAGATTCGATGTCTCGGCAGTGCTGAACGCGATGGCGCAATCCATTTCGACATGCGACGGACGAATCGAGAGATATCGCGAGTTCTTCGCTGAGGGGTCGTATTGTATATTTTACTATTTCGCGATATGGACCCTGTTTCACGCACCGTTTTGCGTGAGATTGTTTGTGGAGGGGTGTCTGGGCATTTTGTTCCTGCTGTGAGGGACTGGGGGCTAATTTCTTATGTTTGAGGGGTGTTTGTGCAATTGTACAAGTGTGGTTATGTGTTGTGTGTGTGTGAGTGGAGAGAGAGTGGACACCTCACTTCCTCTTTCTTCCCTCAGCTCCCAGCACTGAGCCACCCCTCTCCCCAGCTCCTCTGCCATCTCCCCGAGCGCCGCCGGCCGCCGCCGACCACCCCTGGCCGGCGCAAACCCCGGCCAACCACCCTCTCTCCCTTTTCTTCTTCTTCTCCTTCTTCTTCTCCTTATTCTCCTTCCCGGCAGTGTGCACCCTGGGTGAACCCACGCCTGAGCTTCCCCGGAGGTGGCACGACTGCCGGCGACCTGCCCAGCCGCCGGGAGCCGCCGCCGTGCGCCGCCGAGCTGCTACAGCTGCTGCTAGGGCAGCTGCGGGCAGGGAGTTGGTGACCTGAGTAGCCGCCGCCTCCCGCCGCCTCGGAGGGTGCGCGCCGCCACCCTCTGGACCTCCGGCGTTGTCGCCTTCCTCCCCGACTGCCGCCATGCCGCCGGAGCGCCGCCGCAGCCGCCGCGGGCTCAGCCTGGGTAGCTAGGGCAGCCGCGGCCGAGCTCCCTCCGCCGCCGCCACTGCCGGTTTTTTTTTTGTCGCGGTCACCGGCCACCCGACGTCCGGCGACCCCCTCTTGCCGGTGCTCGCGTCGCCGCCGGCCGCCGTCGCCGTTTGTTGCCGGCGCCGCCGTGCCCTAGCCACTCGAGAGCACTCCTTCTCCCCGCGCCGCCGCCGCCGCTTCCTGCCGCCGGTTGAGGTGAGCATTCCCTTCCTCACCACCCCCGCATCCAACCCTGGCCGCCGCGCACCGTGCATGTCGGCCGGCAGCCGGCCGGAGCTAGTTGCTCCGGCCAGGGTGTTGTTTTGGCTTGTTTTGGGCCGCATGCATGGTTCTGGCTCCCTGTTGCCTCCCGAAGCTCGGGAAGGTGAGCACGATGATCGCGGCGACGCGCTGATCACCATGCTCACCTTAGTTTTCTGTTTTGGTGAGCCGTTTCGCTGTTCGGCCTTTGTCGAGCAATGTTATCGCATGTTCTCGCTGTTTTTATGGGTTTTCTGTGCTTGCAACTGGTCCTGTCGCAGTGGGGCTGTAAGCACGGCCTCCGTTACGTCGTTACCTATTCGCTGGTGCTTGCGGAAGGTCGTGCGGACGAACGGAGTGCTCGAACGGCCTTAATTATGCTTGTTTATGTATATTATGTTGCTTGTTTGAGGACTTTGGTGATTGTGGCAGCATTGCGACACTGCGGGCATGACCCTTGAGGCCCTGTGGACTGGTTGTCCAACCCCTTCGCCCTTCGCGGAGATCCGGATTTATTTCTGATGCGTTTTCCGATGAAATAGTCGGCGAAACGCGTGTTTTTAGTCGTGCGACTCACTTGCTGTTTTCGCAAGTGACTTGGCTTCGTCATTTAGCTTCGTTGGCTGTTCCTCATCGCTGTCCCGAAGTTCTGAGGACAGCGGATGAGAGACGAAGGGTTCCGGTGCCAAATCGGCATTTTTCGGGAAACCGGGAAGCCGTTTCGGGTGCGTTTGTGTTCGTGGCACCCCGAGCTTGTGCTCGCTGTCCCGTCACTTTGTTTTGTGTGTTTGGGGACAGCGGAGGACTTGGTTTGGCTGTTGGTACCCCTCTGGGGCTTAGCGTGGTTTCGGGATCGTCCCGGTGGGTTTTCCGGATGATCCGTCGGTTTCGGGATATGAGCGCCTTGTGTTTAGTGTCGACTTGGTGGACCTTGACCCTGTGAGTCTTTCGTAGGTCCTGTCGTGGGGTTCCCGAGAGCCGTCGGTGTTAGGCTCTAGCGTTTCTATAGGTGGGTACTTCGATCCGGAGTCGGTTCAGTGGACTACGGTGATACCTTTCTATCCCTTCTCTTGCATTTCAGTTATTAGTTAACTTGACTCCTATTGACTCTACATATGTGTGCTTGCCTTAGTAGAGTAGTTGTTGGTTGCATGATTATTGAGACGACCTCGTTGGTCGGTGTTGATCGCCTGTTGTTCCGAGCGATCCTCGTATATTGGCTTATCAGTTGCTTCACGGCTCGTTGCCGTTCTGTGGATTGAGCATACGCATCGATCATCACAGCTCTTCTAGCACCTCACGCATGCCAACGGTCTGATCCACCGTCTGGGGGCATCTTTTCCGGAAAAGGGTCGCGCGTATAAGTCGACCCGTGAGCCTCGACGCAGTGCGTTTTGCAGGATTCGTGCCGAGAGTTGAGCAGGTTGTGACAGTATCAGGGATACGTCCCGGTGGCTTTGGATTGGGTATACTTTGTGGTTATCTCCATTGATGCATATACTATTTACTTACAGTAGCATAGTTGTTCAGTTGTATGTCAGCCTCATACTTATTTGTGCTACTGTTTACCTTATCTATCTATTTGTTGACCCTCGTGCCGGTGTGTACACCTCGCCTTCGTCGGCTTGCGGTACCCACTGGGAGGGGAGACATGTTTACATGTTCTCACCCCCCGCCATCGTTGTTGTTTTCAGGTCAGCAGGGTGGTGGGAGTCGGGACGCAGCGAGGCATGCCTAGTTAGTGGTACTAGAGGTCCCGACCTGTGAGGCTTCTCTCTCCAGATTTGGTTATCACCCTTATCCTTTATCAGTTAGTTATGGATGTGGTTCAGTTACACTGTGGTTGTTTTGTCTAGCATGTTATGGTTTTAGTATAGTTACATTTTGGATGTTCTGTCTTGCATGCTTAGATCTTGTGGATTTGGTTTAGTATTCATGTGTGGATTGCAGGCTTAGACTTTTGGATGCCCTTGCTATTAGATCTTTCATTGTGGCTTTATATCGCATATCTTGGATTTCTACCCCTCGAGGTAGCGTTTTCAAATAAAGGTTTCCGTGTGGGAAACAGTTTTCAAATGGATTTCCGATCGATCGACTTTTGGGATTTCAAAAGAGAGTTCTCGTGTGGAGAATGGTTTTCAAATGATTCTTGAATGTTTGAGATTAGGGTTTCAAAATAAAGCTCCTGGGTAAGGAGCAGTTTCTAGAATGATCTGTTGTTTGTGCATCGCATCATCCTTCGCCTAAGGACTTGCTTAGATTCATACAGGTTTAAGGACTGTTAGCTGTATGAATCTCATTGTGTTGTTGTGGTTTGTGTGATGAATGAATGGTGGTTGTGATCCTGTTGTATGTTGTGTACGCCGTGCAAATACAGGGGAGGCTCTGTCCGTGTGTACAGTGGACCCTGTATTTGTGGCGGGTCTGTACATGGCGCGGGCTAGGCTTTCAAAAAAAAAAAAAATTTGGCACGTATTTCTGCTTCCAAAACTAGCCCGGGGCGTGACAACCCGTACCGAATTTTTGCCGAATCTGAATTAACTAACTATGTTTTGGAGTTGATTCGCGAGTTCTATAGGCGAGCGGATCATCTTCAAGACAAAAAATGAGGTCCTTATGTTTTCAAGACAAAGGTTCGCGAGGTCTCCTTGGATATTACCCCAGACACGATTGCTACTGCTCTACATATGGAGGTTCGCACAGATGGCATTGAGTATTTGAAGGCAGGAATTGACTCTCTCCGTGATTAGCGAAAGGTGGTTAATGCTGTTTTCCTACCTGGGACGCTGTCAGCTGGAAATTCTATTCTATCTAAAGAGCTGAAGCCCGAGTATAGATTTTTGAACTTTATTGTGGTGTACAACATCCTTCCAACCATGAATACCAAGGTGGTTCGTTGGGAGCGATTGTTGTATATGTATTTTGTTGGGCATCCATCGGAGGCACAGGCGAGAAGGGTGAATCTGAACATCCCTTTTATGATCTAGCACCGAATATCAAAGGATATCAAGACATCTAATCAGTATGAACGACTTCTGTACCCTATGCTCATTATGCGGATTTTGAGGAACAACAATGTCAATACTCATTGCAATTCTTATGAGTATAGTCTTGGCAAGATTAATGAAACCACGCTTATCAAGTTGAGATCTCCACGACGCGCCACTCCACCTCCCGGTGGTCCTGGTTCCTCTCAAGCACCTGAGGAGGCATCTGAGGAAGACATCTCGGTGACTTCAATCTATAGGGAGCAGCAGCGACTTTCATCTGAGCAAGAGAGGATTTCTACTGAGCTTGAGTGCATCTCATATGAGCAGGAACGCCTTGGTGCAGAGCAAGCAAGGATAACTAAGAAACTCGGTAAACACTCGAGGATCATGAAAGCAATCTTCGACAAGCTGGGCTACTGTCGCGCGGATATTCCACCATAGGATGATGACTCTGACTATCTGTGATTTGTGGACTTCGTGCACTTTTTTTATCATGCATCATCTTTTCTTGCATGCATCTTTTGTTTATGTTTATGCATCTTTCATTTTGGTTGTGCATCCCCTTTTGTGGTTCCTTCTTGGCGTTTTGTGACAAAAAGGGGAAGATTGTGCTAGTTTAGGTTGCTAGATAGGTTGCTAATTTTTGGTTGTGATGGATATATAACTAACTCCTTAACTCTTATACTTAGTTGATTTCTGTCTTTTACTTCCTCGTTACTATTGATCTCAAATTCATGGAATTGTATTATTAACGCAATATTTGTCAAGAATTTACTTTTTGCAGGAAGTACAAGACTTCAAGACTCCAAGTCGCGTCTAAGTCATAAAGTTTATATTAGGAGTTTTATAAATATATTTTGATCTTTCTTCGGTCAATCATGCAAGGAGATTGTCGTTTGGTGATTGTGACAAACTCCATTTATTTTTTTCTTTGTAGTTAGGTGAGCTCTATTCTTGTGTTTTTTGTTTTGTCATGAAATCGCTAAAGGGGGAGATTATTACGAATTTTATGTTGGCAGATTTTGTGGAGACAAATAGAATCTTAAAAGGTTGAAGGGTTGAAAAAGAAGACATCAACATCAAAGACTCGCTTATGGAGCTCACGGACCCCAGGTATGCTTACATATAGTTAATGGTGATTTATGCATAATTTATAAGTGTTTGGAAGACATTAGAAAGGTCTGAAACTTGAATTTGTACAAAACTAAAGTTTTTCAAGTTTCAGGGTCCGGACCCTAAGGGAAGGTCCGAACCCCGTAAGCCTTCCTGACTGTTACGCAGGGAGGGTCCGTACCTTGAGGGGAAGATCCGGACTTTAATACTCTGAAAAGATCAAAGTCTGGACCCTGAACCCGTCGCGACTTTTTAAAAAAATGTATTTTCAATTCTAATCTGATTCTAATGTCTCCTACCCTATAAATAAGATATGGGGGGGTCTTTCTAAAACGTGGCTAAGATAGAATAGCTCTCGAAAATCCTAGAAACTCATTTTGATGCCTTTCTTTCATCTTTCCAGAACAAGTTTCTTTCTTTCTTTCTTCAATTTGATTCTTGGAGCTTTAATTCAGATATTCTCTTAATAATCAAATTGATGATTGCTTAGAAGATATTCCCTCATATCTTATGAAATTTTAAGCATCGAAATCACCAACAATTATTGTTCTACTTGCTCCGGACGGAGCGATTGCGCGTAGACTTCGTGTGAGGGCGGAGGATTCGGTGGACGCTCATGGATTCAAGGCGTTGATGCTACGAGGAGTCGTAGTGTGATCGATTGAAGGAGTTCAATCGATTGGGGACCAACGAAGAAGATCTACTTCGAGTCTAGGGTAAAGGTTGAGTCGAGAATTCGGTAAATCATCTTGTACTTTATTTTTTCCTTAGTGGATTTTTTGTGTGATCGGTCCCATGGATTTTCTTCTCCTCTTAGAGTTTTTTTACGTAAAAATCTCAGTGTGTTGGCTTTACTTTTTCTGCATTTAATTTTCATTGCATCGAGTTGGTTGTTTTATTATTTACACCTATTTACCCCCCTTTAGGTATGTTTATATCTTTTAGATCTTTGGGTCGTCATATCTTACAGATGTCTATGAGATTGGGGTAGTTTTATGAATAAAATCTACCACAAACTCGATCTCTCTGTCAGGAGGCATACCTGAAAACTCCTCCTGGAACACGTCCATAAACTCCCTCACAATCCAGATATCCTCAATCCTCGGAGTCTCACCACTCCTATCTACAACGCAATAAGGCTATACATCCACTCTTAATCAACTGTTTAGCTCAGGAATAGAAAAAAAAACTTGCCCGTTCAGCGGGTCTATTGCTCGTGTCCGAACGAGTCCAATTAGCGAGACTTAGGGCGTGACAACCATGATCTGAAAGTGACATGTTAAGTCAGGGTCAGAATAACAAGGCTAGCAAGAGAAGACTTACATCATCTGGTTCTTGTGGATGTTCTTGAGGTGGACAAAGGGTGAAGGAATATGATACCTTCAGAATTTAGAATAGTTCTATATATAAGACATAATAGAACTAAATCTCTTAATCTAGTTATACCATTTTGGGTGGTGAGTAAGTCTAAGAGGCTAGAAGAATTAAGCATGTTAGAACTAAAATAGTCTTAGAATGGGTGACCCCCTTGAAAAGCGGGGCATCACATATCATTATACCTACACTATGGACCATGCATGGCCAATCCAACTAAATAAACGGAAGGAGTTTTAATTACAAAACGTCAGTCGTTTTAACTTCAAACACATATCATTATACCTACACTATGGACCATGCATGGCCAATCCAACTAAATAAACGGAAGGAGTTTTAATTACAAAACGTCAGTCGTTTTAACTTCAAATTTTAAACTTCTCATGACCATTCTAAAAAGCAAGGCACCATAAAAGACCTTCGACGGAGTGCAGTTTTATTTTGAAAAATATTATCTGTACACTATATAGGGGCGTATATTTTCCACTCTACATCCAAATATTAATAAAACCTCCATAGAATTTTAGTAAATAAAAAAAATTATAAGATAAATAACCTAATATAAACCATAATAAATTAAAATGTAAGATTTACACTTAAACTATAAAAGGTATGAATAGCATTGCTCTTTTTACTGCTGTTATAAAGATGTCCATTCACATCACATTTGGTTTTATAACAGGAGTTGAGCGGGAATGCTCTCGGTAGCAAACGGATTCCGTTGCCACCCACTTGTTTTCGACGATCGAGCCTCCAAATCGACGATCGGCACCGTTGAACATGATCTAGACCACTTAAAGTATCTAGAAACTAAATTTCAAAACTTTTTGACATCATTAGCCTAACAATCAAATGATTTCAAATTTTATGATTTTAATAGTCGATATAAGACATTTTCTCATTATCGGTATAAAGATATCAAAATCAATTAAATTTTTGTTAAAAAATTTTTTTAACTATTTAAAACAAGATCTATACTTTTAATCTTAATTTCAAGAATCCTATCATCACTTTTTAAAGAATATTTATTTTCAGCCGTTCATTTTTGTATCCACTTGATGGACAAGAAAATAATATCGAAAAAATATGAAATTTAATTTCTAAATGCTTTAAATGGTATAGATCATGTTCAACGGTACCGATCGTCGATTTGGAGGCTCCATCATCAAAAACAAATGAGTGTCAAAAACAAATGAGTGGCAACGAAACCGTTTGCTACCGATAATATTCCAGCTCAACTCTTATAACAGATTGCGAATTAACCAACAATAATAATAAAAAAAACCCAAGCCCTAAGGAATTTAATCACCGAAATATTTGTATTTTGGAAAAGAAATAATTTCATAAACATCTCCCTTACGTACTCTAATATCGCTAATACCTTCCAGAATTTAATAATACCACGCATGCTTTCTTAAATAGTCACAAATATCACAAATATATCTAGTGTTTACTCCATTCAAAATAGCCGTTATAACTACAAAATACTCATTTAACCGTTATAACTACAAAATACTCATTACAAAATACTCATTTCTTATCCATCATAAGCTAGAAATGACTTAATAAGACCAAACAAACAGTCACATCTAATGCATAACAGCAGTAACAAAAGTCAAAAATGTTCAAAACAGAAAAAAAAAAAGAAAAAAAAAAAGAAAGAAAAGAGCTGCAACAAAAGATAATCAAATGCTGATGCGACAATAATTCCCATGTTAGGCATTGAAAAAGCTCGATCAGAGAACCATTTCACTTGATCTTCTTCTTAGGTCTCAGCTGGAGAAAAGGAAAAGATATTTTATCAACAAATGAATCGTGCATAGCAGATCGGAAGAAAGAATAATAACTAAAAAGACCAAATTAGACTATTCAAACAAGCATAATTCTTTAGGTAAAAAGATCACTGGGAACTTTAAAAGCACACTTCGCAATGTAAACACACTTATTATTTATTATACATGAGAAAGATAGTAGAAGAAATGGGCCCCCAAAAGGTGTAACATTTTCCTTTGAGGTAAAAATGCATGGAGAACCACCTTCAAGTACAGGCCATTTTAAAATGTATGGAGACCCACCAAGTATTAACAACTTTCTTCGTCTTGATATGAGTAATTTCTATGTGACAAATGAAAATATATGTTAAATTTGATGACACCTGAATAAAATTCAACGGCCCTATCCATTTTTAGGTGTCTAAACAGCGGGGTTCACTAGCTAACCTCTTTTATATTAATGTAATCACCAATTCCTCTAACGGAAATAAGCCCAAAAAAAAACACATGTTGAGGGGGTATCAAATAGAGATGGTTGATACTCGACTATTGAGGGGGCCTCCATACTTCTCTTGTTTTCTTTTCTTTTTTAACCATTATTAGAGGAGGACCTCACCTGATTGCTGTGTCCGCATTTCTTCTTACGACAATTAACAGCTCGTGGGTGTAACCGCGCATAGCATCTGTAGAAGAAAAACTTTTTCTTATCAGCTCTGAAATCACAAAAATTAGATGAAGAAGGGATTTACAATATGTTAATAATTTGCACCGGGTCAAGAAATATGTTAATCTTAGTGGCAAATAAATACAAAACAGCCAAGAGTTACAAGTTAAGACTCTTGATATGAGCTGCAGAGTATTAAGTTCTATTTAGGAGGATTCTTTTGCTATCGCTTGTAACAAAAATTGGGTTAACCCTAATTTGATCCTTCAAGGCTTTAACTTTGACCTTCGTATTTATTTCAGACGCATAGATTCAATTATAACATTCTTGCTCCTTAACTTTGTTATGCATAACAAGTAAGTCCTTTGGTAAGTATACTATAATGAAAAGCTGAAAGATCAGCACTATATTAGTGACTTGTTAAAACATAAAACTTCAGGAGAAAAATTAAAAAAGGCCAGAAATCTGGAACTGAATTGTTAAAATAAAATAACAAGGATGCAATTGAAATTAGCATACTAAGGATCAAAGCTCGGGCCAAATTTCAGGGCCTAAATTTTGTAATTAACCAAAAATCAAAGGCAACGATTTCAATTGTAGAAACTCACAAAATAAAAATAAAAATAAAAATAAAAACTTAAAAGGGTTTCATGCCACGAAGGCATTATGCATTAGAAAGTGCATCCAACAAATCATTTCTCCGACAAACAAGATATAAGACACACAGAAGTATAGTTTAAAACAGTCAATATGGCATCTTGAAGTTTATTACAGATGGAATGAACCAAAAACTAATAATCTTAGAATTGGCATGCAAACCCTAACGATATCAACACATCTCATAAATCGGAGATTTTGTATTCCTTAAAGAGCAGAAATAATAGTTAAGAAATTGGCAGGTCAGAAATTTTAATATGCCTCAAAGGTTTAGCTCATAAGCTATACTTCGCACATCTAATTGATTCATCCCTCCTGCCAAAATAAAGACTCTTCGATCGTTCGAAACTAAAGAAAATTTAGCTTACCTCGCAGGAACATAAATATCCTACAACTGAAATATTTAATCATTTCATTCGTTTTAGCAACTAACAATCTTCCTAATACACCCCAAATCCCAAATCCGCCTAACATAGCTAAAGCAATTGATGCAATAGATCATAAAATCCCCTCGATTAATTTCTAAAGAAATTGATGCAACAGATTATAAAATTACCTTGTTTAGGAAGTCATTACTTTCCATTAACAATTAGCGTATTTCTTTTATTTGAAAGTTAAGTTAACCGTAATTACTACTATTATCTTTTAGCATTTAAATAATGAGATTTCAGGAACATGAACAGCGAACGCCTATTGACAGATATATAATACATGTTCTACCTTGTGAAAATCAACTGCAATAAAAATCAAAAGCAGATGACAAAGTCAAAGGTAGACTCAATTTCTGGCACCATGGGAACCCTATGGCACATTATTGGTCATAGAGGCGATAACCCACAGCTCCAATGTTGATTAGCTTTCTTTTCCCTTCTCTACCGATTTCTCATACTAACAAGATAATTTGGTGTAAAGAAAATAGAAAAATCCAAATATCAATTATTCTTAGAAGGGCTTAAGAAAATAAAGAAATAAACCGTGATTGAGATGGCATACTTTCTACAGATCATCTTGTCTTGGTTGTACTTCCGGGCAAGAGCCATAAGCGAGGGCTCAATGATCCCACCTCTCAGCCTCAGCACCAAATGTAGTGTAGACTCTGTTATTATTACCAGAAAACAGAGCACATTAATCACAAATCTAACAATAAAAAAACCCACAGAAAAAAGGGTAAAATTTATAAGTAGTCTCAGCACTATGCCAAATTGCATAGTCATTATACATTTCACTTAAACATTTTAGTGAACTTTCATATTTATTACACTTTAGTTCTTGACCATTCGAAAGTTCAACTTTTTATTACAAAATAACACTGATTGAAGTAAATTGTAAACAAGTGAGTCGTTTTTTAGTTGGATTCAAATGATTATTTCGTAAGAAAAAGATACCTTTTTTATTTTTATTTTTTTTGAAGAATCGGAGACTATATTACAATGTATACCAAAGTACCAGAAAGTCATTTTTGCAGGTTAAGGAATAAAATGGCCATTTTAGATTATTATTATTTTTAGTTTCCTGGTAATGACACTAATTAACCCCGAATTTTTTATGAGATTGCTCTCAAGTCACCAAACTTAGCTTGCTCCAATCAAGGCATTAAACTTTAATTCTCATTTCAATCAGGTCACTTCTCTAATTTGGATTTGTTTTTTTTTTATGAAGCCATAATGTGGCAGCTAATCGAAACAACTGCCAGCCATTTCAAGTGCTATTATCATCTCAATATTACAACTACTACATCTTCGAGGTAATTTGACAATTAAATTAGCAGTCAAATTTCATAAAGTAGTGGTCATGTCATCTAGATCTAGGTAGCTCTAAAGATGATGTGGTGGCTAGGTTCCCCTCTGACCTTGTCGTTTAGTTTGGAAAATTTGACAGAGCTCAACAAAGTGACATGATCGAAAAAGATATTGAAGTTTCACGCTGTGAACCAAAACATATTGAAGCTTAGCAATCTAAATGAATTTCTACTGGAAGTTCAGCAACGAATGGTGTAATTAACCCCCTTTTCAGGATTAAAGAGCAATATACGCCAAAATAGTATGTTATTGAAAAAAAAAGAAGTACAACGACACGAAGAGATCAAAAGAAATTGAAACATAAACCTAAATGTGAAGTAAAAAAGAAGAGATCGAACCTTTCTGGATGTTGTAGTCGGCGAGGGTTCGTCCATCCTCGAGTTGCTTCCCCGCGAAGATCAAGCGCTGCTGATCCGGCGGAATCCCTAAACCGCAAAAGAATCAACAAAAACGAATCAGATTCGATCAAAGAACAGAAAAAGAGGGGAAAAAACTACAAATTGAAGAGAGAAGGAAAGGATTCACCTTCCTTGTCTTGGATCTTCGCCTTGACGTTGTCGATTGTGTCGGAGGACTCCACCTCGAGGGTGATCGTCTTCCCCGTTAGGGTTTTCACGAAAATCTGCATCTTCGCGACGGAGCGATGGGAAACCCAACTACGGGTTTTTGCGGCGAAGACAAAGAGGTATTAGAAGCCGGCAGGCACGCTAGGGTTCCCTGTTTGAAGAGTAAAATGTCGAAATTGCCCTTCAAACCTCGAAGAAATTGCAGATTTTTTTTTTTTTATTTTTTTTTTTTTTTTCCCGGGAGAATGCGCAAGTATATGATATTTTTTTAAAAAAAATATCATACCAATCAATTCTGACATTGTATTAGATACTTTATCTATTCATCTATCTGTACTGCTGCCGTGTGGTGTGTTCACTCCATATAAGATGTGAATTAAAATTTATCATAATAAGTTAAGAATAAAAATAAATTATATATTTTTTATTAGTTAAAAAACGTATTCCAAAAAATATCTTAATATATATTCTAAATCCTAATCTCTATGTGAGAATTAGGGATATTCTAAGGATCCGAATATCTACATACAGATGATTCCTTTCTTTATAAATAGAGTTGTGACGTGAGAGACGTGAATTAATCAGAAAAAAATAGATTTTCTCTTTCCTCTCTTCTCACTCTAATGATTTCTTTATATTTTTCCACCTAAGTTGTCGGGGTATTGGAGTGATCGGGATTTTGAAGTGTGGACATAGAAGAGGAATTTGGTAGCCCCCTTCGCATCCAATCCACAATACTGGAAGAATGCGAGAAGAATGCGAGATAGATGGAAGACAATCCAAGAAGACTCTGGTAGCACTCTTCGCATCCGATCCACAACGCTGGGAGAAGGCAAAATAGATAGAAGATCCAAAAACATCAAGACAAGAATGATCGAAGAAAGCTAGTAACAAGCAACACAATCCGATTTCGGTTCCCAGATATGTTGTCTATCTAGTTTGTAAATTTTCGCTGCCCTCTAATCCCAACAATTGGTATCAAAGCTAGTTTTGGCCTATTTCGCCTTTGATCATGTATGTGATGCTTGATTAAACTGCATGCTTCATTGATCATAATTTCTTAATTAATTACAATTTCTTAGTATAGATTAGTTGTACAAAATTTTCTTTTATTCGTTATTCTATGCAGAACCGATTTTTTTATTAAAAAAGGGGAAGAAAACTAAATCAGTTTTAGTTTTTTTTTATGTTGAGCATGAAACAAGCAAACGTTTTTTTTTTTACGTCTATCATATATTTTTTTATAATTTTTTTTTTTGCTTCGTGCATTAAAAAAAAACTATCGCGTGGGCGGACCCTCTCGCGGTGGGCAAGCATAGGGCCCAGGCCGGCTTGTTGCAGGTTCGGCCCAGCCCGCTACGGGCACCCCTTGCTGGGCCCGACCTGGCCCCCGTCTAAGCGCGGGCCTGCGGGCCACGCTAGGCGAGGCCCTCCCAGCCCTACGCAGGCCTGCGAGTAGCACCGGGCGCGGCCCTGCCCGCCCCGTGCGCTGTTTCATTTTTCTTATTTATTAAATTTTTTTTATTTTTTATACTTCTGTGTGATGCAATTTTTTTTTTTTTGTTCTTGTGGGGTAAAATTTTATTTTTTTACTTGTGTAGCATGTTATAAATGTATATATGTGTTGTATGTTCTATATATCGTGTGCGAATATTAATACTTGTCTATATTGTGAATGGGGGGATACGTTGTGTGTTCTTTTTTTTTTACTGCCACATAAGTACTTGTGTTCTTTTGGCGTTTTCAACAAAGTTTAATTTTGAAAAAGCGGGTTCGATGTGTGCGGTATTCTTGTAGAAACATTTTTTTTTAGATGTACATCTTTATAGTGTGATATACTAGAACTTAGCAAATAGGCAAGATTGCAGTATAAATTTTTAGTCAGTATTTTTCTACAATGCTTGATTGAGTTGGAGATGTTTTGGCGCGAAATAGATCAAAAACGGACTTTGAAACTCAAGATTTAATTATGGAGGACTAAAGTTGAAATACATAGTTTTGAGGGGCTTTTTGGCATTTTGTCTATCTTAAGAGGTGGAGTCCCGTAGACGCCCTCATCCTTATCATTTTCTTTCTTTTGTTAAGTTTTAGAAAGATAGAGAGAAAGAGATTGAGCACGAAAAAAAAGGGCTTGGTTTCTTTGTAGCGAGCGAGCTTGTCGAGCGCGCGCACGAGTATTTTATTTTAGTGTTTCGACGTCGCGGTTAGTATCGTATTATTATTATTATTATTCGTTTAGACTCTTTTGATAAATGTTTTGTAAAAATTGAAAATTAAAAACTGATTTTTATACGTTTTAGGAGCTGATTTCGTGGCTGCCGTTCAGGCTAGGAAAGCAGTAGTGTATCACCTCACTATTCCGACTACTATTCTGTTCTTTGGATTTGCGATACAGGTGGGTTCCGTATTGTCAAAATTGGCGGACTAACTTCTAAGTCCATATTATATTATTTAGCCTATGAGATGACCTATTGACATAGTTGAGATAATAGTGATATTTTGACACCTACCTGTAAAGTATATTGAGACATGTATATTTTTCACTATTATTATTATGTGATATTGTCTTGGAGGCCAATAAAGAGTGACAGGTAGTGTGAGATTATAACTATATTTGGGATACTATGACAGTATTGTTATGATCTGTTTGATCATCCTATTTGACCACAGTCTGCATGCTATTTTGAGCTTGACAGTGATACTATACTCGGTTGGGGTAGCGCCCCGCGAGTGCCACTCCGGAGGTTAAGCTATGAGTTATTATTATGACATGGGCCAGACAGTAGTCTGCGTGATAGCGGACCACTATAAGTGGGTGCTGAACACGAGGCGGCGCAGGCTAGACCTGACTGTTGAGTCGGTCACTATGATTGAGTATTATTGCAGTATTTTATTTGATATCTAATTGATGCATGAACACATGATTTACAGTGTCAGTTATATTGTAGATGCATGATAGTAGTATTAGTTCCTTTCAGCCATTATTCATATTGGTACCTGCTTATTTCCACTGCTTAGTTATTTACTATTTCTGCCTCTTATGGACCTAGTGGTGTAGACCGTCGGTGTTGACGACCGTACCCACTGGGGACTATTGATTATAGTTCTCATACTCTCTATATTAATATTTTATTTCAGAGCCTTTGGCACCAGCGACTGATCGAGGTAAGGGGATCACGAATAATTAGCACCTTCTACCCTCTTTGTGTGTGTAGCTGGACCACCTATTAGTGTATATAGCAGCCTGTATAGTATTTTGAGGTTTGGAGTGGTCAGAGATGTTGTACCATTTTGAGGATTGGTGTGGTGATGATTGTATATCTACAGTGTTGCTATAGTACATAGTTTTGATTTCATTTTGATACCTATTGTTATTGTATTTAATTAACTTTTCTTGAACAGGTTTTATTGACGCTTCGTATGTATAAAGTGTATCCTTATGCATGCGGCGGATTTGTTGACGTAACCCGGGCTTCCGCTGTCAATCGGGACGTGACAGATTAAATTGGTATCAGAGCCTAGGATATTTGGCATAGGAAACCGTAGGTTGGATAGACCCCCCAGGGTAGGACGAGAGAGACATGATTTATAGCGAAAGTCAATAGATTGAATTATGCAAACTCTTCAGAAAGAGTTGAAGAGTGATTGAAGGAGATGTATCTTTTCCTTTTGGATAATTATGTTGGCTGCAGACAACATAATATCACAGAGGAAAAGAGATGTTCTTCTAGACTTTCGGTTGATTGGGTCGAGTTGCGAGACTTTGTGTGACTAGTCTATGTTTTGATTTCAGGTGATCAGGATGGAGCAGCGACCCCAGTACAGCCACAGGAGCAGGGTCAGAGTGGTTTTAGTGAGATACGTGAGCTCCGAGAGTAGATGACTGGGATGACAGGGATGATGGGGAGATTATGTGAGTTGTTAGCCCAGCAGGTTAGTACTTCACAGTAGAGGCCAGTACAGGATGCTCCACCATTGGGTGTTCCGGTAGATATTCCTAAAGTAGTGGTACCCCCAGCAGAGACTGTTACTGAGAGGCTGAGACCGACTAGGGTGATGATAAAGGGCAGGCAGGAGATGTTAGAGGCAGAGTAGGAAATGGCATGTGTGAGGTTGGCTGAGTTTAGGAGATTTGATCCACCCAGGTTCAATGGTCTGAGTGTAGAGCCATGGGTGGTGGAGGCTTGGGTAAGAGCTTTGGAGAAGCTCTTTGAGGATCTGTACATTCCAGAGAGGGATAGAGTATACTTGGCAGTACATTGTCTTGAGAGAGATGCTCATTCCTGGTGGTTAAGGACACATACAGACAGGTTTGAGAGTCTGAATTGGGAGGAGTTTCGAGGGATGTTATATGGGGCCTATTTTTCTGATAGTGTGAAGAAAAAGCTTGAAGATGATTTGAAGAAGATGAGACAGGGAGATCGATCTATATAGGAGTACGTGAGGGAGTTTGTTCGAGTTCTAAACTGTGTACCTTTTGCAGCGCGGGATGAGCGGCATAAGGCATATTTATTTGAGAGAGGACTGCGACCAGATATTTATCAGTTTGTACAGCCGCAGCACCTTTAGACTTTGGATGAGGTGATTGAGATAGCTTTATGGGTTGAGATAGGTGCGGCACTAATGAAGGAGCAGACAGAAATGTGGGAAAGGGAGAAGGAGAAGAAGAGACTGGTAGAAAGTAGTGGGGAGCAGTCTAGATCGAGGAGACCGCCAAAGTATTCACAATCTCGCTTTCAGGGTCGTGGGTCTTTTGCGGGACGGAGGTCTGGGGGACCACAGCAGCAGCAGGAGCGGCGACAGAAGAGATGTGTGATTTGTGGTGGGCCATACTTACCTCATATGTGTGCTCAGCGAGCTGGCAGATGTTTTCGTTGTGGGTAGGCAGGGCATGTTTGGGCAACGTGTCCCCATGGTACCACTCCAGCCCCATCACTAGCTTCTTCCCCTTCTACCCCGAGACAGACATCAGGAGCCCTACCGGCATATGTTCCTGCTGATCGAGCTTCAGCCTCACGCTCGACTGAGAGGCAGTCCCAGGCGCCGAGTGGGCGTGTCTACGCTGCACAGGTGGAGAATGCATCAGCAGCCGACAGGGTGGTTGCATGTATTATTTTGATTAGAGGCATTAGAGCTCGAGTATTATTTGATATTGGTGCATCTCATTCTTTTATTAGTCGAGCATTCATATTACTGCATGGACTAGAGAAGAGATATTACAGCATGTACATGAGGTTCATATTCCTGATCATACTTTGCATGTGGGAGAGTGTTGCATGTCGTGTCTAATACAGTTAGGGCAGTGGATTATGCCTGTAGATCTATTGGTCTTTAGACAGTTGCAGGACTTTGACGTTGTGTTAGGGATGGATTGGTTGGCTCGCTATTATGCGACAATTAATTATGGGGATATGACAGTGATATTTCGCAAGCCAGGTCAGGAGGAGTATGTGTATAGGGGTTGTCAGAGTACTTTATTTGCCACGATAATTTCTACATCAAAGGCAAAATAGTTGATGAATTGTGGATGTGTGTAGCCTTTTTGGCAGCAGTAGTGGAAGTCCCTGTAGCATCACCGAAACTCGAGGACATTCCTATAGTTCGAGAGTTTCCAGATGTGTTTCCCCCTGAGTTGTCTAGTATGCCGCCGTATAGGGAGATAGAGTTTGTGATTGACGTAGTCCCAGAAACTGCGCCAATCTCAAAGGCACCTTATAGGATGGCTCCGGCAGAATTACGAGAATTGAAAGCATAACTGCAAGATTTATTAGAGAAAGGATTTATTCGACCCAGTGTGTCACCTTGGGGAGCGCAAGTGTTATTTGTGAAGAAGAAAGATGGATCACTGAGATTATGTGTAGATTATCGAGAATTGAATAAGGTGACTATTAACAATAAGTATCCATTGCCGTGCATTGATGATTTGTTTGATCAATTGTAAGGATCTTGTGTGTACTCCAAGATAGATTTGCAGTCAGGGTATCATCAATTGAAGATTAAACCTGAAGATATTTTCAAAATGACATTTAGAACACTGTATGGGCATTATGAATTTACAGTAATGCCATTTGGATTAACATATACTCCAGCCGCGTTTATGGATATGATGAATCAGGTGTTCCAGCCGTTTTTGAATAGATTTATGGTGGTGTTTATTGATGATATCTTGATATATTCCCGAAGTGTAGCTAAACATGAGGAGCATTTGAGCATTGTATTACAGATTTTGAGGAAAAAGAAACTTTATGCTAAACTGAAGAAGTGTGACTTCTGGTTACGAAAAATTACTTTTCTTGGGCATGTGATTTTAGCTGATGGGATTGCGGTTGATCCAAAAAAATTGAAACAATTCGAGATTGGCCTAGACCGATGAGTGTTTCTGAGGTGCGGAGTTTTCTGGGGTTGGTTGATTATTATCATCAGTTTGTGGAAGGTCTTGCAAAACTTTCCACACCCCTCACTCAACTTACTCGAAAAGGCATTAAGTACATTTGGAGTGTGAATTGCCAAAGGAGTTTTGAAGAATTAAAGAATAAATTTATGTCAGCTCCTATCCTCGCCCTTCCTGTTATGGGTAAGGAATTTGTTATTTATAGTGATACATCACGGAATGGATTGGGTTGTGCATTGATGCAGAATGATAGGGTAATTGCCTATGCTTCCAGACAGTTGAAAGAATATGAGAAAATTACCCTACTCATGATTTGGAGTTAGCTGCCGTAATTTTTGCATTAAAGCTTTGGCGCCACTATCTTTATAGAGAACATTGTGAAATCCACACTGATCACAAAAGCTTCAAGTACTTGTTTACTAAAAAGAGTTGAATTTGAGACAACGTCGGTAGTTAGAATTACTGAAGGATTATGATGTAATAACACTTTATCATCCTGGTAAGGCTAATGTAGTGGCAGATACATTAAATCGTAAATCAGTTTGAGTATAATGATTACTAGTCAGGTGCCATTGTTAGAGGAGATGAGGCGGTTAGAATTGGAGGTTGTACTCTCTAGAGTTTCTGCAAGACTTATGGCTATGGTCTTGCAATCCAATCTACTAGAAAGGACTAAAACAAAACAAAGTGTTGACCCGCATTTAGTAAAAATTCGGACATAATTAGCAAGTGGATGAGTGAGGGACTTTAGTGTTGATGCCTCGGGGGTATTGAGATTTTAGAATCGTTTATGTATACCTATGGATGCTGAGATCCGTGAGGAGATATTGAGGGAAGCACATAGTTTCCCCTATACTGTATATCCTGGGGGAACGAAAAGGTATAAGAATTTAAAAACACATTATTGGTGGAATGGTATGAAAAGATATATTGGGAGATTTGTATCACAGTGTTTGGTCTATCAGCAAGTAAAAGCAGAGCATCGGGTACCTGCTGACAGATTGCAAAATTTTTCATTTCTTGAATAAAAATGGGACAGGATCACTATGGATTTTGTAACTAGCTTACCAAGATCACATGATGGATATAATGCGATCTGGGTGATAGTGGACAGATTGACTAAATCTGCTCACTTTCTACCAGTTCAAGTGACAATGGTCTAGGGAGAAACTTGCTCAGATATATCTGGATGAGATCGTAAGATTGCATGGAATTCCTACCTCTATAGTGTCAGATCGAGACTCGAGATTTGTAGCACACTTTTGGAGAGCTTTATAGACGACTTTGGGGACTCAGTTACAGTTCAGTACTACTTTTTCACCTGCAGACCGATGGATAGTCCGAGAGAACGATTCAGATATTAGAGGATATGTTGAGAGCATGTGTCCTCGAGTATGGTGGTGGATGGTATCGCCATTTGGCAATGGCGGAGTTTGCATATAATAATAGTTATCAAGCAAGTATCAGAATGGCTCCGTTTGAGGCATTGTATGGAAGAAAATGTCGATCACCACTATATTGGAGTGAAGTGGGTGAGAGAAAAAATCTAGGTCCAGATATTTTAGTGGTAACAGAAGAAAATGTTAGAATTGCTCGACAACATTTGTAGACCGCCCAGAGGCGACAGAAAAGCTATGCTGACACACGGCGTCGAGACTTAGAGTTTCAGATTGGAGATCATGTATTTCTCAAAGTCTCACCATTTAAGAGGATAAAGAGGTTTGGAATGCGTGGAAAGTTTAGTCCACGATTCATTGGACCTTTTGAGATACTCGAGTGTGTTGGACCTGTTGCATATCGGTTAGCTTTGCCGCCGAGTTTAGCAGGTGTACATGATGTGTTTCATGTCTCAGCCTTGAAGAAGTATATCTTTAATCCATCACATATAATAGATTATATTCAACTGGAGGTGACTAAGGACTTGAGCTATGATGAGGGACCGGTTCGAATCCTCGCACGAAAGGTAAAAAAATTGCGGAACCGAGTTATTCCTTATGTGAAGGTATTATGGAGTCACCAGGAAGAGCAAGAGGCGACATGGGAGCCTGAGGATGCGATGCGAGAATCTTATCCCTATTTATTTGAGCAGCCGACTTGAGATACATTTTAAGTTTCAAGGACGAAACTTTTTAAAGGAGGGGAGGATGTGATATACTGGACGTTAGCAAATAGGCGAGGTTGCAGTATAAATTTTTAATCAGTATTTTTCTACAATGCTGGACTGAGTTGGAGACGTTTTGGCGCGAAATAGACACAAAAACGGACTGTGAAACTCAAGATTTAATTGTGGAGGACTAAAGTTGAAATACATAAATTTGAGGGGCTTTTTGGCATTTTTGCTATCTTAAGAGGTGGAGTCCATGTAGACACCCTCATCCTTATCATTTCCTTCCTTTTGTCAAGTTTTAGAGAGATAGAAAGAGAGAGAGATTGAGCACGAAAAAAAGGGACTTGGTTTCTTTGTAGCAAGCGAGCTAGTCGAGCGCGCGCACGAGTATTTTTTTTAGTGTTTCGACATTGCGGTTAGTATCGTATTATTATTATTTTTCGTTTAGACTCTTTCGATAAATTTTTGGTAGAAATTGAGATTTAAAAACTAATTTTTATACGTTTTAGGAGCTGATTTCGTGGCTGTCGTTCAGGCTAGGAAAGCAGTAGTGTATCACCTCACTATTCCGACTACCATTCTGTTTCTTGGATTTGCGATATAGGTGTGTTCCGTATTGTCAAAATTGGCGGACTAACTTCTATATCCATATTAGGACTAACTTCTATGTCCATATTATATTTTTAGCCTATGAGATAAACTGTTGACATAATTGAGATAGTAGTGATATTTTAACACCTACCTGCAGAGTATATTGAGACATGCATATTTTTTACTATTAGTATTATGTGATATTATCTTGGAGGCCAATAGAGAGTGACAGATAGTGTGAGATTATAACTATATTTGGGACACTATGACAGTATTGTCATGATCTGTTTGATCATCGCATTTGACCACAGTCTGCATGCTATTTTGAGCTTGACAGTGATACTATACTCGGTTGGGGTAGCGCCCCACGAGTGCCACTCTGGAGGTTAGGCTGTGAGTTATTATTATGGCATGAGCCAGACAGTAGCCTGCGTGGTAGCGGACCACTATAGGTGGGTGCTGGACACGAGGCGGCGCAGGCTAGACCTGACTATTGAGTCGGTCACTATGATTGGGTATTATTGCAGTATTTTATTCGGTATCTAATTGATGCATGAAACACATGATTTACAATTTCTGTTATATTGTAGAGGCATGATAGTAGTAGTAGTTCCTTTCAGCCATTATTCATATTGGTACCTGCTTATTTTCACTGCTTAGTTATTTACTATTCTGCCTCTTATGGATCTAGTGGTGTAGACCGTCGGCGTTGACGATCGTACCCACTGGGGACTATCGATTATAGTTCTCATACCCTCTTTATTAATATTTTATTTCAGAGCCTTTGGCACCAGCGACTGATCGAGGTAAGGGGATCGCGGATAGTTAGCATCTTCTACCCTCTTTGTGTGTGTAGCTGGACCACCAATCAGTGTATATAGCAGCCTATACAGTGTTTTGAGGTTTGGAGTGATCAAAGATGTTGTACCATTTTGAGAATTGGTGTGGTGATGATGTATATCTACAGTGTTGCTATAGTGCATAGTTTTGATTTCATTCTGATATCTGTTGTTATTGGATTTAATTAACTTTTATTGACGCTTCGTATGTATAAAGTGTATCCTTGTGCATGCAGTGGTTCTGTTGACGTAACCCGGGCTTCCGCTGTCATCCGGGACGTGACATATAGTGATATAATAGGTTTTATTATGCAAAAGTGATGTAATAATTAAGGTCATATAAAGGAATGTGTTTTACGCAGCGTCAAAAGTTTTCAAATTAAATTTTGACATAAGTACTTTTTTTTAATCTGTGTGATGATCATCTGAAGATAAGTTCTCAAAATAAATTTTTTAAAGATGTGTTCTTTTAAAATGGATGAGTTCCATCTTTTTTTGGATAAGTTCCAAAAATTAATAGAAAAATAAATAAGATTATAATTTTGAACCAACACTGGATGATGATTACGAGCCTAGCGAAATTTTAGACCCCATTGTGTAGACGATAATGTTTCAATCTTATTAATTTTTGAAACGTGCCTAATGTCCAAATCTACTTTTGAATGTACTGAAATGGTTTCCAAAAACTCATAGCTGACCTCACTAGGGGTGATAAGCTAAACGAAAAGAACTATGACATTTGGCATAGTAAAATGCAATACCTGCTAAACGAACAAGGAGCTCTTGAAACCTTCTCTCTCAAAATGGTCGTGCCTCCAGAAGGCACTGCTGCACAGCTCAATTATGAAAGTGAGGTCTATGACAAGTGTTTCAAGGAGGATCGAACTACTAAGTACATTATGTTGTGTGTAGGGGTGGAAAGGAGCCGAGCTCGAGCGAGCTTACCTCAGCTCAAGCTTGGCTTGAAATTAATTTCGAGCCTAAATTTAGGCTCAAGCTCGGCTTGAAATTAATTTGAGCCGAGCTCGAGCGAGCCTAACTTCGAGTCGAGCGAGCTCGAGCTCTAAACGAGCCGCTTGAAATTCTTAACATCATGCAATCTATAGTTTAATTTTTATAAAATATTATCTAAAATTTGATACAAAAAATGTCTAATAATTCAACATACAAAATGAATGCATGAAATGTGGTATTATAATATTTAAAAAAAAATTAGGAGAAGCGACTCTGCGAGCAAGTGAAAGAGAGCGGGAAAGAGCAATTAGAGTAGAATTTTATTGGTTTGGTTTTGTGGGCCAGCAAATATACCCAATAACCTAAACTCTATACACATATGATTAAAATATATAATATATATTATTATATATAATTAATATAGAGTCTGGCTACTATACTATTGATAGTACCAAGCACTTTGTGCTATCGAATTTTTCGCCGTTAGATCTACCCTTTTGATCATTTTCACCCGTTAGATCATACTATTCAACCAACCACCTACTCAACCCTAGGGGACCACTATCATCCTAACGGCACATCCCTTCATCCAAGGGCCGAAAATCTAATATCAGCAAGTGCTTGGTACTATTATCTAATAACCTAGTATAGTAGCCAAGCACTTGGTGCTATTAGATTTTCGGCCTTGGATGAAGTGATGTGCGATTAGGATGATAGTGGTCTCCGATTAGAATGATAGTGATTTTCTAGAGTTGAGTGAGTAATTGGTCGAATAGTATGATCTAACAGGTGGAAATGGTCAAAGGGGTAGATCTAATGACGAAAAATTCGATAACACTAAGCGTTTGATACTATCAATATATAATATAGTAGCTGGACTATATATATATTCGAGCTTTTCGAGCCTAATTCGAGCGAGCCCAGTAATACTCCAGCTCGGCTTGAAATAAATTTCGAGCTTTTTTTTTCTGTTCAAGCTCGGCTCATTTAATTTCGAGTCGAGCTCGAGCGAGCCGAATATCGAACCGAACGCGAGTCGAACACGAGCCGGCTCGCTCATTTGCTAGCCCTAGTTGTGTGCCATGCATGATGACCTCATTGGACAGTTTGAGACCTACGAAACTGCCAAGGACATGTGGGACAATCTGAATATTACTTTTGGGCAAATTCTAGCTAGGAGGCTGCATACCTTAAAGCTAAAGTTTCAGCAGTACACTAATGACCTGAAGCACTCAATGGCTGAGCACCTCCGTGAGATGAGCACCATAATTTGAGACCTTAAAACTGCCGGAAACGAGATTAACGATGAGCAATAGGTTCTCGTAGTGATTCGTTCATGCCGGATCTTGAGTGGTCCCAAATGAAGCTCCTGATGATGCATAGCGAGAGCATTAAAATGTTTAATGACATCTCATGCCAACTCGAGGCAAAACGCTTGGAAGCGAACCGCTCTGTCGCTCTTGTTGCATGCTCTGAGAAGTGCGGTGGGATCACACCCAAGCGCAAGAAGCATTACAACAATGAAACACATAAGAGTAGGAATCAAGCTTCTCAGGGTAGAGTTGGAAAGCGCCGCAGAGGCAAGCGCGCTGGCAGTAGGGACGTTGCAGAGCTGAAGTGCTACAACTGCAAGCAGAAGGGTCACTTCGCTCGAAATTATCCTGAGCCGAGAAAGAAACAAATAAGTGCGTAGTTCGTGATCGAGTGGGGTTTGTAGATTACCATCGACTATCGATTGTGGGAGGTTGTTAACCCAAGATCTATCTAGGATCTATCAAATACCTAAAGAGGGGCGATAGTATTAAGGCCAAAAACACAAATCTCAATACAATAAAAATAAGGGGTTAATTGCATACATAACCCTGTAAACATATCGAACAACAGATATATCCCTACAAAGTTTAACTTTTTATTTTTATCCCTGCAAAAGTCCTAACGTATTCAAATATACCCCTGCTATTAGGATCTGTTAGAAAAATATAGTTAACCATGAGTAAAATACTTAACTCTGGTTAGTGAATAAGTTAAATTGACATTTTTATCCCTCTTATATTATTGGATAAAATACTATTTTGGGTGGACATTTCTGCATAATTCTAACAGTTATGGCTTTTGGAGGGATATATTTATAAGGGCAAAAATGTACTTACTTGCTGTTAAAAAATAAACAGTGCTCTAACGGTAACAAACCAGGGGGGCAAATATGAATATCACTGGACTTTTGCAGGGATAAAAATAAAAGTTGAACTTTGTATGGATATATTTGCTATTCGATATGTTTACAGGGAGCTATATGCAATTAACTCTAAAAATAAATACGAAAAATAAAATCTACACACTGAGATTTAAGTGGAAAACTCCAACCAGAGGTAAAAAATCTACGGGACCAACACGCGATAACAATCTACTAAGAAATAAAAGATTACAAGGTGATTACCGACTCCACATACTCAAACCTCTCTTTTATCTTCTTTGGATCACGCGTACACCAACGGCTAGTCCACGCCCACGCTCGAATCCATGAACGCCACATTCCGAATCCACGAAACGTCTACACTTCGAATCCACAAAAGCCTTCAATACATCGAATCCACGACGCCCACTCGAATCCACGAGCGCACTCCGTCCGGAGAAAGAAGAGTAGGGTTAGTGGTGATTTCTTGTTTAGATGATCATGAAAGAACTGTAGAAAATGTCTCTAAGAAAATCTCAAATTAATTCTAAAAGAACATCAGATTTAGGGTGCCAAGAATAAATTTGAGAGAAACTTGTTGTAGAAGATGTGAGAAGAAGCAACCAACAAGTTTCTAAGATTTTAAAAGATATAATATTCTTAACCACATTTTAGAGACAGTCCCACATCTTATTTATAGCCTTGGAAGCAATTAGAATCAGATAAGAATTGAAAAAAAAATCTATTTTTAAAAATTTGTGTCGGGTTCAGGATCCGGATCTTACATAGAGTCTGGATCCTAGTTGCGTTACAGAATTTCAGCCTCTCGAGATCCGGATCCTAGGCAGGGTCCGGATCTTGTCATCGAAACAACAATTCTACTGCTCGAGATCCGGATCTTCCTTAGGGTCCAGATCCTCTGTTCTTGACAGAATATCACTATTTCGGGATCTGGATCCTCCACAGGGGTCCGCCACAGGGTTCAGATCCTAACACTAGGAAAACTTTAGTAAGTTTTGAAAACAAGTTAAATAAATTTCTAATTGTTTCCAATCACTAAATAATATGCATAAATCACCATTAACTTTATGTAAATTTACCTGGGGTCCATGAGCTTCATAATCAAAATCTTCGAGTCTTCAAACTTGATCTTTTCATCTTTTGATATTCAAGACTCCGACTCAATTCGTCACGACATGTAACGACTCGTCACGATTTGTCACGAAATATGTCAATACTAAAATCCCTAACAATCTCCCCTTTGGCAGTTTTGTGATAAAATTTAAAATTACATAAAAACACTCAAAACGCTCAACTATCCAAAAAGAAAAATTGAAATTCATTATCATCATCAAAATAATGAATTTCTCATGTGAAAGATCCAAACAAAATACAAAATTACAACTTTGTAACTCTTAAAATAAACTCTGTGACTTAGACAGATTTGGAGTCTTAAAGTTTTCAAAGACTTGCAAAAAGATTACTTTCACCACGAACAAAAATAGTAATAAAAATAACAAAATCTCTCCCTCTTTATTTATGCGTCTAAGTTTTAATTTAATCAATTTCAAAATCTCTAAGTTCAAAACTGCCACAATCTTTCTCTCCTTTCATGTATAAATTTTCAATATCATCATCTCTCTCTTCCTTTTGTAAAAAATTATCAAAAAAAATACCAAAAATAGAGAGAGTTTAGAGAAAAATCAAATGGGAGTACTAGAATGTAAGACACTAGAAACACAAGTTTAAACTTTTTTTTAACTATGACATCACTTGTGATGAAATGTCAAAATATGATGATTGTATTGTGAAACAAATGTTAGTGCATGAACAATCTAACTTCACATGAACTTCTCCCAATCCACATCAACGTCATAAAAATTAAGAATCTTACTACAAAATTACCAATATGCAAATAAGATATCATATAATTTGTTAATTCATATAAACCTCAAAATCAAGTCATCAAAAATAATCTGGAGATTCAGAAGCTATCAAAATATAACAGATTATGAAGATGACATATAGAAATTCACCAAATGACATAAGTTTGTCTTATAAGCCTTCAAATTTGAGATAAAGTAAATGATGAATCAGGGGTGGTTCTTTGAGCATCTTTTCAAACTTTCCACCTTATAACAACTATATATATATATATATATATATATATATATATATATATATATATATATATATATATATATATATATATATATATATATATTGTGAGAATTCAAATTTTTGAAAATTTGAATTCTGTGTTCCTCTCTCCTGTTACTGTGTATTTGATATGTATACGAATATATATAATGTATGGGTATATATATATATATGTAGTATTTTGTGTATTTTTAGGGTTTTGGATTTTTGGTTGCGGAGAGAGAATGGCTTAACGGCGCAATCCGGAGTCCGATTCTGACGATCCAAAATGGTAGATTTGATGTCTCGGAAGTGCTGAACGCGATGGCGTGATCCGTGTCCACATGCGACGGACGGATTGAAAGTTATTCCATATTCTTCGCCGAGGGGTCGTATTGCACATTTTGCAGTTTCGCGATCTGGACCCTGTTTCTCGCACCGTTTCGCGTGAGATTGCTTGTGGAGGGGTGTCTGGGCATTTTGTTCCTGCTGTGAGGGACTGGGAGGCTATTTCCTGTGTTTGAGGGGTGTTTCTGCAAATGTGCATGTGTGTATATGTGATTTGTGTGTGTGGAGTGAGAGAGAGTGAGTTCCTCTCTTCCTCTCTCCCCCTCAACCCCCAGCAGTGAGCCCCAGCTCCCTCAGCTCCCCTGCCAGCTCCCCGTGCGCCGCCGGCCGCCGCCGACCACCCCCTGGCCGGCGCAACTCCGACCATCTCCGTCTCCTCCTTTTCTTCTTTTCTTCCTCTTCTTCTTCTTCTTCTCATTCTCTGCAGTATGCACCCAGGGTGAAACCATGCCTGAGGTCACCCTGAGGTGGCACAGCTGCCGACGACCCGCTCCACCGTCGGGAATCGCCGCCGAGCGCCGCGGCGCCGCAGTTGGCTGCTGCTGGGAGGTGTGCGGGCAGTGTGTTGGTGTTCTGAGCCGCCGCCCCCTCCCGCCGCCGCAGCGACCCCCCGCCGGCATCAAGAGGACCGCCACAGCCGTCGCCTCCTTCCCCGGCCGCCCCCATGCCGTCGGTGCGCCGCCGCGCCGCCTGCGGCTCTTGCTTGCTGCGTGCGGGCAGGGGCAGCTGGAGGCCGCGCCCTGCTGTCTCCCGCCGCCTCGGAGGGTGCGCGCTGCCACCCTCAGGACCGCCGCCGTCGGTCCATCCCTTCCCGGCCGCCGCCGTGCTGCCGGAGCGCCGCCGCAGCCGCCGATGTTGCCGCTTGTGCTCCTAGGGCACCCACGGCTTAGAGCTTCCGGCCGCCGCCGCCGTTGCCCTGAGTTGTCGCGGTCGCCCCCTACCCGACGTCCGGCGAGCCCCTCTTGCCGGTGCTCACATCCCCGCCGGTCGCCGCCGCCGTTGGTTGTCGGTGGCGCCGTGCCCTAGCTTCGGGTAGCCGACCCGAGAGCCGCCGCTCTCCCCGTGCCGCCGCCGCCGCTCCCTGCCGCCGGCTAAGGTGAGCCCCCTCTTCCTTGCCTCCCCCACAGCCGACCCTGGCCGCCGCTGGCCGTGCATGTCGGCCGGCAGCCGGCCGGAGCTTGTTGCTCCGGCCAGGGTCTTCTTTTGCTTGGTTTTGGCCGTACGCTTGTGTTTGAGCTCCCTGTTGCCTCTCGAAGCTCGGGAAGGTGAGCACGATGATCGCAGCGATGCGCTGATCATCATGCTCACTTTAGTTTTCAGTTTGGGTGAGCCGTTTCACTGTCGGCCTTTGTCGAGCAATTTCTTCGTATGTTGACGTTGTTTTTATAGGATTTTTGGGCTTGCGACTGGTCCTGTCACAGTAGGGCTGTGAGCACGGCCTCCGTTACGTCGTTACCTATCCGCTGGTGCTTGCGGAAGGTCGTGCGGACGTACGAATTGCTCGAACGGCCTAATTTATCGCTTGTATGTATGTAAATGTTGCTTGTTTGAGAACTTTGGCGATTGTGGCAGTGTTGCGACGCTGCGGGCAGCAAGGGCAAGGTCCTTGAGGCCCTGTGGACTGGTTTTCCAACCCCTTCGCCCTTCACGGAGTTTCGGATTCATTTCCGATGTGTTTTTCGATGAATTAATCGGCGAAACGCGTGTTTTTAGTCGTGCGACTCACTCGCTATTTTCGTGAGTGACTTGGCTTCGTCGTCTAGCCTTGTTGGCTGTTCCTCATCACTGTCCCGAAGTTCCGAGGACAGCGGATGAGTGACGGGGGGTTCCGGTGCCAATTCGGCATTTTTTGGGAACTTGGAAAGTCGTTTCGGGTGCGTTCGGTGTTCGTGGCACCCCGAGCTTGTGCTCGCTATCCCGTCACTTGGTTTTGTGTGTTCGGGGACAGCGAGGGACTTGGTTGGCTGTTTGGTACCCCTCTGGGGCCTAGTGTGGTTTCGGGATCGTCCCGGTGGGTTTTCCGGGCGATCCGTCGGTTTCGGGATGTGAGAGCTTTGTGTTTAGCGTCGACTTGGTGGACCTTGACCCTGTGAGTCTTTCGTAGGTCCTGTCGCGGTTCCCGAGAGCCGTCGGTGTTAGGCTTGATCTTATCGACAGATGGGTACTGCGATCCGGAGTCGGTTCAGTGGACTACGGTGATACCTTTCTATCCCTTCTCTTGCATTTCAGTTATTAGTTCACTTTACTCCGGTTGACTCTACTTATGTGTGCTTGGATAGTAGAGTAGTTGTGGTTTGCATGATTATTGAGACGACCCAGTTGGTCGATAATGATCGCCTGTTGTTCCGAGCGATCCTCGTTGTGGTTTATCAGTTGCTTCGCGGCTCGTTGCCGTTCTGTGGATTGAGCATTCGCATCGATCGTCACAGCTCCCTAGCACCTCACGTATGCCAACGGTCTGATCCACCGTTTGGGCTTCTTTTTCGAAAAAGGGTCGTTGAGTTGTTCCGACCCGTGAGCCTCGACGCAGTGCGTCTGGTAGGTTTTGTGCCGTTGGTTGAGCAGGTTGTGACAGTGCCAGGGATACGTCCCTGTGGCCTGGTGGTGATTGGGTATACTTTGTGGTTATCTCCTTTGATGCATATACCAGTTGTTTACAGTAGCATAGTTGTTCAGTTGTATGTCAGCCTCATACTTACTTATGCTACTGTTTACCTTATCTATCTTTTGTTGACCCTCGTGCCGGTGTGTACACCTCGCCTTCGTCGGCTTGCGGTACCCACTGGGAGGGGAGACATGTTTACATGTTCTCACCCCCCACCCTCGTTGTTGTTTTCAGGTGAGCAGGGTGGTGAGAGTCGGGACGCAGCGAGGCACGCCTAGTTAGTGGTACTAGAGGTCCCGACCTGTGAGGCTTCCCTCTCCAGATTTGGTTTTACCCTTATCCTCTATAAGTTAGTTATGGATATGGTTCAGTTACATTGTGGTTGTTTTGTCTAGCATGCTATGATTTTTGGTACAGTTATATTTTGGATGTGCTTTCTTGCATGCTTAGATATTGTGGATTTGGTTTAGTATTGACGTGTGGATTGCATGCTTAGACTCATTGGATACTGATGCTTTAGATCTATCATTGTTGTTTTATGTCGCACACCTTGGTTTTCTACCCCTCGTGGTAGCGTTTTCAAATAAAGGTTTCCGTGTGGGAAACATTTTTCAAATGGATTTCCGATCGTTCGACTTTTGGGATTTCAAAGAGAGTTCTCGTGTGGAGAACGACTTTCAAATGATTCTTGAATGTTTGATATTAGGGTTTCAAAATAAAACTTCTGGGTAAGGAGCAATTTTCTAGAATGATCTGTTGTTTGTGCATCGCATCATCCTTCGCCTAAGGACTTGCTTAGATTCATACAGGTTTAAGGACTGTTTGCTGTATGAATCCTTTTGTGTTGTTGTGGTTGTGTGACGAATGAATGATGGTTGTGATCCTGTTGTATGTTGTGTACGCCGTGCAAATACAGGGGAGGCTCTGTCCGTGTGTACAGTGGACCCTGTATTTGTGGCGGGTCTGTACGTGACGCGGGCTAGGCTTTCAAAAAAAAAATTTGGCACGTTTTTCCGCTTCTAAAACTAGCCCGGAGCGTGACAGATTAAGATGGTATCGGAGCGTAAAGGGTACAAACACTCATTCATTCATAAACTTGTAACTGAACCACTGGTTAGGCTGACCCATAGGAAGACCTAGGATGTATAGGTGCGCGAGTTCGAGGGGTTTGTGTTCGGATTGCGTTTTGTGGGTGTTGCCGACCCCTTTCTCTTGCGCTGGTTTTTGTGTTTTGCAGATGGCTTGTGGTCGTGGTAGACCTCCTCGTCCGGGTCGTGGTGGTAGGCGTGCGCCTGCGGAGCCGTCTGCTGGTGTTTTTACTTGGGCTTTTGCGGCTGGTTCGAGTGGGGAGCTGGCAGGAGGCGGACAGCCTGATGTAGACCGTACCCTGTGTGCTTGAGGCCGAGGCGAGGGGTCAGCTGACGACCCTCTCCGGCATGTTCCGGCTTGTTCCGATAGTTTGTGCAGCAGCAGGCTACGGCGACTGCCGCTCCAGCCCCTCCTACTCCTTCGCCGAGTGCCCCGATGACTGCAGACCCTCCTGTGGCACCCACGCCGTTGTGGCCACGACCGCGACGACGACAGCGACTACGTCGGCTGTTTCGCGTGTGGACGCCGATCCCGTGATTAGGGATGGTGGCCACATCCGAGCGCGATTGGCGGATTTCCTGAGGTTCGATCCGCCCTTGCTCGCAGACTCGTGCTTCTTCTAGAAGTGGTGGTGGAGTACCAGACAGATACCAAGTGGCAGGGTGTTTTCCCCTTTGCGTAACCACTCGTTGGCTGGTGGTGGCCCTTGGGGGCTAGGTGACGTCACTTGGTGGATCTGTGTTGTCGTTTGGGCTATTCTTGCCCTGGCCCCACTTTCCGTGTAGAGCACGAGGGCCACTGCGAGCGTCTCTACGGAGACGGTGCTTTGAGCGGCTTCGACCGCAGCTTTGGTGTTACCCTCTCTATTTTGTTGGGTAGGGCGGTGAAGCCTACCCCTCTGACGTCTTGCTGGTGGAATCGCCAGTGTTGGTCTTTCGACTTTTAGCTAGTTCTTGCGTCAAACTGACGCGTACTAGACTGAGTGGACACTGGTTAGTGTCAGGTTTTTGGTTGGTGCCTACATGGTTTGCGGCTATCCTAACGCCTAAATTGGTGTGTCTTGGGATTTCTGGTGGTATTTGTAGGCTTTCGTGTTGCCGCGAGATCTTCCAAGTTCTTGTTGGAGGTCTCACCGCGTTCGACGTTGGTTAGTCGACGCTGGATTTGTTCTTCCTTCGCTTTGGTTCGTGTGGTTGACGACCCTTTGTCGCCTGTAGCCGTCGGTTTGTTGTTGGAAGCCGAAGACTCCTAGGAAGTTGGCTCAGGGCAGACTTGGTTTTGTGGGTCAGTTTGTTGTTTCCTGTTAGTTCGGTGATTCTTTCGTGATTTGGTCCAGCTTTGGAGTTGGTTGACCTGGTATCTTTGTGGCGTTGCCAACTGGTTGTTGGCATTTGATCTTGGGATATTTCGTTTTCTTTTGATAAGTACGTTGGCTGCAGACAACGTAGTGTCAAAGGTTAGGACGAAATACCCTATCCCTTTTGGGACTTTCTGGATTAGGTTGGTGCTTTCTCTTGCAAGACAATCTCTCTGCGTCTTCTTGTGGAAAAGCTGTGTGGTGGTCATCCCTGATCACGTAGTGAGCCTTGAGCTGATCCTAGAGTGGTTTCGCACAGTTGATGTGCAATCACTGCGGATGGTTTGACTCCGGTTGAGTCAGGTTGCCTTTTAGCTCGGTTTCGGGATGACGGGAGCCTGGTTGTTGGCTCCGAGGTCTCTGTGCTTGTGTTTGCGTACAAGGTTTTCGCCGCGACTTTCGTGCAGTCTTGGTTTGGAGCGCGTGTCCGATCACTTGGATCTGATGTTTGGCATCACTGGTGTTTTTATCGCCTGTTGCGATTGGCAACCCCGTGCACCAGAGTGATGGACTCGCAAGGTTTTTCGTTGGTTTGATTGTGAGTTCGAGCTTATCGAGATGACGGTGATGTTTTAGTACCCTCTACCGCGGATCTACGATCTCTTCGATCGGCTCTAGGGAGCCTCAGTTTTCTCGAAGTATGTTCTGTAGCCAGGTTATCTTTAGCTGAAGATCAAGGCCGAGGACGTTGCGTTGACGGCCTTCCGGACTCGTTATAGGCTTTACGAGGTCACGGTTATGCCGTTCGGTTTAACGAACGCCCCGGCAGTTTTTATGGATTTGATGAACTGGGTTTTCGGCAGTTCTTGGATCAATTTGTCGTGGTCTCCTTTGACGACAAACTGATCTATTCGAGAAGTTTCCTTCTTGGGTCACATCGTGACGCAATCAGGTATTGCGGTGGACCCAAGGAAGGTGGACTCTATAGTGGATTGGCATGTTCCGACTTCTGTGGCGGAGTTTAGGAGCCTTCTCGGCTTGGCGAGTTGTTACCGGCGATTTGTGGAGGGTTTCTCTAAGATCGCCACCCCTTGAGCAAGCTGCCGAGGAAGGGCGAGAAGTTTCTGTGGACTCCCGCTTGTCAGATGAGCTTCTATGAGCTGAAGGACAGTTTGACTTGTGCCCCTATCTTAGCATTGCCGCAGTTTGGTGAGGATTTTGTGGTCTACTGCGATGCATCTTGGATAGGATTGGGGTGCGTGCTCATGCAGCAAGAGAAGGTCATCGCATATGCTTCGCGCCAGTTGATGGACTACGAGAAGAACTATCTGGCGCTCGATCTCGAGTTAGCAGCAGTGGTGTTCGCTCTCAAGCTTTGGAGACACTACCTGTACGGAGCGCATTGTGAGATGTTCACGGATCACCAGAGTATGAAGTACCTCTTCAAGGAGCTGAACCTCAGACTGAGACGGTGGCTTGAGCTTTTGAAGGATTACGACATCTCCATCTAGTACCATTCGGGCAAGGCGAACGTCGTGGCGGACGCCTTTAGCCGGAAGCAGCCTTCGACAGAGCTGTCTCTCATGTCACCGACCAGGAGCGATTGGTGGTGGAGTTTCGTCGACTAGAGTTGGAGATTTTACCTCACGGAGCTACCGCGCAGTTGTTGACTTTGGTGTTGCAGCCCACCTTGTCTGATCGGATTTTCGGTGGGCAGCTGATGGATCCGCACTTGCAGAGAGAGCGAGCAGAGGCCGAGCAGGGCAGAGATGGTGACTTCAAGTTACATGATGATGGTTTCCTTCGAGGACGGAGGTGTGTGCCCAGTGATCGGGATTTGAGGCGGGAGATTTTGACTGAGGCACACCGGTCGTCGTACACCGCCCATCCTGAGGGACGAGATGTACCGCGACTTGAGGCAGAGTTTCTGGTGGCCTGACTTTGAAGATGGACGTGCCTCAGCATGTGGCTCAGTGCTTGATTTGTCAGCAGGTGAAGGCTGAGCATCAGCGACCAGCAGGGAAGCTTCAACCGTTGCCCGTACCTGTAGGGAAGTGGGAGCAGATCATCATGGATTTCATCACCGGGTTGCCTCGTTCTCAGCGAGGTCATGTTGCGATCTGGGTTTTTTGTGGACCGATTGACGAAAGCAGCTCACTTCCTACCGGTACACACGACTTGGTCTCGGGATCGACTGGCGCAGCTCTACTTGGATGAAATTGTCAGGCTGCTTGGGGTGCCAGTGTCGATCGTTTCTGATCGGGATTCTCGCTTCGTTTCTCAGTTCTGGAGGAGCTTGCAGCAGGCACTGGGAATGAGGCTCGACTTCAGCTCAGCTTACCACCCTCAAAGTAATGGGCAGTCGGAGCGAGTCTTCCAGACTCTCGAGGATATGCTCCGGGCATGCGTTTTGGATTTTGGTGAGGGTTGGTTCAAGTATCTCTCCTTGGTGGAGTTCGCCTACAACAGCAGCTTCCAAGCGAGCTTTGGGTTGGCACCGTGCGAGGCTTTGTTTGGACGTCGTCGTCGATCACCGATCTGTTGGGATGACGCGGGTGAGCATCGTGTGATCGGCCCGACAACGGTTCGGCTGAGAGAGTATCTCAGCTACGGGAGGTGCCTTTGAGGTTTTTGGCTCGCAAGGTGAAGCGGTTGAGGAACCGGAGCTTTCTGTATGTGAGAGTGCAGTGGACGAGTCGCGAGGAGCGTGAGACTACTTGGGAGCTGGAATTTGCTTTGCGTGAGTGGTATCCGCTGTTGTCCGCGGATGGTGTGTGAGTAAGTTTCGGGGACGAAACTTCTTGTTAGGTGGGAGTGATGTGAGAATTCGAATTTTTGGAAATTTGAATTCTGTGTTCCTCTCTCCTGTTACTGTGTATTTGATCTGTATACATATATATATGTAGGGTATATATATATGTATATATGTAGTATTTTGTGTATTTTTAGGGTTTTGGGTTTTTGGTTGCGGAGAGAGAACGGCTTAACGGCACAATCCGGAGTCCGATTCTGACGATCTAAAATAGTAGATTCGATGTCTCGGCAGTGCTGAACGCGATGGCACAATCCGTGTCGACATGCAACGGACGGATTGAAAGTTATTCCATGTTCTTCGCCGAGGGGTCGTATTGCATATTTTGCAGTTTCGCGATCTGGACCGTGTTTCTCGCACCGTATCGCGTGAGATTGCTTGTGGAGGGGTGTCTGGGCATTTTGTTCCTGCTGTGAGGGACTGGGAAGCTATTTCCTGTGTTTGAGGGGTGTTTTTGCAAATGTGCATGTGTGTATATGTGATTTGTGTGTGTGGAGTGAGAGAGAGTGAGTTCCTCTCTTCCTCTCTCCCCCTCAGCCTCCCAGCAGTGAGCCCCAGCTCCCCCAGCTCCTCTGCCAGCTCCCCGTGCGCCGCCGGCCGCCGCCGACTACCCCCTGGCCGACGCAACTCCGGCCATCTCCCTCTCCTCCTTTTTTTCTTTTCTTCCTCTTCTTCTTCTTCTTCTCCTTCTCTGTAGTATGCACCCAGGGTGAACCCATGCCTGAGGTCACTCTGAGGTGGCACAGCTGCCCACGACCCGCTCCGCCGTCGGGAGTTGCCGCTGAGCGCCGACGCGCCGCAGCTGGCTGCTGCTGGGAGGTGTGCGGGCAGTGTGTTGGTGTTCTAAGCCGCCGCCGCCTCCCGCCGCCGCAGCGACCTCCCGCTGGCATCAGGAGGACCGCCGCAGTCGTCGCCTCCTTCCCCGGCCGCCCCAGTGCCGCCGGTACGCCGCCGCACCGCCTGCGGCTTTTGCTTGCTGCTTGCGGGCAGGGGCAGCTGGAGGCCGCGCCCTGCCGTCTCCCGCCGCCTCGGAGGGTGCGCGCCGCCACGCCGCCTGCGGCTCTTGCTTGCTGCTTGCGGGCAGGGGCAGCTGAAGGCCGCGCCCTGCCGTCTCTCGCCGCCTCGGAGGGCGCGCGCCGCCACCCTCGGGACCGCCGCCGCCGGTCCATCCCTTCCCGGCCGCCGCCATGCTGCCGAAGCGCCGCCGCAGCCGCCGCTGTTACTGCTTGTGCTCCTATGGCACCCGCGGCTGAGAGCTTCCGACCGCCGCCACCGTTGCCCTGAGTTGTCGCGGTCGCCCCTACCCGACATCCGGCGAGCCCCTCTTGCCGGTGCTCGCGTCCCCGCCGGTCGCCGTCGTCGTTGGTTGCCAGTGGCGCCGTGCCCTAGCTTCGGGTAGCCGACTCGAGAGCTGCCGCTCTCCCCGCGCCGCCACCGCCGCTCCCTGCCGCCTGCTGAGGTGAGCCCCCTCTTCCTTGCCTCCCCTGCAGCCGACCCTGGCCGCCGCTGGCCGTGCATGTCGGCCGGCAGCCGGCCGAAGCTTGTTGCTCCGGCCAGGGTCTTCTTTTGCTTGGTTTTGGCCGTACGCTTGTGTTTGAGCTCCATGTTGCCTCCCGAAGCTCGGGAAGGTGAGCATGATGATCGCAGCGATGTGCTGATCATCATGCTCACCTTAGTTTTCAGTTTGGGTGAGCCGTTTCGCTGTTCAGCCTTTGTCGAGCAATTTCTTCGTATGTTGACGCTATTTTTATGGCATTTTTGGGCTTACGACTGGTCCTGTCACAGTGGGGCTGTGAGCATGGCCTCCGTTACGTCGTTACCTATCCACTGGTGCTTGAGGAAGGTCGTGCGGACGTACGAATTGCTTGAACGGCCTAATTTATCGCTTGTATGTATGTAAATGTTGCTTGTTTGAGGACTTTGGCGATTGTGGCAGTGTTGCGACACTGCGACACTGCGGGCAGCAAGGGCAAGGCCCTTGAGGCCCTGTGGACTGGTTGTCCAACCCCTTCGCCCTTTGCGGAGTTTCGGATTCATTTCCGATGCGTTTTTCGATGAATTAATCGGCGAAACGCGTGTTTTTAGTCGTGCAACTCACTCGCTATTTTCGTGAGTGACTTGGCTTCGTCGTCTAGCCTTGTTGGCTGTTCCTCATCGCTGTCCCGAAGTTTCGAGGACAGCGGATGAGTGACGGAGGGTTCCGGTGCCAATTCGGCATTTTTCGGGAACCCGGAAAGCCGTTTTGGGTGCGTTCGGTGTTCATGGCACCCCGAGCTTGTGCTCGCTGTCCCGTCACTTGATTTTGTGTGTTCGGGGACAGCGAGGGACTTGGTTGGCTGTTTGGTACCCCTATGGGGCTTAGTGTGGTTTCGGGATCGTCCCGGTGGGTTTTCCGGGGGATCCGTCGGTTTCGGGATGTGAGAGCTTTGTGTTTAGCATCGACTTGGTGGACCTTGACCCTGTGAGTCTTTCGTAGGTCCTGTCGCGGTTCCCGAGAGCCGTCGGTGTTAGGCTTGATCTTATCGACAGGTGGGTACCTCGATCCGGAGTCGGTTCAGTGGACTACGGTGATACCTTTCTATCCCTTCTCTTGCATTTCAGTTATTAGTTTACTTGACTCCCATTGACTCTACTTATGTGTGCTTGGATAGTAGAGTAGTTGTGGTTTGCATGATTATTGAGACGACCCAGTTGGTCGATAGTGATCGCCTGTTGTTCCGAGCGATCCTCGTTGTGGTTTATCAGTTGCTTCGCGGCTCGTTGCCGTTCTGTGGATTGAGCATTCGCATCGATCGTCACAGCTCCCTAGCACCTCACGTATGCCAACGGTCTGATCCACCGTTTGGGCTTCTTTTCCGGAAAAGGGTCGTTGAGTTGTTCCGACCCGTGAGCCTCGACGCAGTGCGTCTAGTAGGTTTTGTGCCGTTGGTTGAGCAGGTTGTGACAGTGCCAGGGATACGTCCCTGTGGCCTGGTGGTGATTGGGTATACTTTGTGGTTATCTCCTTTGATGCATATACCAATTGTTTACAGTAGCATAGTTGTTCAGTTGTATGTTAGCCTCATACTTACTTATGCTACTGTTTACCTTATCTATCTTTTGTTGACCCTCGTGCCGGTGTGTACACCTCGCCTTCGTCGGCTTGCGGTACCCACTGGGAGGGGAGACATGTTTACATGTTCTCACCCCCCCTCCTCGTTGTTGTTTTCAGGTGAGCAGGGTGGTGAGAGTCGGGACGCAGCGAGGCACGCCTAGTTAGTGGTACTAGAGGTCCCGACCTGTGAGGCTTCCCTCTCCAGATTTGGTTTTACCCTTATTCTCTATCAGTTAGTTATGGATATGGTTCAGTTACACTGTGGTTGTTTTGTTTAGCATGCTATGATTTTTGGTACAGTTATATTTTGGATGTGCTTTCTTGCATGCTTAGATATTGTGGATTTGGTTTAGTATTCACGTGTGGATTGCATGCTTAGACTCATTGGATGCTGATGCTTTAGATCTATCTTTGTTGCTTTATGTTGCACACCTTGGTTTTCTACCCCTCGTGGTAGCGTTTTCAAATAAAGGTTTCCGTGTGGGAAACAGTTTTCAAATGGATTTCCGATCGATCGACTTTTGGGATTTCAAAGAGAGTTCTCGTGTGGAGAACGGCTTTCAAATGATTCTTGAATGTTTGATATTACGGTTTCAAAATAAAGCTTCTGGGTAAGGAGCAATTTTCTAGAATGATCTGTTGTTTGTGCATCGCATCATCCTTCGCCTAAGGACTTGCTTAGATTCATACAGGTTTAAGGACTGTTAGCTGTATGAATCCTTTTGTGTTGTTGTGGTTGTGTGATGAATGAATGATGGTTGTGATTCTGTTGTATGTTGTGTACGCCGTGCAAATACAGGGGAGGCTCTGTCCGTGTGTACAGTGGACCCTGTATTTGTGGCGGGTCTGTACGTGGCGCGGGCTAGGCTTTCAAAAAAAAAAAATTGGCACGTTTATCCGCTTCTAAAACTAGCCCGGGGCGTGACATATATATATATATATATATATATATATATAGAGAGAGAGAGAGAGAGAGAGAGAGAGAGTTTGGCTATAGTGCTTTTAAAAGTACCAAGTAGTTGGTGCTTGTAAGTTTTCCGCCGTTAGATCTACCCCGTTGATCATTTCCACCCGTTAGATCATACTATTCAAACCAACCACCCACTCAACCCTAAGGGACCACTATCATCCTAACCGTAGTACATCCCTTAATCCAAGGGCCGACGACCTATAAGCACTAATGACTTGGTACTTTTAAAAGCATAGGAGCTCAATTATATATATAGAGAGAGAGAGTCCGGCTAGGGTGCTTCTAATAGCACCAAGCACTTGGTGCTACCAAGTTTTCCACCGTCAAATTTACCTCTCTGACCATGTCTATTTGTTAGATCATAGTATTCAACCAACCACCAATTCAATCCTAGGAAATCACTATCATCCTAACCGCACATTCCTTCATCCAAGGGCCAATAACCTAATAGAACCAATGACTCCGTGCTATTAGAAGCATTCCAGCCAAATTCTCTCTCTCTCTCTCTCTCTCTCTCTCTCTATATATATATATATATATATATATATATATGCACACTTTTTCAACCTCTTGGGTTATGCATTTAATTTTCATGTGGTAGCTTCACATACTTACCGGACGACTGGGGTAGCAGCTCTTCCTACATGTGGTAGTAGTTTTCACATTCCCTTTGGGATGTAACTCTTTGCATTTCTTTTAAGATTTTGGATTGTTTTTCCTTATATATATATAAAATTTTTCCTTCAATTTGCAATCTCTTATTTGAAAGAAAATTTGACAAATTTTCATATATTAGCAAACACATATTCATCAAATTCAATACACACAACCGAGATAGGTTAAGTTCCTAAATATTATACATAATTACTTAAATTGATGAATATAAGTCTTAAGAACTCCTATAATAAATTATCTTTATAAATAATGAATGTGAAGTAAAACTGATAAATAATATGAAATTAACTAGGAGTGAATGAAAGTGAAACTATTCGTTGTTTATAATACTGTTTAATATAGCAATCATCTATTGTGCTTGTTTAAAATAATAATCAAACATCTAAAAATCATAACAATGAAAGTACCTAAAAATATAATGCAATGATTAAAAGAGATATGAAATAAAATCCAATCAAAGCACTATAAGAAGTTAATACAAATTACAATTAAGACAAAAAAAGATTTCACCTTTCCAAACCCAGACTTACCAGATTTGGTTGTCTTGGTTTATTCCAGTTAGGCACCGATTATTTTGACTTTTGATCAACCTTTAATTATGGCTTCGACTTCTGGTTGATCTGGGGTACTCGACCTTCTTGTTGTTGCTTATGAATCTGTGAAGGCCGTTGAGTGATAGTAGATGCCGTTTGATGTCTAGAAATTGCTGGTTGATGTTTCTGTCCATTTCTAGGGCATGTTCTCTTAATGTGACCTTTTATTCCACATCTATGGCACACTTTCTTCAATTTTGTTGAGACTGTATGTAGTACCCATGGGGCCTAACTGACGAAATGACTGCAGTATCCTAGACTGTTCGACACTTCTGGAGAGTGTCGGGACGAGTCGGAGTCGTTTTGGCGCAAAATAGACGCGAAAACGGACTCGGAGCACCGAAATAAGCCAAAACTGAAGTTTTGGACGTTTGGTACTTTAGGGCGCCCAGAAGTTAGGTTTTGGGCGCCCAGATGGTGAGTGCTTGTTCTTAGAATCGCTGAGTCATTTCGGATCCAGTTTTAGGGCGTCCGAAAAGTGAGTCCGAATGTTTACCTCGTGAATATTGATCCTTTTGACACGTGTGAGGTGGTAGGTGAGTTCCGCCGGACCACGTTAGGGCACACATGACCGCGAGGTGGAGATTCCGAGGTGCTGGTCGAGTACTGTCTGGAGGAAGTGGGCGCCCGGTTCTTGGATTCTGGGCGCCCGAATGTTGGATTTTCAGCAGGTGCAGGTTAGCATCATGTGTTCTTGAGGCTTTTGTATCCCTTTCTTCGGCTCTAAATAGATGGGGGTGAACCCCCTGAAGCTCTTTTACCCCCTCTCATGGTGAACCCTGGATAATTGCAGATTAGCCCCTCAAATCTCCCAATTACATCTTTTCCCATTGGAGGCTTTGGATTCCTGCATAATAGCAGCGTCGACCTGTGGCGTTTCAGCTCGTCTACAGTGTAAGAGTGTCCAAATCCCACGAAACTTAGTTTGTTGGATTTTGAACTCGTAGAGGAAGATGTGAGATCCTTCCAATTGCTATTTAGATAGGTATGTACACTGCAGTTGCTTTCCCTTTGATCTTATGGATCCAATCTCTATGGAGCTGGATTTTTGAAGTGAGGATTGGTTTTCCCTCATCCCCTGCTGGTTTGGAAGTTCTTCCCACCGGAATTTGAGATTTCTAAGGTAAGTTTTAGCTCAGATTTAGAGGTTTAAGCTTAAGTGCTGAATGTATGTATAGTTGATAGATTTCTTGGATTTTTGAATCCAGATTTTGTTGGAAGCTTCATTGATGGATTTAGAGTGATCCCTCACTGTATTTGGGAGGTATGTGACCCTATTCCCTGGGTTGGACTTGTTGGAATTCCAGGAATTAAGCTAGATGTGCTTTTTGCATAGTTGCTGAAGTTCTGGATGCAGGTATTGGGCATCCAGAAGTTAGGTCCGAATCCTTGCAAAGGCTTTTTGGAGATCGATTCGAACTCGCTTTTGGCTGAGATTTGGTGGGATTGTTCTCGAGCCCCTGCTGGTGAGTTGGGTGAATTTTTACTGTATTTAGACTTAGGATTTGGATTTTATCGCATGTTGAACCCCTGTTGGTCGTGCTGCCAGGCTGCAGTTCTGGGCTGATGTTCTGGACGCCCAGAACTTGAGCATGGAGGATCCGAATCCTGGTTTTGTCCGGTTTGAGCCCGGTTTCAGCTGGTTTTGTTTGGAGGCCTTCCACTCGACTCCTAGCCTTTGTTGGATAGCTTTTGAGGTAGGTTGATGTTGCCGAAAACTTCAAAATTCCTCCTAAGTTGTAGAGAGTGCAGCATGTTGTTTTATTATCAGATTTTTCATGTTAGTAACTCGAATTCATGAATTTGTATGTGTTTATATGAAATCTGAATTTGGAGTATAAATTAATAATTTATAGACATAATTTTACATGCTGAACTGAGATTTGACTTAGGAGAAAACTCGTGAACCTACAACCGTCACTTTTCGAAACTGTTATCAGATTTAGCTCTAGGAGCCGTTTCTGTTCTTGTATCACCGCTGTTAGTGCGAGGTGGATACTTAGATTGTTGTAGGACGAGTTTATGCTCGTGCTGAGATGCCGAGCTTGTGTATACAGCAGGGTTAGGCTGTTTTGTATTACCGGATGCCGTCGGAGTTTACGGGGGACCCATATTCTTATTTTAGTATCAGTTTGTGCCGAGGGCGCGTGAGCTTAGAGTCTTTGACCCATTTGACCCCTTTTTATTTGATTATAGCCTGCCGGAACCTGATTGTGCTCGACAGAGATACGCTTATTAACTCGGTTGGGTAGCTCCCCCGAGTGCCGCTCCGGAGTGAGGCCTCTCTTGCGTTGATGTCGCTGCAGATTAGTGGATATGATTCTTGGACCGGCTACCTTTTGGTAGTGTGCGGTGTGGCTAGGCTTTTGGCTGGACGAGCCTTTTTGGGCGGTTCCGTTAGATTGGGTCAGGAGTGACTATTCACATTAGTGATGCTTATACTTTGAGAGTATGACTTGGATAGTGGTAGGGTAGTGGCATTTCAGCTGTAGAGTTTATTCCAGCTTACTTTATTATTTCTTTACCTACCAGCTATACTGTTAGTCTCGTAGACTTAATGGGTGGACCGTTGGGGTCGGTAGCGGTACCCACTGAGGACTACTTCTTTTGATAGTAGTTCTCACACCTATTGTTGCCACCTTTTCTTGCAAAGCCTTCGTCTGTTATGGCAGCTGCTTCTGTTCCTGCGGATCGAGGTAAGGGAGTCGCGAGCTAGATCCCTACCATTCCCAATTTTTTCTAGAGGAGGACCCTACTAGAGATAGTTTTATTTTAAGTTGTGCCATGTACGTATAGTGTGAACTGGTTGTTCCTGTGAGAGGTGGACTTGTACCTATTTTGGCTTTGGAGGAACTGTTGTATTTTGGATCATATATGTACAGGTGGCTTTTGTTCTATTAGTATGATCTTATTTCAGCTCTATATCTCTTGTAGTTGTTTGTATGCTTTGTTTACAGGTTAGCTATCGCTTCGTATACATAGAAAATTCTACGTATACGGCGGATCTGTTGGCGAGCCCCAAAAAACGAGTAATCTGAAGCGTGACAGATTAAGTTGGTATCAGAGCTTAGGAATAGGTCGGCGGGCAGCTTGTGCCCGAGCAGCGTCGCCAGCACCATCGACAGCATCGGCACCCCCAGCTTATCAGCTGGCCTATGGAGCTCCACCGACTCATAACTAGACGGACCGGGCTTCTGTGCCACGCCCGAGTGAGCGGCGCCAGCAGGCGCAGAGCGGCAGGGTCTTTGCGGCTCAGGTTGAGGACTCCACGGCAGCAGATCATGTGGTGGCAGGTATCATTTTAATTTCTGGCATTAGAGCTCGTGCATTATTTGATACCGGTGCATCACATTCATTTATTAGTCGAGCATTTGCATCACTGCATGGGCTAGTGATAGGGCCTTTACCACATACACGAGAGGTGCAGATTCCCGAGCATGTTTTGCTTGTGGAGGAGTGTTGTTGGGCTTGTCCAGTGCAGCTTGGACCTTGGGTGATGCCCGCAGACCTATTGGTCTTGGGGCGATTGCAGAATTTTGATGTGGTGCTCGGCATGGATTGGCTGGCGCGCTATTTCGCGACGATCAACTGCGGCGAGAGGACCGTGACGTTTCGCGAGCCAGACCAGGAATAGTACGTGTATAGTGGCTGCAGGAGCACATTGTTCGCGATGTGAATTTCGTCGGCACGAGCAAGACAGATGATGAGTCGAGGATGTACTGCATTCCTGGCGACTGTTGTAGAGGTACCTACGGTGGCACCGGAACTCGAGGACATCTCTGTAGTCTGTGAGTTTTCGGACGTGTTCCCCCCTGAGTTGACTGCTATGCCACCGGACAGGGAGGTCAAGTTTGTGATTGACGTAGTCCCAGGAACTGCGCCAATCTCAAAGGCACCCTACCGAATGGCACCAGCTGAGCTGAGAGAGCTTAAGGCGCAGCTTCAGGATTTGATGGATAAAGGGTTTGTGAGACCCAGTGTATCGCCTTGGGGAGCGCCGGTGTTATTCGTGCAGAAGAAGGATGGTTCACTTAGACTTTGTGTGGATTATCGAGAGTTGAATAAAGTGACCATCAAGAACAGGTATCCTTTGCCGCGCATTGATGATCTGTTTGATCAGCTGCAAGGATCTTGTGTCTTCTCGAAGATTGATTTGCAGTCCGGTTACCACCAATTAAAGGTGAAGGCCGAGGATATTCCCAAGACGGCTTTTAGGACCCGGTACGGGCATTATGAGATTACGGTGATGCCGTTTGGATTGATTAATGCCCCTGCCGTATTTATGGATTTAATGAATCGAGTGTTTAAGCCGTTCTTGGACCGGTTTGTGGTGGTGTTTATTGATAATATCCTGATCTACTCTCGGAGTGATGCTGAGCAAGAGGAGCACTTGAGGATAGTGCTGCAACTTCTGAGGGAGAAGAAGTTGTATGCCAAGTTGAAGAAGTGCGAGTTCTGGCTTCGAGAGGTCGCTTTCTTGGGCCATGTGATTTCAGCCACTGGAGTGGCGGTGGACCCGCAGAAGATTGATGTTGTTCGGGATTGGCCCAGACCGACGACGGTTACCGAGGTGAGGAGTTTTATTGGGTTAGCTGGATATTACCGTCGGTTTGTGGAAGACTTTGCGAAGCTCTCCACACCCCTCGCTCGTCTGACGAGGAAGGGGATTAGATTTGTTTGGAGTGCCGAGTGCCAGCGTAGCTTTGAGAAGCTGAAGGAGAGACTGATGTCTGCTCCCATCCTTACCCTTCCAGTTATGGGGGAAGGATTCGTGATTTATAATGATGCATCACACAGTGGCTTGTGATGTGTGTTGATGCAGCATGGTAGGGTAATTGCCTATGCCTCCCGACAATTGAAGGATTACGAGAAGAATTACCCTACGCATGATTTGGAGCTGGCAGCTATGGTGTTTGCACTGAAGCTGTGGCGGCACTACTTGTATGGTGAGCACTGTGAGATTTTTACGGATCATAAAAGTCTCAAGTATTTGTTCACTCAAAAGGAATTGAACCTGAGGCAACGCCGGTGGTTAGAGTTGTTGAAGGATTATGATATTACCATCCAGTATCACCCCGGCAAGGCGAATGTAGTGGCAGATGCGTTGAGCAGGAGATCAGTGCAGAGCCTTAGTATGATGATCACTCAGCAGGCGCCATTACTTGAGGAGTTGAGGCGGCTTGAGCTTGAGGTGGTGTCCCCTAGGGCTACTGCAAAACTTATGTCTTTGATTTTGCAGCCCACTTTGTTGGATGGGATCCGGGAGAAACAGAGTGTGGACCCCTATTTGATGAGGATTCGAGATCAGATTGCCAGTGGACAAACATGGGACTTTAGTGTTGACAGCTCGGGAGTACTACGATACAGGGACCGACTGTGTGTGCGTACGGATTCTGAGATCCGAGAGGAGATTTTGAAAGAGGCTCATTACTCGCCTTATACGGTTCACCCCGGTGGAACCAAGATGTATAAGGATTTAAAGGCACACTATTGGTGGAATGGAATGAAGCGGCATATTGGAAGATTTGTGGCTCAGTGTTTGACTTGTCAACAGGTAAAGGCAGAGCACCAAGTACCTGCTAGCAAGCTTCAGAGTCTCCCAATACCTGAGTGAAAGTGGGACCAGATCGCCATGAACTTTGTCGTGGGATTACCGAGAACGCAGGCTGGTTTCGATGCCATTTGCGTGATAGTGGACAGACTGACCAAGTCTGCCCACTTCTTACCAGTGCAAACTACTTGGTCCAGGGATAGACTTACTCAGTTATATTTGGACGAGACAGTGAGGCTGCATGGAGTGCCTACCTCGATTGTGTCGGATCGAGATCCACGGTTCGTCTCGCAGTTTTGGAGGAGTCTACAGACAGCACTGGGTACTCAGCTTCAGTTTAGCACGACATTTCATCCACAGACCGATGGTCAGTCTGAGCGGACCATTCAGACTCTGGAGGACATGTTGAGAGCATGTGTCCTAGACTTTGGTGGAGGGTGGCATCGACACTTAGGACTGGTTGAGTTTGCGTACAACAACAGCTATCAAGCGAGCATCCAGATGGCTCCGTTTGAGGCATTGTATGGACGCAAGTGTCGTTCACCCTTGCATTGGAGTGATGTGGGTGAGAGGAAGACCTTGGGTCCTGACATTCTGTTAGAAGCAGAAGAAAAGGTCAAGATGGTTCGACGACGTCTTGAGACCGCCCAGAGTCGACAGAGGAGCTATGCGGACACTAGGAGAAGAGACTTGGAGTTCCAGGTTGGAGACCACGTATTCCTGAAAGTCTCGCCGTCCAGAGGGATTCGCCGATTTGGAGTTCGTGGAAAGCTTAGTCCACGGTTCATTGGCCCGTTCGAGGTGTTAGAGCGAGTGGGGCCGTTAGCGTACAGGATTGCCCTACCACCGTGACTCTCCGGAGTCCACGATGTGTTTCATGTCTCGGCCCTGAGGAGATATGTGTTCGACCCCTCCCACGTGATTGACTTCACCCCACTTGAGTTGGCTGAGAACCTGCGGTACGAGGAGCGACCGGTGCGGATTCTTGCTCGCGAGACGAAAGAATTACGCAACCGGGTCATACCGTATGTGAAAGTGCAGTGGAGTAATCACGAGGAGCGTGAGGCAACTTGGGAGCCGGAGACGGTGATGCGGGAATCCTATCCCTACCTTTTCGAGTTTGCTATTTGAGGTTCAATTCTTTCACCTAATGACATAGTCAAAAGTCACTAAGGGCATCTAACATATGTAGGACATCGCCTCAAAATGATATCCATAAGAACTCACACGATGAGGAAGTAGGGATCCATTCACTCATCTTCTTCATTTGGTCGCCTAGCACATGTAATATGAAATACATGCTATGACAGAGAATCTCAATGAGCGTATGTCTTTCTCAATGTCATACGAATCTTTGCTCAGTCACTCCCGGAGTGTCTAGCCTGAGTTCTCCATTTGCTCGCTATCTCAAACGCCAAACGGTGAGCTCACATCCGGCTCTTAAATATACAGGCTATACGAATCGTGGGTATTCGTATCCGGTCACGCTTATGACCTCATCTTGTTGCCAACCAAGGCGGCTTCCTTTAATGCCTTAATTTTTGCTCGCTCTCTACAGCGCCGAAAAGAATGATTGCCCGTGTGAGAGAACCAATCAGCCTGCGACATACTATCTGTGAGTTATGACACCCCAAGGATCTAATAGGTAAACACACACCTAGAGGGGGGTGAATAGGTGTATACAATAAAACAACCAACTCGATGCAATAAAAATAAAAGCGCGGAAAATTAAAGCAACACACCGAGAAATTTACGTGGGAAAACTCATAAAGGAGTAAAAAACCCACGGGACCGATCACACGAAAAATCCACTAAGAGAAATAGAGTACAAGGTGATTTACCGAATCCACGACTCAACCTTTACCCTAGACTTGAAGTAGATCTCCTTCGTTGGTCCCCGATCAATCGAACTCCTCCGATTGATCTCACCGCGACTCCTCGCAGCAGCAACGCTCCGTTTCCACGAGCGTCCACCGAATCCTCGGCTTCACACGAAATCCACGCGCACTCGCTCCATCCGGAGCCTCGACAAGAATACTTGATGGTGATTTCAATGCTTAGATAAGAAACATATATGAGAGGAAGTATATCTAAGCGACCATCGACTCGATTCTCAGATAAAATCAGAATCTAAGCTCTAAGAACCAAGTCGACAAGAGAGAGAAAGAAACTTGTCATCAAAAAGTGAACGAACGGCTCCGAGACAAGTTTCTAGGGTTTCCACAGGTAAATCTCTCTTAGGTACGTTTTAGAGAAGCCCCCATATCATATTTATAGGTTTAGGAGACATAGAATCAGATTAGGATTGAAAAACTAGGAAATCAGAAAATTTCGACGGGTTGGGGTCCGGACCGTGGGTATGGGGTCCGGACCTTGACACTCATCAGGCGTTTCATTGTCCGGACCCCAGCATCAGGGTCCGGACCCGGTCTGCGTAACTGCTCAGCAGACCTACGGGTTCCGGACCCCAGCTTCCAGGGTCCGGACCCGAACAGCAAGACCGTACGTTTCAGTACGGGTTCCGGACCTCAGCTTCCAGGGTCCGGACCCGATCTGCGAGATAGCAATATAAACGTACGGGTTCCGGACCTCAACTTCCAGGGTCCGGACCCGGTCTGTGATACAACAAGACCAGCTTACGGGTTCCGGACCTCAGCTTCTGGGGTCCGGACCCCGTAACATGAAATTGTCCGATTTAATAGAAAATAGTTTAAAACCTATTCTAATGCCTCCAAACCCTTAAAATATATCTATAAATCACCATCAACTATTTTAAACATACATGGGGGACCATGAGCTTGATAAACGAGTCCTTGAGCCTTTGAACTTGACATCTTCTTATTCGTCCCTTCAAGACTCCACATGACTCTACGAAATCCGCCAATAATAAAAAGCCGTAACAATCTCCCCCTTTGGCGATTTCGTGACAAAACAAAAAATACATATTCGAAGCTCATTTAGATACAAAAAGCAAAAATAGAATTTGTTGCAATCACCAAACAACAAACTCCACGCATGACCGATCCAATAAAGTCAAACGTACATCCAAAACAATTCCTAATACAAACTCTATGACTTAGACATGACCAGGAGTCTTGAAGTCTTCTACGTCCTGCAAAAACAATACTTGACAAAATAGAAGATTAATACTATGAATGGCACAAGAAATACACAAAGGATACACAAAGGAAATACTGAAAGCACAGAAAGCACAGAAAGCATAGTAAGCATAGTCACTAAAAGTCCGAGTGTATCTCCTAGCTCCTAAGTCAAGTGGCTCCTAAGTCAAGATTAATACTACCCTCTATCTCCCCCTTTTTGTCAGAAAAACGCCAAAATAGCACAAAGATACATGCCAAGAGAAAATGAATAAAATGACGACAAAATGAAAACCACATCCATAGTGAACTAGATCGAGGCATCATCTGGCGGAGGAAGATCGGCACTGCAACAACCAAGTTTATCAAAAATCGCCTTCATAATCCGCTCAAGTGTACTGAGCTTCTTAGTGATCTTCGTTTGTTCAGCACCAAGACGCGTCTGCTCAGACGAGAGACGGTGAAGCTCATTCGAGATGCGTTCTTGCTCGGAGGACAGACGCTGCTGAGCACGATAAATAGAAGTCACCGAGACATCTTCCTCAGAGATACGCCCAGATGGCTGAGAAGAGCTTGGACGCGTACGAGACGAACTAGTAGGGCCGACCGCCGGGGAAGAACGACCAGTAAGTCGAGATTTATTTAACGTCATCTCATTGATCTTCCCAAGACTATGCTCATATGTGGCGCATTGAGTATCGACCCCCTTTTGTCGTAAGATCCTCATAATGATCATCGGATATGGAAGACGATCAACCTGATTCGAAGTCTTGATTTCCTTTGCCATGCGATGCCAGATCAGAAAAGGTATATTCAGATTGATGTTCCGTGCCGCGGCCTCAGCAGGATGGCCAACCAGGTACATGTAAAGCAACCGCTCCCAACGGACCACCTTGGTGTTCATAGTAGGCAGGATATTGTACACCACAATGAAGTTCAGAAATTGATACTCCGATCGTAGTTCTTTGGACATAACAGAATTTCCAGCCGATATGGTGTCCGGAGGGCACACACCATTAATCACCTTCCGCCAGTCACGAAGGGACTCCAGACCGCCCCGAAGATAATCAACACCGTCGGTGCGAGCCTCCATACTAAGGGCTGTAGCAATCGTCTCAGGAGTGACATCCAATGTAACCCCCCGAACAGTAGTCAAGAAGACGTAAGGTCCACCTTCTTCATCGCGAAGCGACCCGGCACGCATGTAAAAATCGCGAATCAGTTCTAAACAATAACCGGTCCGCTCAGGAAAAGAGCAAATGTTGGTGAGGTGACCATCCTCATATAGTCGAGCAAAAGCAGGAGCTTCTTCAATGAGCTCCTTAACCGCGACGTCGCGCTCGCCAACACACACTTTAGATGAATACATCGTCCTGCGCTGTGAGGAAACTGGCGCGTCATGCTGCGGCTGACGCCGGGGTGACTCAGAAGCCGGTTCACGAATATGGACACCCCCCGTACGCCTAGTGCTCCTCTTTGGTAAAAGCTTTTCTTTGCCCGGCCGCTTCTGAACCACCGGTTCCTTCCCTTTTCTCCTAGGAACCTCCTCCGGGGAACAAGGAGCAGTCTCAGTGTCAGATCCCTCGGAGGCATGATACTCAGACTCTGTATCAGGTGAGCGACCGCGTTTATGAGCCATAGTCTTTTTACGCCGCCCACCCTGACCAACACCACTCATGAGAACAACCAGCACCAACAACCAGGTGAATGCCATGATGAAAACACAAGTCCTGTCAAGTAGTTAACAAACTGGCGCATAAAAAAAATGATTTAGAAAAGTGGAAAAAATCACATCTAGAGGTTCCTAGGGCCATAAGGAGTCATGATAAATAAAAATGCAACAAGCAGAGTGACCCAAAAACAGAGACATGCAGTTTCAGAAAAACACCAAAAACAGTTCGAAAAAAAACGAATCGTAGCAAATCTGAGCAAAGAAAAAGTGCAAAATCATGCAAAACAGCATAGAAATGAGAAGCACGACAAGATGAACCTGAATGTGATGCAAATCACAGGATAATACCAACAAATGTAAGAAAAATTACAAAATGCACATGAAAAACAATAATGGCAGGCTGTTTGCAGGAAGAACATGAGAGAAATTGGAAATACTCACAATGAGATGCACAAAACCGGGCAAGAGATGAAGAAAAACCTTCGTTCTAGAGAGAGAAACACCAAAGGAACAACATAAAAAATGAAAACTCTGCGAATCAAAAAACAGAAAAGCGAAACCCTATATGCAGGTTCGAGCGTCGGGTCCGGACCCGGTCTAGCGCGGTCCGGATCCCGCAAATTTTTTTTTTTTTAAATGAAATTGAAGGCACACAAAAAAAAATATCAGCAAATGAACACCATAATAACGAAAATATTTCATGATAACCAAATCTTAAAAGATTTCTATCGATATATCAAAAATTGTTATAGCACATTTTGAGGAAAACGATCGAAACAAATCCTAAAGACTAAGCTTTGTTAATTGTAACATATCAAACAAGATCCAAAGCATATGAAGACTATCAAAAACAGCATGTGGAAGGGAATATTGAATAGGAAAGTCATAAAGACGAGGATACTCAGGATAACACCTCGAAAAGAAAGTAAACAACAATAAAAACCAGGGAGTGGCTCTTTGAGCATCTTACAATAACCACCTTATTTCATCTGGAGAGTGGCTCTATGAGCATCTTATAGAGACAATTACATCAATCATCTAGATTTAAAACCTTTAACAAGTGAAACTCTCCTTTTTTTTATATATTATAATGGAATCGCACAAAGTATATAAACCATGTGGTAGCTGCACACACTACCCGGACGACCGGGGTGGTAGCTCTTTCCTCCATGTGGTGGTAGTTTTCACACTCCCCTAATAGGATGTAACTCTTTCCACATCTTTAATAGTAATTAAACTATTCTGAAAACTCCCCCTAAATATCTGCAACCTTCAATCTGAGGGATTAACAAGTAACTAATCAATAATGAAATTGCTATTCACATTCCCATCAACATTCTAATAAGATAGTAAAGATATCTAAAGGTCAAGAGGATATGCCAAAATTAACTAAGGTAAGTAGCAGAATTTGAAAGGATAGTGATCTCAAAAGAATATAGCATAGTGAGATATACAGATAACAATCAAAGAAGAGAAGCATATCATGAAACTATCAATGTTATGATAAGGGATTTGCTGGCATTTCAATGTGTACGAAAAACAAAAGTAGTAATGGTAAAAAGAATGACATGTCATGCAAAGAAAGAAAAAAAAATTTGAAAAAGAGTTGCAAGGAATAAACCAAAAAAAAATATGCATGACTATGGCCCGAAGAACTTATCTAGAGAGATGGATTCATTCCAATTGCCTTTCGCAAATGTAGAAAACGTTTTTGATCCAAAGGTTTAGTAAAAATATCCGCAAGTTGATCATCAGTTGAAATGTAAGCGAGTTGAAGAGAATTCAATTCAACTAGCTCACGCAGAAAATGATAGCGAAGATCAATATGTTTTGTTCGAGAGTGTAAAACAGGGTTTTTTGAAATTTGTATGGCGCTGGTGTTATCACAAAGTATGGTGACAGTACTAGAGGGAATACGATAATCACTCAATAAGCTTTTCATCCATAGTAATTGAGTGGAGCAACTTCCTGCAGCAATGTATTCCGCTTCAGCAGTGGACAGAGCAATGCAACTAGACAATGACCTAGATAGAAACATCCGCCACTAGTACTCTTCCGGTCGTCGACAGAACCAGCCCAATCAGCGTCTGAATACCCAATCAAATCAAGTGATGTTCCCATCGGATACCAGATACCAGATACCATGATTCACTGAACCTTTCACATACCGGATGATGCGCTTGACAGCTTTCAGATGAACCTCTTTGGGATTTGCTTGATAGCGGGCGCAAACTCCCACACTTAACGCAATGTCCGGTCGACTAGCAGTCAAGTAGAGTAAACTCCCAATCATACTCCTATAAAGCTTCTCATCAACACTTTTCCCATGGGCATCCAAACCAAGACCCTTGTTACTCGTGCCCATCGGAGTAGGGAAGTCCTTTGAATTCTCCAAACCAAATTTCTTCACTAATTCTTTCGCATACTTGGACTGACAGAGATGAATCCCTTCATCAGTTTGTTTTACTTGAAGTCCCAGAAAGTATGAAAGTTCACCCATCATGGACATCTCAAATTCACTCGTCATGACCTCGGCGAACTTTGCGGCATCTTTGTCTTTAGTTGCACCAAAAACAATATCATCAACATAAATTTGTGCCACAATAAAATCATCTTTCAAATGTTTCACAAAGAGAGTTCTGTCAGCTCCCCCTCGGTTATAGCCCTTATCAATTAAATGTTTAGTCAAACGTTCGTACCATGCTCGCGGAGCTTGTTTGAGTCCATAAAGTGCCTTTTTCAAACGGTAAACATAATTTGAATGATTTGAGTCAATAAAGCCTTGTGGTTGTTCAACATAAACCTCTTCATTTAAAAAACCATTTAGAAAAGCACTTTTCACATCCATTTGAAATAATTTAATTTTGTAATGACAGGCTATTGCGAACAAAATACGAATAGACTCAAGACGGGCTACCGGAGCAAACGTTTCATCGAAATCAACTCCCTCTATTTGTGAATAACCCTGCGCAACAAGTCTGGCCTTGTTTCGAATTACAGTACCTTCCTCATTTTTCTTATTTTTAAAAATCCATTTGGTACCAATTACATTTTGCTGCGCAGGGCGTGGCACTAGTTCCCACACGTCGTTTCGTAAAAATTGACCAAGTTCTTCTTGCATCGCATTTATCCAATATTCATCAAGAAGAGCTTCAGCAATATTTTTTGGTTCAACTAAGGATACATAACACGCAAATTCACAGTCATGTTGTCTCCTTGTCCGCACACCTTGATGGGGATCTCCAATTACATTAGACAAAGGATGATCTTTGGAGATTCGAGACGTTGAAGGATTAGCCGATGTGTGAGGAGTTTCGTGCGGTGAAGATGCATCAGAAGATGCATTAATTTCATGAGAGTTAATAGAATCAGGTGATGCAACAGTTTGATCAATCGAATCATCATCATGAGAATTTATTGTAAAAGGAGATTCAACATTATCATTAAAATGCAAATCAGACAAGGATTCATTCAAAGAGGTAGCAACGGAGAAAGCTTCATCTACTTTTACATTAACTGACTCTATCACTGTCTTAGTGCGCAAATTGTACACACGATAGGCTCGGCTAGTAGTAGAATAGCCTAAGAAAATTCCTTCATCACTTCGAGAGTCGAATTTGCCAAGATTTTCACGATCTCTAAGAATATAACATCGACTCCCGAAGACACGGAGGTATTTGATATTTGGCTTTCTACTATACCACAGTTCATATGGAGTGTTTAAAGTACCCGGGCGAAGGTAGACTCTATTAATTATATAGACAGCCGTGTTAACTGCTTCAGCCCAAAAGTGTGGAGCAATTTTCTTGCTATGAAGCATAACACGCGCCATCTCTTGCACAACCATGTTCTTACGTTCAACCACTCCATTTTGTTGTGGTGTATAAGGAGCAGAGAATTCAACCATTAGAAACACAGAAATCAATGAATTTAGAGTTTATGAATTCTCCCCCTTGATCACTGCGAATGCGTACAATTTTCTCATTACGTTCATTCAAAAGACGGTAACAAATTTCAGAAAATGAGTCAAAAGTATCGGCTTTCTCACGTAGAAAAGCAGTCCACACAAAGCGAGTAAAATCATCAACCATAAGAAAAATGTATCGTTTTCCACCCAAGCTTTGAACTCTAGTTGGTCCCATCAAGTCCATATGCAGTAATTCTAGAGGTTTTGTTGTCCCTAAGTGATTCAACTTCTTATGTGCAGTTCTAGTTTGCTTACCCAATTGACAACCCCCACACATAGCATTTTCTTTAAAACTAATTTTAGGAACTCCTCTAACTACATCCTTCTGTGTAATCCTAGATAGCTCCTTAAAGTTGATATGACCTAGCCTTTCATGCCATAGAGTTTCAGTGTCTAATGTTGCTAGATTACAGTGTTCATTAGCAGTACAGGGAACTATGTAGCAATTATTTTGTGACCTAATACCTTTTAAGAGGAAAGCATCATCACACCCGGTAACAGTACACTCTTTAGCAGAAAATTGAACAGAGCATCCATTATCACACAGTTGGCTAATACTTATGAGATTCGTCTTAAGCCCTTCAACATAAAGAACATCATTCAAAGTAGGGCCATCTGGAATCGTGATTGTTCCCTTTCCAACAACTTTAGATGATCGTCCATCTCCGAAAACAACTAGACCCCCAGAGATTTTGGTTAAAGAAGTAAAACAATTTTTATCTCCGGTCATATGTCGGGAACATCCACTATCTAGATACCAAGACGAATTATCATAAGCATGTAGTGAAGTATGTATAACATGACAGGAAAAGAATTCACCTTTGCGCACCCAAACCTTACGTGTTTTGGGATGCGTCGGCCTATTGAGACTAGACAATTGTTGAATTGATGTCTTTGCGAAATCATGCTTCCTTTGAATGTGCTCTTTTGGTGTCCGAACTTGCTTCCACGATTCACCCCTGGTTTTTTGTTGTGGGTTAACGCGACGTTGCTCTTGGTTTGGTTGAGGAAAATTCTTCGTCAATCTTTGAGAGTGTCGCGGCTGAGTATAAGCCTTTGGAAGTAGTCGTTTCGATGTTGTGGCTTGCTTCATACCTTGTTTGCAGTTTCTTTTGATGTGACCTACAACACCACACTTATGGCAAGTTCTGTTAGCAAATTTATTCTTTTGTGTAGAAGTCATACCTTGGTTTGTTGTAGATGACTGTGTCAAGTCTTTTGAATCCGATTTCGAAGCTTGTCCAACATAAGTTCGTTCATATCCAAGTCCGAATCTGTTAGTTTGACCAAGTCCCAACATTTCATCCAATTTAGAAGTACTAGACGAAAACTTGTTGAGATCATTTTTGAGTTGAAAAATCGTCTTGGTCAATTCCAAGTTGGATTCTCTAGATTCAGTGTACTGCTTGGAAAAGAAATTTATTTTATCTAAATGAGATTCCTTTTCCTTTTCAAGTAGTTTACACTTATCCAACATAGAGTTGTTTGACTTGATCAAACTTTCTCGCTCTTCCTCAAGAGACTTAGAGACAGTAGCAAACTTCTTGCTTTCTTCCTCAAGTTCAAGCAGTCTTCTCCTCAATTTCTTGTTGTGTTTCGCCAACTTCTTAGACTCAGTCAATAGTTGATGATAGGCAGCTGCAATGTCGTCTTCTCCAGACTCCTCATCGCTTGTGTCGCTCTCCGACGCAGATTTTTCATGCAAAGAAGATAAAGAAGACAAGTCAGTAGAAGTAGAGGCTAAACACATAAAGGGAGAGTTAGTTGCAAGTAAGGCGGTAGCATTAACATCCTCATCAGTAGAGGTGGATTCATCCGATGATGAGTCATCCCATGTGATTGCTTGCATAGCCTTGTTTTTCGAAGACTTTTTATTTGGACAATCCGAGGCGATGTGGCCAAAACCCCTGCACTTGTAGCATTGGATTTGACCTTCGGAGCTCTTCTTCTCCTTGGAAGAACTCTCGGTTCTCCTAGATTTGGAAAAATTACTCCCTTTAGTCTTTGATTGCTTTGAAGAGGATGTCGTTTTGTTTGCCTGTTTCTTTCTAAAGTTTCGTCGGAACTTCTTCGTTAGGAGCGCCAATTGTTTTTCAAAATCCTCCAAAGTCGTATCCGAGTCTGAATCTGAGGAAGACGTGTTTGAGTCTTCTTCCTTCGTGGATCTCAAAGCCATCCCTGCACCCTTGGAAGAAGACTTGGTAGAAGATGAATTAGTAGGAAAGGTCATCTCATAAGTTTGTAATGCACCAACTAATTCTTCTACTTTTAATTCATCAGGGTGTTTCATTGTTTCTATGGCCGCAACCTTAGGGCGAAACCTCTCCGGAAGGGTTCTTAATATTTTACAAATAACTTTGGATTCAGAAATTTTCTCTCCCAAGTTAGCACAGGTATTAACAATATCTTGCAAACGGGTATAGTACTGCGTAAAGGTTTCATGTTCCTCCATACGAATAGAGTCGAATTTGCTAGTTAGCATTTGAAGTTTTTGAAACTTTACAAGACTAGTACCCTCATGCGTCACTTGGAGAGTATCCCAAATTTCCTTTGCCGTTTCACACGCCGAAACGCGTGAGAACTCAGTTTGCGTTAAAGCATTAAATAAAGCATTAATACCCTTTCCGTTATATGACGATTGATCAATTTCGTCTTTCGTCCATTTGTTTCTAGGTTTTGTGACGCTAACATTCTCGACAACATGTGTGGGATGAGTCCATCCAAACTCAATAGATTGCCACACACGCTCATCGATGGCTATTAGAAAAGCTCTCATACGAACCTTCCAATAAGCATAATTAGTGCCATCGAAAAGTGGAGGTCGATTAATGTTACCGCCCTCGGCAATGATAAAAATAACCTATTCCCTCTCTGATACCACTTGTGAGTTATGACACCCCAAGGATCTAATAGGTAAACACACACCTAGAGGGGGGTGAATAGGTGTATACAATAAAACAACCAACTCGATGCAATAAAAATAAAAGCGCGGAAAATTAAAGCAACACACCGAGAAATTTACGTGGGAAAACTCCTAAAGGAGTAAAAAACCCACGGGACCGATCACACGAAAAATCCACTAAGAGAAATAGAGTACAAGGTGATTTACCGAATCCACGACTCAACCTTTACCCTAGACTTGAAGTAGATCTCCTTCGTTGGTCCCCGATCAATCGAACTCCTCCGATTGATCACACCGCGACTCCTCGCAGCAGCAACGCTCCGTTTCCACGAGCGTCCACCGAATCCTCGGCTTCACACGAAATCCACGCGCACTCGCTCCATCCGGAGCCTCGACAAGAATACTTGATGGTGATTTCAATGCTTAGATAAGCAACATATATGAGAGGAAGTATATCTAAGCGACCATCGACTCGATTCTCAGATAAAATCAGAATCTAAGCTCTAAGAACCAAGTCGACAAGAGAGAGAAAGAAACTTGTCATCAAAAAGTGAACGAACGGCTCCGAGACAAGTTTCTAGGGTTTCCACAGGTAAATCTCTCTTAGGTACGTTTTAGAGAAGCCCCCATATCATATTTATAGGTTTAGGAGACATAGAATCAGATTAGGATTGAAAAACTAGGAAATCAGAAAATTTCGACGGGTTGGGGTCCGGACCGTGGGTATGGGGTCCGGACCCTGACACTCATCAGGCGTTTCATTGTCCGGACCCCAGCATCAGGGTCCGGACCCGGTCTGCGTAACTGCTCAGCAGACCTACGGGTTCCGGACCCCAGCTTCCAGGGTCCGGACCCGAACAGCAAGACCGTACGTTTCAGTACGGGTTCCGGACCTCAGCTTCCAGGGTCCGGACCCGATCTGCGAGATAGCAATATAAACGTATGGGTTCCGGACCTCAACTTCCAGGGTCCGGACCCGGTCTGTGATACAGCAAGACCAGCTTACGGGTTCCGGACCTCAGCTTCTGGGGTCCGGACCCCGTAACATGAAATTGTCCGATTTAATAGAAAATAGTTTAAAACCTATTCTAATGCCTCCAAACCCTTAAAATATATCTATAAATCACCATCAACTATTTTAAACATACCTGGGGGACCATGAGCTTGATAAACGAGTCCTTGAGCCTTTGAACTTGACATCTTCTTATTCGTCCCTTCAAGACTCCACATGACTTTACGAAATCCGCCAATAATAAAAAGCCGTAACACTATCAATCCGTTCTACAATAATATAGGATATATCTGTACGTGTGCTAATCTTAACAGCCTTCCAGTGGTCCAATCCCGGATTGGACTAAATCGGCTAACCAGTCCCACGGCATAGCATATATCAAGCCGAGTACACATCATAGCATACATCAGTCTCCCGACTGCACTAGCATATGGAGTCTGATTCATCTTATTTTTTTCTTCAGATGTTTTAGGGCACTGTGTAAGGTCAGACTCTCACCTTTAGCAATAGGAGTGTCAATGGATTTGCAATTGTGCATCTGAAATCGTTCCAAAATTTTTCTCAGGCAAGTCTCTTGAGACAAACCTAAATTTTTTTTTGAACGATCACGTAGGATCTTGACTCCGAGCACATAATTCGCTTCACCCATGTTCTTCCTCTCAAAAATTGGAGGACAGCCACGTCTGAGTGGCGACAATCATCTCCTTATCATTCCCAGCCAATAAAATGTCATCAACATATAAGGAAATGATTAAAAAATATTCTTTGGACTGTTTAACATACACACAGTGATCTTCTTCAATCATCGAAAATCCATCTTCAGTGATAGCTCGATGAAATCGAATGTACCACTGTCTGGATGACTGCTTCAATCCATAGATGGATTGTCACGCCCCGTCGGGCCTTTAACACCAACTAGGTGGAAAGGATAACCGCACGGGCGCATGCCCCAGACCCGCCGAACGGATAGAGTCTCTTCTACCCGCCCAAGGCGTCACAACACAAGCATATCCACAAGGTTCCAACTAGGAACGGAGTACAAGAGTTGCACAAGGAAAGCATCAACATAAAGAAATTCTACTTCTATTACATCACATTTGCAACTTTATACATGCACAAATTTTCTTTTCTTTCATTTCCATTCCATACATCATGTTCCAAAATCATGGAATATACAAGTTGCATGCCATAATGTAAACCCCTATACTATCAATGTCAAGACTAGGGGTACAACTCTGTATATCACCAAAATGGAAGGGCCGCTATCTAGAGAGCCAAACCCTTGCCTCGCTCCGCCGCCTCACTCGCGGAAGGACCTGAAAAACGTGGGGTGAGAACTATAAACATAGTTCCAGTAGGTAAGGCCACCCAAGAGAGAAGCTCGACCCACCAGGTCCAAAGAAACACCATATGCATAAGTTAGATCACAAATAACTATGCAACAATTATTTACATGCTTGTAAATAAACATAAAGGATGCAACCAAATAAAATGTCCATTTTTCATTTTCTACTAGGTTCATCCTATATTTCACATTGACCAAGTTCAACTACTTGTCATTAACTTATGGTTTCGGAATCGCCGCATCACCATAATAGTTCCAACATCCAAGGAGTGAAATCGTCACCTCCGTGTTCGAGTAGCGAACTCGTCGCATACTCGGGATAGCGAAATCGTCGCATACCCCATCTCAACACCGCCATCACATGGCACGGGTAGCGAACTCGTCGCATATCCGGGATAGCAACCTCGTCGCACATCCCAATCTCAACACCGCAAACTCATGGCACGGGTAGCGAAATTGTCGCATACCCGGGATAGTAACTTCGTCGCACATCCCATCTCAACACCGCCAACTCATGGCACGGGTAGCGAAATCGTCGCATACCCGGGATAGCAACCTCGTCGCACATCCCAATCTCAACACCGCCAACTCATGGCACGGGAGGCGAAATCGTGGCATACCTGGGATAGCAACCTCGTCGCACATCCCAATCTATCACATTTCATACTTGCCAACCTAAGTCTCATGACCCTATGTTCAAGTCACTAAGTCTCACCTATGTTCAATGACACTAGGTTTACTTTCTCGTTCTCAACCTAGGTTCCATGACTCTAGGTTCCAATCATACATGTTCCAACCTATGTTCTCAACACTAGGTTCCAATCATACATGCAGTCACACAACAAGTATAGATAATAGAAATATACTTGAATTCTATAATATGCAATAGGAGCTCATGGCTCTACCTATCATGATTTTCATCTTTGCCAACATGCAAGTCTTAGGGTTCACAATACATACCATTTTGTCTTTAAATGGATATTTATCCTGGACATGGAAGTGACCTAATCACTTCGGTAAACACAAACCCACCTCAAGAGCTTCCAAATTCTTGTACTCTTTGAGCTCCTAGGTCTCCAAGCCTTGAGTTCTTGCTTCAACCCAAGCATCTACAAGAAAATGATTCGTTACTCATTACGAACCCTCAATTCAACTCAATACATGAAATCAAGTGTTCTAACATAATTTCCTATGCCTCAATGGCAATTCCCGAAGGTCTAAATATTTTTAGAACCTCCCATGGCAAAAGCCCCAATTCTACCTAGGTTTCACATGCATGCATGTAGAACCTCAAAATCTCTTGGCCAATCTCCACGTTTTGTGGTTTAGATTGCCTAGGGTTTTCAAAAACCTCATAACAAAGGATTAAATTCAAGGTTTGAACCCAAATCATGAGGAACTCACCTTAGCCACGAGTTTCTCAAGCTTCTTCTTGCACCAAGAAGCTCCAAATCCACCTTAGAAGCTTTTTCCAAGGTCAAATCCTTCACTTCTCCAAGCTTGGAGAGATCTCTAGAGAGAGAAAGTGAGGGAGAGGGAGGGGAAGTGGGAAAGATGAAGAGAAGTGAGGGAGAGAGCCTCAGCCCTCAATACATAACTCCCCTCATGCGAAATGACCATTTTACCCCTCCCCACATTCAACACTAGCAACCAGCCAAAGCTGGGATTTCGCAACACTGTATACCAGTATTCGCATTTGCATACCGGTATACGGGTGTTAGTTCCGGTATACCCCGAGAAATTCTGCAAAACCCGAGAGCTGGTTTCTCAGATTCAGCCCCCGCATTCCGGTATACCACACCACATACTGGTACTAATCACTTCAGTACCGGTATGGACATCCTCATACCGGAATCCACTGCAGACTTCACAAGTTCAGCAGTTCTAACTTTTCGAAGTCCGTTTTCGCGCTTCATTTGCGTCGAAAACACTTCGCACAAGTCTCAAACTTGGCCGAAGCCTCACACATAGCCTCTCATGCCATTTTTCCACCGGAACTCCACAATTTGTAGAAGTTCGGTACGATGCACTGAAATTCAGTGTACTACATGGATCGTCGGAGCTTGCAAACTTTATGCTCCTCACCCTCTACAGCGAAGCCAGCAGACTGATCCATATAGATCTCCTCATCCAGTTCTCCATTGAGAAATACAGTTTTAACGTCCATTTGGTAAAGTTTCAAATCCAAATACGCGACAATGGCCAAGATTAGGCGGATCGAAGCAAACCTTACAACATGAGAGAAGGTTTCGTCGTAATCAACGCCTTCTCGTTGGATAAAACCCTTTGCTACCAAGCGAGCCTTATACCTTTCGATTGAACCGTCTGCCTTGCGCTTAACCTTGAGAACCCATTTATTCCCAATAGTTTTGCGCCCTGACGGTAAGTCAACCAAGTCCCAGACATGATTTGACTTCATCGATTCTATTTCCTCCACCATTGCATCCAACCATTCCTTACGAGTAGGCGATGAGAGAGCCTCTTGGAAAGACCTAGGCTCATCATCATCATGTGCAGCAATCATGAAAGCTTCCCCCTCAATCTCAAAACGACGACGGGGAACACCCACACGTGTGCTCCTACGAAGTTGAGGCTCCAGTTCTAAAGAAAAGTCGCTCCCACTATCCCCATGAGGTATTGGAGTTGCCTCCTCTACCTCAACTTGTGAGATGTGTTTCAGAGTGTTCTCACTAGTTGAAATAAGCAATGTTAGTGTTCTTATCTTCCGCCGGCTCCTACGTCACATCGGCATACGTCGAAACCCGTTGTGGCCTAGTTTTGGGGTCGAAACCTCTATTGTTGCGCACCTTGAGTGCGGTTGTCCCAATACCTAAATTGGTACATTTTGGGATAGTGAGTTATCTAAAGAGACTTATGGCTTGGCTCAAGATGCTTTGTGGATTGTGTGGAAGTCTCACTAAGGTAGGCGACGGTTTGGGCGAGCTTCGAAAATCGTTTAAGAAAACTAGTGTTCCATCACATCGATTCATGCTGTAGGCCACTTAGTGTCACGAGGTTAGGGAGTAGTCCGGATCTTTGTAGAGTCAGCTTATGGGTTGGTTTAGTCCTGAACGTCAAATTGTGAAACTAATATTCCGAGTATGTCATCGTACACTTCGGTGCGGTATATATGTGACGGTCAGTGTTGTGGACACATAGTGTCTTACATTGACACTTGGTTATTATATCTAGGTTCACATGGCACCTAGAGTCATTAGAGGAGTCATGGACTTATCCATCGGAGGAGGAGGAAGCAACGTCGCAACGCCTCCTCGACAGATACCTAAAACTGGATTAGAAAAGAAAAATACAAAGAGCACTTGGTGAAAAAACTTTGTATATGTACTATCTAACTGGAATGCCTTTACAAGAGTCAATAAAGCTCTTATTTATGGCCTTTCAGGCTTACAAGAAGATAAGAACAAAATACTTAAAAAAAACCAGCTAACATCCTTATCCTTATCCTTATCCAATTTGGTTTAATAATTTGATCCTTCTTCTGATCCGCTGAAACAACCTCAATCCTTATCCTAGTAGTTCGTTGAAACCATCTTGATCCTTATTCCAACTGAAGTAGTTAGAACCGCCTCCGCCTTATCTGCAAAGTTGAAACTTATCCCGAATTTCGATCGTCCCGGATCGTGGACTAAGGTATTCGGTTTATAGGTGCATATTTCGATCCAAAGTCAGGGTGCCTACTCGATTATCTTTCCTTATCATTCTATTCTTTTTTATGATTTAGTATATCTCCTGAACCACTTTTACTTATCATCGTTAGTTGCTCTACTTCAATTGATACATTATATAAATTATTATTGGGTTGTAGTGTGGTAGTTATTTCAATGCATGATTATATGACAGTTATTTGACCTAGTCGGTCAGTGTTATACTTATTATCTTTGCGATATTATTTTGACATTGTTGGTTAGAGGATTACCTGGTTATCTCTTGCGACTACTTGCTACTGATTTGGCTATTGAGTATAAAGCATCAATCGTCATAGCTCATGGGACATTTTACGTATACCAATGTTTGGCCCCTACAACGGTGTTCTTTTCTGAAAAAGTGGTCGTCTTACGACCCGTGAGCCCTATATGGCAACTTTACAGTTGGAGTTATATGCCTGATGACTGAGCACAGCTGAGGCATTGTCTGAGGTCTTAAAACAAATACGACAGTATTTGGATTGGATTTTGATATTAGACTATACGTCCGGTTGATACATACATTTATTTGATTATTTTTATTATAGTAGCAGTACTATTTCAATTATTTGGTCACATCCTTTCTTTCCTACTTTACTTTTCACTACTGTATCAGCTATGCATGTTTATACCTTTCATATTTATCTTATCATTCTCTTTTGTTGACCAGTGAATATAGCTTACCTTCAGTGGCTTACGGTATCTATTAGAAAACATGCATGTGTACATATTTCTCACCCCTTGTTTTATATAGGTAACACTGGTGGTGAGATTCGAGACGGTGCGTGAGAATGCTTTTAATTAGGTGTGACCCGTGACACAAACGAACTGACTTTTGGGTCATATCTTGTGATTTTAGACTTTTCCTATCGTTCTTTAGTTTTATCGTATATTTTGGTAGTTGTGGATTGTACTTCTTATTATTTTCATGTAGTTTTACTTTGGAGTTTTGATTTTTAGTCTTAGTATCTCATTACTTGTTAGTATCCTTTAGTCTTACTGTTAGTGTATTTTTTATTTATTGTATATAGGGATTGGAGAATGTTGTAGCTGATTATTCATTTTGTCATAGTCTCTGTTCTCGTTGTTGATGTTGTTGTGGCTGATTGTATGATTGATTGTTGTGTTTTACGTCCCTACACCGTGCATGTATAGGAGATACTTTGTCCGTTTGGACAAGGGAGATTCTGCCCATGTGGCAGATCTATGCATGTTCAGGGCAGGCTTTCAGTTTCACAAAAAAGGTATATCTTTCACTGTTTTAATTACGAAAGTTTTTCTAAAAGAGCTTCGAAGTGTAACAGATTAAGATGGTATCAGAGATATTTTCAACCACAAATCAACCATATGTTTAGGTTGACCATAGGTTGACCTAAGACATCAAGGCATATGAGAGTGCAGGGTTGAGCTGAGATTGAGACCCTGGGACGTGACAGACCAGTAGTCGAACCGCGTAAATATTTGTGTTCTTTATTTTCTTCTCTTATTCTGATTCTCTTTTAGTTTTCGCATCAGGCAAAGTAAATCTTTTCAGCTTTTGTCATAACAAATTAAACTAATATTAGAGCAAATATAGTATCAGGATCCTTTTGTCATAACAAAATGATCTTTGCATTAGAATGTTGAAGCACTCACCTTGTCATGGCATGGTAAACTCTAATTTACGTCTGTGGTGCATAATGGTCTGTGGTGCATAACGGGTTCCAATGATTCTAACCTAGCATTCAGATTATTTCTCTATTAGTAACTAGTAGCAGATCGATAATGATATGCCAATTTGATATATTTATAGAAAAGTTCCGGAGTTAAATTTACATTAATAAAATAAGAGTCAACATAAAACTTTGGTAAAAGTTAGAGGCCCACTAACGCAATTAACCTTTTTGATTTTCTTTTGTGAACCAAGCATATGCATTGACATAAAAAATGAGCAAGAAGACTTCCTTCATAGTTTTTTAAGTTAAACTCAATTAGCAATTAACAACTATTAAGACTTCCTGTTTTCTTTGTACTTGGTTATTACTGTTGTGGTTGTATAATCTTTCACTGCGAAGAAGGGTTTGCGGTGAAAATTTGAGTTGAGACGTATGTTGCGGAATTGCAACAACTAGTATTAGAGTGAGTGGGGAATTTTGAACTAGTCATGATATTAAAACAGATTGCGTATTCACTTTACGCCTTTCATGGAGAAGAAAATAAGGAAATGGTTGTCTACTTTCGCTTCCTCGATCCCATGGCGCCGCCACCTAACAACAAAGAAGAAGATCAGGTATGGAAGGAAGTCAATGATCCTCCTTATGATCATTTCGGGTAGTAAAATCAAAATTTTGAAAGGTTGAGTAGTTAATGCAAAATGGTACATACTTCAGATAAATTATATACCCTTTTATCCCAAAAAAAACATTGTGAAAGTATAAAACTGCAAATAAAATAAAATTTTAATGTGAAAACATGAGAATACAGGTCAAACATATTGCTAATCTTGAGCTGTTCTTGAATAGAATATAATGCGCATGTGAAACACAAACTTAGGTTTAGATGAAAGAGTCATAATTAATTAATATTATAAAGTTATGAAGAATAAAATGGTCCATGCATTACGTCAAGGAGCACTACCAAGTCTTCTAATTAAATTTTAGTTAATTACGCTTCTCTAAACGATTCCCTGAACCTACTTTCCTTTCTTTCTTTCTTTCGGTGTCTTCAATAGTCCGTTTCACTCTTTTAGGAGAGTAGCTTTAAAAAAAAAAATTAAAAAAAGTAAGGTACCTTTATATATATGCTAATTATATCTTCTTCAATGAATAAATTGCACTAATAGCCTCCAAGCTTTTGATCAAATTTTATTTTTTATCGAGTTTTTAATTTCGATATTAGAGACCCCAAATTTTAAAAAAGTTTTTTGTTTTACGCTTATAAATTTTCATTATTCCGTATTCTCAGTAAATTGCACATTTATGACGTAGTATATATGCACTTCTCATAACTTCAACATATCTTACGTTTAAACCCTATTATGTATTGAATTATAATTTTTCTATTTAGAAACTAGATCGCTGAGTTAAAAGTATGAGATAGACGAAGGATCGCAGAATTTGTGATCTACAAAATAAACAACTGAACTAGGTGAACGGAACAACTTTCACTTCAAGGTAAGTATTAAATGTAAGCATTGTTGAAAGTTTAGAATTTTAACCGTCAAACGTTAAAAACTTGAAGACCAAATCAACTGTATCTTGAGCTGGCCGTAAAACAATTGACTTTTGAAATTTGCATAGGGTTCATTTTTCTACTGAAAAGACCAAAATCAAGAAATAAACAATTCCACATGTAAGTAAACTATATGTGCATGCTTAAATACATTTTGAAGTAGAAGTTAACAACTTCAAAAACTAATATTTCAATCTTTCACTTGAATATAATTATATATAGTAATAAGAATAAAAATGAACAGCATAAACTTTATAGTAATATATATATATATATATTACTATAAATATATATAAAATTGGGCTAGAATACTTTTGATAGTATTTGGCCTCTTTTGCTATCAAGTTTCTAGCCCTTGGATAAAAAATTGAATGATTAGGATGATAGTAGTCCCTTAGGCCCGGTTTGGTTCGGGAATAAGCTATTTTAGGCTATTCCTGAAATAGATATAACTCTTGGGATAAATAGGGATAAAATCAATTTTGCGTTTGGATGAAAATTGATTTTTTCTCGGAAATAAGGAAAATAGCGTTTGGATGGTTAGATTGGAATAACAAGGATAAGAATAATTATAGTTTTAACATAATAATATTTTATGTAATTAATTAATGCAAAATATTAATTAAATAATAATTTAATTTATTTAATTCACTAATTAATCATGAATATTGCTAAATATTCCTAAATATTAATTAATAAATTAATTAGTAATTAATAATTAATAATTTAATTAATTATAAATAATTTAATTAATTAATTAATTACTTACTTACTTACTTAATAACAATCAGATAATTAAATTAGTCAAAATAATAAAAAAATAACCAGCCAAACGCTAGAGGAGTACAGTTAATTAAAATTAAATAGGACATTAATTAACAAATTAAGCTAATAAATTAATATATTAATAAAAAATTTAATTAATTAATTAGTTATATTGGTCAAAATATTAATTGATTAATCAATATAGTTATTAGTTATTACATAAACACACTAAATAATTATTAATTTATGTCACGCCCCGCCGGCCCTTTAACACCAACTAGGTGGAAAGGATAACCGCACGGGCGCATGCCCCAGACCGGCCGAACGGATAGAGTCTTTTCTACCCGCCCAAGGCGTCACAACACAAGCTTATCCACAATGTTCCAACTAGGAATGGAGTACAAGAGTTGCACAAGGAAAGCATCAACATAAAGAAGTTCTACTTCTATTACATCACATGGCACAATATACATGTCCAAATTTTTCTTTTCTTTCACTTTCATTCCATATACTATGTTCCAAAACTATGGAATATACAACATTCATACAAGAATGAAAATCCCCTATGATATCATAGTCCAAAAATAAGGGTACAACTCTATGTATCACCAAAATGAAAGTGCCGCTATCTAAAGAGCCAAACCCTTGCCTCGCTCCGCCGCCTCACTCGCGGAAGGACCTGAAAAACGTGGGGTGAGAACTATAAACATAGTTCCCAGTGGGTAAGGCCACCCAAGAGAGAAGCTCGACCCACCAGGTCCAAAGAAACACCATATGCATAAGTTAGATCACATATAACTATGCAACAATTATTTACATGCTTGTAAATAAACATAAAGGATGCAACCAAATGAAATATACATTATCATTCTCTCCTAGGTTCATCCTATATCTCACATTGGCTAAGTTCATTTACTTGTCATTTACTTATGGTTTCGGAATCGCCGTCTCACCATAATTGTTCCAACATCCAAGGAGTGAACTCGTCACCTCCTAGTTCGAGTAGCGAACTCGTCGCATACTCAGGATAGCAAAATCGTCGCATACCCCGTCTCAACACCGCCATCACATGGCATGGATAGCGAACTCGTCGCATACCCGGGATAGCAACCTCGTCGCACATCCCAACTCGACACCGCCAACTCATGGCGCGGTAGCGAACTCGTCGCATACCCGGGATAGCAAAATCGTGCACATCCCGTGTCGACACGGCCAACTCATGGCATGGTAGCGAAATCGTCGCCTACCCGGGATAGCAAAATCGTCGCACATCCCGTTCAACACCGCCAACTCATGGCATGGTAGCGAAATCATCGCCTACCCGGGATAGCAAAAGTCGTCGCACATCCCGTTGTTCACATTTCTCACTAGGCAACCTAAATCTCATGATCTTAGGTTCAAGTCACTAAGTCTCACCTATGTTCAATAATATTAGGTTTACTTTCCCATTCTCAACCTAGGTTCCATGACTCTAGGTTCCAATCTCATGTCAAACCTATGTTCAATGACACTAGGTTTCAATCTCACATGTTCCAACCTATGTTCAATAACACTAGGTTTAATCCTCATGTCCAACCTATGTTCAATAACACTAGGTTTAACCATACATGCAACCATACAACAAGTATTAATATTTGAATTATACTTGAAATATACATCATGCAATAGGATCTCATTGTTCATCCTATCATGATTTTTACCTTTGCCAACATGCAAATTCTAGGGTTCACAACACATACCATTTTATCTTTAAATGGATATTTATCCTAGACATGGAAGTGACCTAATCACTTCGGTAAACACAAACCCACCTCAAGAGCTTCCAAATTCTTGTATTCTTCAAGCTCCTAAGTGTCCAAGCTTTGAGTTCTTGCTTCAACCCAAGCTTCTACAAGAAAACGGTTCGTTACTCGTTACGAACCCTAAATTCAACTCAATATGTGAAATCATGTGTTCCAACATGATTTCCTATGCCTCAATGGCAATTCCCGAAGGTCCAAATATTTTTAGAACCTCCCATGGCAAAAGCCCCAAATCTACTTAGGTTTCACATGCATGCATGTGAAACCACAAAATCTCTTGGCCAATCTCCACGTTTTGTGGTTTATATTGCCTAGGGTTTCCAAAAATCTCATGCTAAAGGATCGAATCCAAGGTTTAAACCCTAAATCACAAGAACTCACCTCAAAGCCCTAGCTCCCAAGCTTCTTCTTGCACCAAGAAGCTCCAAATCCACCTTAGAAGCTTTTCCCAAGGTCAAATCCTCCACTTCTCCAAGCCTTGGAGAGATCTCTAGAGAGAGAAAGTGAGGGAGAGGGAGAGAAAGTATGAGGAGAATGAAAAGGAATGAGGGGAGAAGTCTCAGCCCTCAATATATAGCCCATTCATTGCGAAATTACCAAAATGCCCCTTACTGGGCATTCTGCCTCAGCAGGGTCCGGACCTTGCAGATGGGGTCCGGACCCCGCACTGATAACTGGCCAGTGCGCAGGCCGGGTCCGGACCTCAGGTCCCGGGTCCGGAACCCGTACGCACCCCATTTCGGAAATCGGCTCGGGTCCGGACCGTGGCTGCCCGGGTCCGGACCGCAGCTGCCTGCGGACTTCATTGTCCGGACCCTAGCTTCCAGGGTCCGGACCCCGTGAGCAGTTTTGCTCCGGTTGGTCCTTTTCTCAATATTTTTTGATTTCCGGGTTTCCACTCGCACCCACAGTGTTCCGAAACCTTCGGAACCCAATTTCACACTAGCCATAAACGGCTTCCATCGACCTTTATCAAATTTAGTAAAGTTCGATACAACGCACCGAAATTCAAAGTGCTACATTCCTCCCCCCTTAAAGAGAGTTTCGGCCGCGAAACTAAATCATACCTCAGCTGGACTCAGCGAAGAGGTAAGGAAACCGCTCCCTTATCGAGCTTTTCAATTCCCACGTGGCCTCGCGTTCACCGTGATTCGTCCATTGTACCTTTACATAAGGAATTTCACGGTTCCTCAAACTTTTCACCTCGCGATCCATGATACACAAGGGAAGTTCCTCATAAGTCATATCCTCATGGAGCTCTCTAGGCACATACTCGAGAACGTGCGCTGGATCATACACGTACTTGCGGAGCGTCGATATATGGAATACATTGTGTATCCCCGCAAGTTTTGGTAGCAAAGCTAGCCGGTACGCCACGGATCCCACACGCTCCAAAACCTCATAAGGTCCAATGTAACGGGGACTCAATTTATCCCGAACACCGAATCGCTTCACCCCTCTCATGGGTGATACTTTCAAGAAAACGCGGTCTCCAACCGCGAATTCCAAATCTCGTCGACGCCGATCCGCATAACTCTTTTGTCTGGATTTCGCCGTCGATAAGCGTTCACGTGCCAAGCGGACCTTTTCCTCCGCTTCACGCAACACATCTGGTCCTAAGACCCTTCTCTCGCCGACTTCACTCCAATGGATAGGAGAGCGGCATTTCTTTCCATACAAGGCCTCAAAAGGTGTCATACTGATGCTAGATTGATAGCTATTATTGTAAGCAAATTCAGCCATCGGTAAATGAGTAGGCCATGCACCTTTGAAATCCAACACGCACGCTCGCAGCATATCCTCCAAAATCTGAATTGTTCTTTCCGATTGACCGTCAGTTTGAGGATGAAATGCTGAACTGAAATCGAGCCGTGTACCCAAAGCTTCTTGCAAGCTTTTCCAAAAATGCGATGTGAAACGGGGATCTCAATCTGAAACTATCGAGGTCGGGATCCCGTGCAACCGCATAATCTCGTCCAGGTAGACTTGTGCCAACTTGTCTCCTGACCAAGTGGTGTGGATTGACAAAAAGTGTGCCGACTTTGTCAAACGATCCACCACCACCCATACCGCATCGTGGCCACCTAGCGATCGAGGTAAGCCCACAACAAAGTCCATTGCGATATTCTCCCACTTCCAAACTGGAATGGGCAATCCTTGCAGTTTTCCCGCTGGAAAACGACGCTCGGCCTTCACCTGCTGGCATACTAAACATTGTGCCACGAAGCGTCCAACATCAAGTTTCATCCCCGGCCACCAATAATGCAGTTTAAGATCCTTGTACATTTTGGTGCCGCCCGGGTGAATCGCATAGGGAGAAGCGTGAGCTTCTTTCAAGATCTCCCCACGGATGTCCTCGACTTTTGGCACGCACAATCGATTTCGGAATCGAATGGCGCCCTTCGAGTCTACATGAAAATCACCGGCGTGCCCGTTCTCGATAGCACCCCGCACCTTTTGGAGCTCCGGATCACCGGATTGCTTTTCTTTTATTTGCTCCAACAAGGTCGGCCATATCTCGAGATTCATAAGTCTAGCGGGGACGCCCGGGGCCACGATCTCCAAGTCGAACCGGCCCATTTCTTTGAGCAACGGCATTTGTCCCGTCATCTCAATTGCGAAGTTCTCCACGGATTTTCTACTGAGCGCATCGGCCACCACATTGGCTCTACCGGGGTGGTACAAGATGGTCAAGTCGTAATCTTTTATCAACTCCAACCACCTCCGCTGCCTCAAGTTCAACTCCTTCTGAGTGAATAAGTACTTTAAACTTTTGTGATCCGTGTAAACCTCACAATGCTCCCCGTACAAGTAATGTCTCCACAACTTGAGTGCGAAGACCACCGCCGCAAGCTCTAAGTCGTGGGTGGGGTAATTCTGCTCATAGCTCTTTAGCTGTCAAGAGGCATATGCTATTACTTGTCCTCTTTGCATAAGCACACACCCAAGACAAAGCCGTGATGCATCACTATACACCACAAAACCCTCCCCTGCAATCAGACAAGGCGAGTACCGGAGCCGAAGTCAACCTTTTCTTTAGCTCCTTAAAGCTTTGGTCGCATTCCTCGCTCCAAATATATTTGGCCCCCTTGCGGGTAAGACGCGTTAGTGGACCGGAGATTTTTGAAAATCCCTCCACGAACCGCCGATAGTATCATTCGTATTTCCGTGACATTGGTCGGGCGAGGCCAATTCTTGATTGCCTCAACTTTCGTAGGGTCCACCGATACTCCTTCCGCGGAAATCACATGACCCAAGAAAGCGACCTCACGAATCCAAAATTCGCACTTCTTCATTTTGGCGAACAACTTGTTCTCTCGAAGAACTTGAAGCACAATTCTCAAGTGCTCATTATGTTCCTTTTCACTCCGAGAGTAGACAAGAATGTCATCTATGAACACAACCACAAATTGATCCAATAGTGGTTTGAACACACGGTTCATTAAATCCATGAACACTGTCGGGGCATTAGTAAGCCCGAAAGGCATAACCGTGAATTCATAATGTCCATACCGCGTCCTAAACGCGGTCTTATGCACATCCCCCGGTTTGATCTTCAATTGGTGATAACCGGATTGCAAATCAATCTTTGAGTACACCGAGACCCTTGCAATTGATCGAATAGGTCATCAATTCGGGGTAACGGGTACTTATTCTTGACGGTCACTTTGTTCAACTCGCGGTAATCTACACATAACCACAGCGAACCGTCCTTTTTCCGCACAAATAGAACAGGGGCTCCCCAAGGCGACACACTTGGCTTTACGAAACCCATGTCCATTAAATCTTGCAATTGTGCTTTCAATTCCTTCAGTTCCGCGGGTGCCATCCTGTACGGGGCCTTAGAAATCGGCGCCGTACCCGGGAGCAAATCGATCACAAATTCTATTTCCCGGTCCGGTGGCATTCCGGGCAACTCCGTCGGAAACACATCCGGGAACTCTTGGACTATAAGAATGTCCTCGAGCCCCAACACTTCCTTCCGGTCATCCACTACCGTCGCCAAGTAGGCAATGCATCCTCTAGCAATAAGCTTCCTTGCTTGCGACGTGGACACCATTGACGCAAAGAGCGAACTCTTGCACCCATGGTACACAAACTCTTTGTGCCCGGGTTCTCTAAACCTCACTATCCGGCTCTTACAATCGATAGTAGCATGATACCTCGAGAGCCAATCCATTCCTAGGATCAAATCATATTCGTTCATTCGATTTAAAACCAGCAAATCAGCTGGCATGATCCAGTTTTCAATCCTCACGGGACAATCTACACACGCGTGATGTACGCAAAAGGTGTGTTCAGGTACTTGCACAGTTCTTGCATGTGTGGCATCTATAATTTCTATTCCATGTGCAATAGCAAATGATCGAGCAATGAATGAATGCGATGCACCAGTATCAAACAAAGCTCTACATCGAATGCCTTTAATTAACACAATACCTGCCACGACGTCCTCCTGGGCAGTAGGCTCCTCCACCTGAGAGGCGAATACCCGCCCACTGGGCGCTGGCCGCTGGCCCTCCACTGGTCTCGGCGGCTGTGCACGGCCCGCCGACATCGCCGCAGGTGGGATGCCCGCAAGCTGTCTCGGTGGTGCAAATGCCGATGCCGACGACGGTGCTCGGCTATCGTCCATCGGGCAGTTGTACCGCATATGCCCTTGCTGTCCGCACTTGTAGCACCGGCCCTCACGATAGTCACATTGCTGAGGGTGGTGGGGGCCGCTACAAATCGGGCACTGGGTCGAGGGTCGATTCCGTCGGGACCCTCGGGACTGATTCTGCGACTGCGAGTGCTTCGGGGGTCGCTTTGAGCTAGATTGCCCGCCCGAGCCACTCGCCGGTCGTTTCTTCCCTTTTTCCTTGTCTTTTTCTTTCTCCCAAGACTCGCGCTCCTCGCGCGCACATGCATTCCCGTGCTCCACCCAAAGAGCACGGTCCAAGACCTCCGCAAAGGTCCGAAGCTTGAGGGCGTGCACCGCCCTAAAGATTTCCGGTCGAAGTCCGCGCACGAAACAATCGACCTTGTCCAACTCTCCGCGGACAACGTGCGGCACGCAATTGATGATGTACGAGAACTCCCTCTCGTACTCGCGCACAGTGCGGTTCCCTTGCTTCAACTTTCGGAACCTTTCTTGCAGTTTCCTTTTCTCGCTATCGGGGAAGTAGGCGGCGAACACCATACCCCGAAACTCCTCCCATGTCGGTGGCGGAAGGCTAGGGAGTCGATCACGTCAAACTCCCTTCCACCACACCTTCGCCGATCGCTCCAAACAATGAACGGCGAGATGCACTTTATCCCTCTCCAAGGTATAGAGATCCTCGAAGAGTGTCTCAATGGCATCGATCCATGTCTCTACATCCCATGGATCCACGTTCTCCCCGTTGAAGATAGGCGGGTTGAACTTCTTGAACCTCATGAGAGCCGCAAGTGCGCGCTCTCGCTCCGCATCCTCCATCTCGGAGTCGGGCATAGGAGTACCCGACCCACCAGCTACAATCGGTGATGCCGGTGGCGCCACAGCCGGCGCCGGTGTCACCTCCTCGGCCGGTGCCGAAGCAGAGGCCGGAGGTACTCCCGTTCTCTCCTCCCTAACCGCAGCCGCTTGCTGCGCCATCTCATCTTGAAGCTTTTTAATTTGCTCCTCCTGTCGTTGCATGGCTTCGGCCTGTCGCCGAACCACGCCCATCAACTCGGTCAACTGATCACGAAGACCCGAGTTCTCGTCCTCCCCGAGTTGTTCGGGAGCCGCGCTCGATCCTCCGAGCCCAGCCCTCGAAGGAGGCCGTCCACGTACCACTTTCTCCTGAAACACAACGACTTTGGTCATTTCATGACCTTCAAAGTCATTCGCAACACTATACTTCACGAAAATAAACGTGAACCCAATCTAGGCGAAAGTCACACAAGGGTCCTTATTCCCCTCACTTGGTTTCATGTTGTCGGCCGCCCACATGAACACACTTGGTGAAGAATAAGACACACCTCGAATCTACCTCTATTTCCAACTAGAGGCATAAGGACATAACCCAATCTCTTATCTTTCGCCACATCAAGATCTCGTCACTCACGAGCCTACACTCCTAGGGTCTTTTCCATCCTAGGGTTCTTAGGTCAACCTAGACCGTTTCTATGCTCTGATACCACCTCAGTCTGTCACGCCCCGCCGGCCCTTTAACACCAACTAGGTGGAAAGGATAACCGCACGGGCGCATGCCCCAGACCCGCCGAACGGATAGAGTCCTTTCTACCCGCCCAAGGCGTCACAACACAAGCTTATCCACAATGTTCCAACTAGGAACGGAGTACAAGAGTTGCACAAGGAAAGCATCAACATAAAGAAGTTCTACTTCTATTACATCACATGGCACAATATACATGTCCAAAATTTTCTTTTCTTTCACTTTCATTCCATATACTATGTTCTAAAACTATGGAATATACAACATTCATACAAGAATGAAAATCTCCTATGCTATCATAGTCCAAAAATAGGGGTACAACTCTATGTATCACCAAAATGGAAGGGCCGCTATCTAAAGAGCGAAACCCTTGCCTCGCTCCGCCGCCTCACTCGCGGAAGGACCTGAAAAACGTGGGGTGAGAACTATAAACATAGTTCCCAGTGGGTAAGGCCACCCAAGAGAGAAGCTCGACCCACCAGGTCCAAAGAAACACCATATGCATAAGTTAGATCACATATAACTATGCAACAATTATTTATATGCTTGTAAATAAACATAAAGGATGCAACCAAATGAAATATACATTATCATTCTCTCCTAGGTTCATCCTATATCTCACATTGGCTAAGTTCATTTACTTGTCATTTACTTATGGTTTCGGAATCGCCGTCTCACCATAATTGTTCCAACATCCAAGGAGTGAACTCGTCACCTCCTAGTTCGAGTAGCGAACTCGTCGCATACTCAGGATAGCAAAATCGTCGCATACTCCGTCTCAACACCGCCATCACATGGCATGGATAGCGAACTCGTCGCATACCCGGGATAGCAACCTCGTCGCACATCCCAACTCGACACCGTCAACTCATGGCGCGGTAGCGAACTCGTCGCATACCCGGGATAGCAAAATCGTGCACATCCCGTGTCGACACGGCCAACTCATGGCATGGTAGCGAAATCGTCGCCTACCCGGGATAGCAAAATCGTCGCACATCCCGTTCAACACCGCCAACTCATGGCATGGTAGCGAAATCGTCGCCTACCCGGGATAGCAAAAATCGTCGCACATCCCGTTGTTCACATTTCTCACTTGGCAATCTAAATCTCATGATCTTAGGTTCAAGTCACTAAGTCTCACCTATGTTCAATAACATTAGGTTTACTTTCCCATTCTCAACCTAGGTTCCATGACTCTAGGTTCCAATCTCATGTCAAACCTATGTTCAATGACACTAGGTTTCAATCTCACATGTTCCAACCTATGTTCAATAACACTAGGTTTAATCCTCATGTCCAACCTATGTTCAATAACACTAGGTTTAACCATACATGCAACCATGCAACAAGTATTAATATTTGAATTATACTTGAAATATACATCATGCAATAGGATCTCATTGTTCATCCTATCATGATTTTTACCTTTGCCAACATGTAAATTCTAGGGTTCACAACACATACCATTTTATATTTAAATGGATATTTACCCTAGACATGGAAATGACCTAATCACTTCGGTAAACACAAACCCACCTCAAGAGCTTCCAAATTCTTGTATTCTTCAAGCTCCTAAGTGTCCAAGCTTTGAGTTCTTGCTTCAACCCAAGCTTCTACAAGAAAACGGTTCGTTACTCGTTACGAACCCTAAATTCAACTCAATATGTGAAATCATGTGTTCCAACATGATTTCCTATGCCTCAATGGCAATTCCCGAAGGTCCAAACATTTTTAGAACCTCCCATGGCAAAAGCCCCAAATCTACTTAGGTTTCACATGCATGCATGTGAAACCACAAAATCTCTTGGCCAATCTCCACGTTTTGTGGTTTAGATTGCCTAGGGTTTCCAAAAACCTCATGCTAAAGGATCGAATCCAAGGTTTAAACCCTAAATCACAAGAACTCACCTCAAAGCCCTAGCTCCCAAGCTTCTTCTTGCACCAAGAAGCTCCAAATCCACCTTAGAAGCTTTTCCCAAGGTCAAATCCTTCACTTCTCCAAGCCTTGGAGAGATCTCTAGAGAGAGAAAGTGAGGGAGAGGAAGAGGAAGTATGAGGAGAATGAAAAGGAATGAGGGGAGAAGTCTCAGCCCTCAATATATAGCCCATTCATTGCGAAATTACCAAAATGCCCCTTACTGGGCATTCTGCCTCAGCCGGGTCCGGACCTTGCAGATGGGGTCCGGACCCCGCACTGATAACTGGCCAGTGCGCAGGCCGGGTCCGGACCTCAGGTCCCGGGTCCAGAACCCGTACGCACCCCATTTCGGAAATCGGCTCGGGTCCGGACCGTGGCTGCCCGGGTCCGGACCGCAGCTGCCTGCGGACTTCATTGTCCGGACCCTAGCTTCCAGGGTCCGGACCCCGTGAGCAGTTTTGCTCCGGTTGGTCCTTTTCTCAATATTTTTCAATTTCCGGGTTTCCACTCGCACCCACAGTGTTCCGAAACCTTCGGAACCCAATTTCACACTAGCCATAAACGGCTTCCATCGATCTTTATCAAATTTAGTAAAGTTCGATACAACGCACCGAAATTCAAAGTGCTACAATTTAACTAATATTTTATTAATTAAATTAATTAATTATTAATTTATCTAATTAATTAATAAAATAATAATATATAATATATTGATTTATAATATTTTATTGTTAAATTAGTTAATTATTAATTTAGCTAATTAATTAATAAAATGTAATATAATAGATTGATTAATAATATTTTATTATTATATTAGTCGAGGTATAAAGAGATGAAATTGCTATTCCACCAAAAGTGTGGACTAGTAATTTCCCCCCTCTTAACGGGTTATTCTAGAATAACCCGTTAAGAGGGGAATTAAATAAACTCATATTCCTCTTTAGTGTTTGGGAGAATTAGAGGGATAAAGTGGGCTATTCCTACTTTATCCCTCAACCAAACATAGCCTTAGAGTTGAGTGGTCCCCCTAGGGTTGAGTGGTCCCCACTGAGTTATAATATTTAATCCAATGGTTAGAAATGATCAAAGGGATTGATAAAAACGGCTAAAAACTTGGTAGCAAAAGGAGCCAAATACTATTAATAGTATTATAGCTCAACTATATATATATATATATATAACTAGGCTGGAATACTATCAATAGCACCAAGCTATTGGTGCTATTAGGTTTTCGGCCCTTGGATGAAGGAATGTACGGTTAGGATGATATGGGCCCCCTAGGGTTGAGTAGTATAATCTAACGGATAGTATAATCTAACGGATGGAAATGATGAAAGGTTTAAATCTAACGGTGGAAAACTCGATAGCACCAAGCCCTTGGTGCTATCGATATATATAGAGTCCGGCTAGGATACTATCGATAGCACCAAGGGCTTGGTGCTATCGAGTTTTCCTTCGTTAGATTTAATCTTTTGATTATTTTTACCCGTTAGATTATACTATTCAACCAACCACCCACTCAACCCTAGGGGGCCCACATCATCCTAACCACACATTTCTCAATCCAAGAGCTAAAAAACTAATAGCACCAATAGCTTGGTGCTATTGATAGTATTCCAGCCTAGTTCTATATATATATATATATATATATATATATATATATATATAATTGAGCCAGAATACTCCTAAAAGCACCAATGAGGGTGCTTTTAGGTTTCTAGCCCTCGGATGGAGGTGATGTAGGGTTAGGATGATGGTGGTAGGTGGTGGTAGGTGGAATAGTGTTTGATCCAAAGGATAATAATAGTCAAGAGGTAGATTCAAGGGCTAGAAACCTAAAAGTATCAATGACTTGGTGCTTTTAGAAGTATCCTAACTCAACTCTATACACACACACACACACACACACACACACACACACATATATATATATATATATATATATAGCAGGGCTGTTGTGCTCTCAGGAGCACGGAGCCCTCCGTGCTCTTGAGCCGTTTTCGATGATGGGACTTCTGAATCACCGATCGGCTCCATTAGACTTGATCTAGCATATTTGAAATATCTAGAAAATAAATTTTACAATTTTTCGATATCGTCTACACAGCAATCGAAAAGGTTCAAAATCAATGGCTGAAAATAAAAATCTCATAAAAATTAGTGATATAGTACTAAAATTTTCGATCAGAGATATTGAACTTGCTGTAAATAGTATAAAGAATTTTCTATCAAAATTTCATATGATTTAGATACTTCTACACCGTTAAACTTGAAACAGCAGATATCAACCATTAAAAGTTGTTGATTTTGAACCTTTTAGATTGCTGTGTAAGCGATATCAAAAAATTGCAAAATTTATTTTCTAGATACTTCAAATACGCTAGATCAAGTCTAACGGAGCCGATCGTCGATTCGGGAGTCCCATCATCGAAAACGGCTCAGGAGCACGGAGGGCTCGTGCTCCTGAGAGCACAGCAGCCCTGCTTATATATATATATATATATATATATATATATATATATATATATATATATATATATATATATATATATATATATATATATATATATATATATATATAATAGAAATTAATAAGAATAGTTTATCATAATAACGGTACATAATAATAGTATATATCATTACTATAATAATTATAATAATAAGAGTCAATCTAATATACTATTTATAGTAAATGAATAATATTTATTATCAACTTTTGAGCCCTCATATCAATACTATTCCACCAACTTCCATTAAACCCAAGGCATCCAAGGGCTAAAAATTTGCTATTAAATAATATTCTCATTCTAGATTAGTAGCATTCCAGGTTTACTCATAATTAATAGGTAAAAATGTATAAAACTTAATTATCTAAACCATAGGCCATTTTAATTCGACTACTTAACCTTTAAAACCTTTGATTTTAGAATTATCCAACCTAACAATTTATTTGAGAAATAATTTGATGGCTCTTCAGATATAAAATTTAAATTAATTTCTTATTTTAATAAATTTATATATAGTTACGTAAATTGGATAATATATACTAACTAAACTTATAAGGATAAACAACGTGTTCAAATTTTAAAGTTAAAAATGTCACTAATTCTCTCAACTCAAATAAATTAAAAGATCAGATAGTAAAATTGAAATGTTTAAATATTAGATAGTTGGATCTAAAAAGATGGTAGTTGAGTTACGTTTTAACCGTTTTACGTAATTAATAATTAATAATATAACATTATTTGTAATAATTATGTAGTGTATTTTTTTTATTTTAGAGCAAAAAAGGGTTGTAAACATTGCTAGCTTCACAGAGCCTTCAATTTCTTACTAGATCTCTTTCTTTCCGTGCAAGTTCATAACATAAACTTATCTTTAAAACATTCTCGATTTACAAGAAATGTATAAGAAATTCCAAACTTTATTTTCCCAACTTAACAATATCCAAAGTACCCCTATAACCATGCAAAAACATTCAAAAATGATCTTACCATAGATAAGAATATATTGATAAGAATAATTTTGATATTGGTGATATTTTTTTAGAGGGCTTTTATATAATTAGGGAAAAGACAGAAGAACATATAGGCAATTTTTAGCAGGAGGAGAAATTAATCAGTTATTGTCTACATCCATCATGTATTGAATCTAATTTATTTTAAACGAACCAAAATTTGAAATCAATATTCAGTTTTATACATGCGATATGCACTACTTAAAAGGTTTATGTATAAAAATTTAAAAATTTACTTTTATAATAAATAAGAGTTTTATTTTGAGATATGTGTCAAAAAACTGTAAGAGTGCAAAATGTTTAAGCCCAGTTATTATTTGTGACTCGGCCTGTCACTTTGTCATTCTAATCCTGACTCAGTCGAAACTCATCTCACACTTCCAGCTAGTGATTGGCTCTGATACCAAATGTAACGATCCAGACCACTAGCAATAATAGCTCGCTGGACCCAAACCATCGGCCCAAAATACTTAAGTTCAATTATTATCATTATTGGTCATGATCTCTTATATACTCAATCATAATCTCATTTCCATCCGATATGAGACTATTGGGATGTCACAATAGACAATAATTTTTCATACTAGAGGGTGTGATTTTTAATTTTTCAATTTATTTATTTATTTTTATTTTTGCGTTTTTAAGGAAGCTTGTGATTTCAGAATGGCCGATAACGATCGATAGGGGTGAGAATAGACATGTTGATTCTGGCTTTTGCAGTTTTTTTTTTTCCCAAAATTGAATCTAATCGGACTAGATGCACAAACCGAATCATACTGAATCTGAATAATTCTAAGATGTAATTAATATGATTAGTTTTATGTTACAATCTTTAATTTGAATATTATGATTGCTAAAATCTTAGTTATTTAATTATTCTCAAAATTTATGGTATATTAATTTTTAAGATTTTAAACTAAGATATATTAAATTATTAAAAATGTAATAAATTCATTGATTTATTTAACTCCTCAACTTTTAATTTCTAATAAATTAATGCTGGTTCAGGAGTTCTCCGCACGTTTTAATAAGTTAAAAAGCCAAAAAGGCCGTTAATAATGATGCGAAGCACCTAAACAAAAGCAAAAGTACGAAGACAACGACATAAACCAGATTGCGGGAATACGCGTCTCCTTCCACATCGTTCGCGAGCTGTGTAGAACGTGTCTCTAAACCCCAACGTCAGTATAGGAGTGGATTATATTTATTGGCTGGAACCATAGCATAGTCTATTGAGCAATGTTTTTCGTACATGCACCTGGAGAAAAACTTACATTCCTAGCTGTCATGTGATCCACATTAACCCACTTATTTTATTAAATTATTTTATTCATTAAAATCGGAAAGAGATTATATCAACTTACTTTTGGATCAAGAGGGTAAGATATATATATATATATATATATATATATATATATATATATTAGAGTTACTATGCTATTAGAAGTATAATGGAATTGGTGCTTCCGATTTTTTAGCTGTTTGATTAATCCTTTGATCATTTTTGACTTTTGGATTAATACTATTACCCTAGAGGGACCACTCAACCCTAGAGGGACCACTCATCCTTAGGGGGGACCGCTTTTATCCCAACCGTAGAATTCTTAATCCAAGGACTAAAAAGTCGGAAGCACCAACTCCTTTATGCTTCTGATAGTATAGTAGTTCTACACTATATATATATATATATAGTTCCTATGTTTTTAAAAGTATCAAGATATTGGTGTTTGTAAGGTTGAGTGGGTGGTTGGTTGAATAGTATGATATAATAGGTGGAAATGGTCCAAGGGGTAGATCTAACGGTAAAAAATTTACAAGCACCAAGTGCTTCGTGCTTTTCCAAGCACCATAGCTGGACTCATATATATATATATATATATCAGGACTACTGTGCTATTAAGAACACAACAGTCCTTATGCTCCTAAGTTTCTAACCACCCGTCAAGTTTGATGGGTGGTTAGGATGAGAGAGAGAAGAGATATTAGAGAAAAATTAAGAAGAGGAGAAATTGAGACACCCAATTTTTTCTCAATTTTTCTTCTCTCTCTCTTTCTAACCACCCATCAAACTTGATGAGTGGCTAGAAACTTAGAAGCACAGGAGTTGCTGTGCTCTTAATAGCACAATAGCCACACACACACACACACACACACACACACACACACACACACATATATATATATATATATATATATATATATATATATATATAGCTTTTCTTATTTTTTTTAGAAATAAATTTAGCTGGAAATATGAAGCAACTAGACTTCGAACTTGGAACCTCGGGTACCAACCACAAAGCCCTTTGCCACTTGTGCTAGGAAAGTGTAAGATATATGTTCCCTATAAAGAATGTACATAGAAAGGGTATATAGTTTCTATTTTGGAGTGTTTGGCGGTTCCTCGAAAAACTCTGAAAATTTTATTTTTTGAAAAAAAATTCTTTATGGAAAACCCAATTTTTTAGATTTTTTTCGGATAAAAAATTTAGGGAATGAAAACACTACTTTTTCATAAATTTGAAAAAAAAAAATTCATGAAAACTAAACTGACAAAAAAAATATTTCCAGTCAGAAAAGTGTCATCTCACAGTATATTCTAGAAAACGAAACACTCCCTTACTGGTACATGTACACCCTATATAGGGTGTATATCTTAGACCCTTTAGATCCTAAGATTTATAAACTATCCTAACCAAGAAGCCATGAAGAGACTAGGATGTAAGATTTATACCTACAAGCTTGCATGGTACGAAGCTAGCATTGCTCTACTGGTTTGTAGTATTTTGAAAACTTCATGTATTTTTTACGCGAAGGACATGTTTAAATATTGGAATAAAATATATAAAAATAACTTATTCCATATAGTCTAATTTGGAGGCATGGGTATCTTATATGGTACATATCTCTTTAATTTACTCAAAAAAAATATTATTGTTGGGAGGTGGAAAGTGTGATCAAATATTTAGAATAGAATAACATATTCGGTATTCAAGTAATTTTTTCAAAATAAAATAAAATACATCCTAAGTGAAATATGTCATTAATTCTTTCAAATTATGGTTATTGAGATCTTTCAAGAAATAAAAATCAAATTTCTAACGTTCAATCACGCAAGAAAATCTTCATCACAATTAAGGTATCAATTAATATCTTTTTCTAACTACCAACTCGAGGACTACAAAAAAAAATTTGAGCAAAAGCAAGCTAGCAGTTTGATTTTTTGCTTCTTGAAAGGTCTCAGTATACATGATTTGGTGGATAGCATATTTCATGTATAATGTGATTTATTATAAAAAAATGACTTGAATGCGAAATAAGGTATTCCTTTGGGATATTTGACTACACTTCTTATCTACTAAATATTACATACTTCTTGAATTTCGAGTTGTTAGAAATGGACAACTAATTCACTTAAAGTATATAAACATAATGTCCACGAGTTTTGATTATGACTCGGCTCAACCTGGCCTCTGCAACGTAACCTACAGGCTTTGATTGTGGCTCAGTCCAATCTGGCCTCTGCTATAAGGCAGATGTTGGCTTCTTTAATTCAACAATTTTTTCCAGCATCTGCACAAATTTCAATATGCGGAAATCAAATTTGTAACCTGCTATGATACCACTGGTTGTATCATCAAAACTAACCGCTAATTTTAAAGCTCAAGTTTTTAGAAAACGACAACCAATTCACTTTTATCTGAAAAAATACCCTAGAAAATAGTTTCAGTTGGAAAACTATTTTTTGGGCCGTTTGGTTGCTAGGAAAAGTAATTTTTCTGAAATTTTTTTTTTCCCGGTTTCATAAAAAATTGAAATTTTCATTTTTTGAATTTTTTATTGGGAAACAAAAACTGTGGAAAAAGAATTTTTTTTATGAAAAATGTTTTTTCTGAAACAATTTTACACACTTTTCTAAGAAACCAAACACTCTCCCAAAGTATATAGACACAGCATACATTAGTTTCGATTGTAATTAACTTGGCCCAATCTGGCCTCTGCCACGTAGACCACATGCTAGCTTCTATATTTGGTCACTTCCATACTCAATATTTGGTGTTGAATTTTAACATATTAAACTTTAAAGGGCGAATTGTCATTTTAAAAAAGTTTAAATAAGTTTGATAATTTTTATCATTCTAATTTATAATCACGAATAAAATATAATATTTTTAATTTAAATATGTTAATCTGATTTAACATAATGTAATTGGCTGATTTATAACTAATGTAAGTAGAACATATGATAGATCAATGGAGTGGTCTATACATAAGATGTGGTGGATCATGCTCAAGGAAGAGATTACTAAAGAGCATGGCTTTTTAGATTGGACTAGGAACAGCAGAGCGAATGGAGAGACGTACGCGGTTTTCACGATTTAAGCTTAATGTGAAATAAGTTATTTTGCCTTTGACTCATTAAAACTTAAAAAGCGTAGGTAAAATGCCCACGAGGTCAACTCTTTTAATTTGACAAAAGAACTTAAAAAAAAAAAAAAACATTGTATTGAGACCCCTTGTCTATATATACAGTGCATTCTAAACACTTAAGTCTCTAATTTCATACGGAACAATTGTTTAAGCTTTAGCTATCATAAACAGGTGCTTGAATATTTACACTCAAAATTTTTAAATTCCAAGTTTTTGAATTTAAATTTTATTTTAGTCAGTTAAGTTAATTTTTAAAATCTAATGGTTCCATTATACGTTAGTTGCTAACTTAAAGTTTTAAAATTGAATGGCTTTATTAGATATTAATTGTCACATGTTGTAATTTTTATTTCCGAAAAACTGATTAACCTTATTACACTTGAGAAAATAAATCATTCATGAATTTAATAATTCTTAAATTTAGTTAATGAGAATTATATATAGTATTTCATAACCCTATTTAACAGCAGCTTCTTACGATGTAATGAAAAATAAAAACATAACTATATGTAACAAAGTGACTTTACTAGAGACCACATAATAGCAAAATACAAATACACAGGGGGGATGGGGAAATAAAGTTGAGGGGCCAGTTTAGAATGAGCTGTACGTGGCTGACGAGGTCTTCATACACCATATGACACAAAAAAAGAAAAAAAAGGGAAAGAAAATGGTGCAACAAACGAAACGAGTGAGAGAGATTGTGGGCCATGGAGAATGGTTTAATCTCATCAAAATCACGCGGCTGCTGGGAGAAAGAGAGCAAATATATAAGATATAAGGTTAATTACATACAGGTCCCTACAAATATAGTAAATAGCAAATATATTCCTGTAAAATTTAACTTTTGCAAAATATCCCTACAAAAGTCCTACCGTCTGCAAAAATATTCCTGCTGTTATACTTTGTTAGAAAACTTAGTTAACCACAGTTAACATGCTTAACCATAGTTAGTTAATAATGTGAAATGACAATTTTACCCTCTTCCTCTTCCTTGATCGGGAACGGCGTGAGCCGATCTCCGGTGGCGGCAGCGGCGGCGGCGTCCTCACGCTCCTCGCCTCCTTCACCTCCGCCCATGGCTCCGACCCCGCGGCGGCGGCGTCCTCACGCTCCTCGCCTCTTTCGTCTCTGCAGATCTCGTCCCTCGACATGAACGCGACGTCGCCCCAGGCTCCGGCCCCGCGCGGAGGCCCCTCCTCCCGTCGAAAGAGGCGGCGCTGGTGGAAGCAGCACCGCTCCCGCTCCCGCCGCCGCCGATCCACCGCCCCTGGTCCGCCGCAACCTCCAGCAGGCGCGCCGGCGCGTCGGCACGCCTCCGCTTCTCCGCAACCTCCCCCGATCTCGGCCTCCTCCTCCTCCTCGTCCACCTGCTGCCGCCCACCGCCGCCCACTGCTGCCCGCGGGGGCACCGCCGCCACCGCCGACCGCCGACCGCCGCTGCCGTCTTCTTCTTCTTCTTCGTGTCCTCTTTTTGGAGGGACATATTTGTGAGGGCAAAAGAGTCATTTCACTCATCTGCTGTTAAAATTTTAACAGAGTTCTAACAGAAATAAACCAGAGAGATATATCTGCATAACTTAGGACTTTTGCATGGACATTTTGTAAAACTTGAACTTTACAGGAATATTTTTACTATTCACTATATTTGCGGGGACCTGTATGCATTTAACCCTAAGATATATAATTCAAAATGGAGTTTTTATGGGAAGTGATGGGTTGTTTTATTAATTAGTTTTACTTCTTTTAAATATTTATTTCCATAAAAGGAAAAAAATTATACTAGGAAGATAAAGGCTATAGTTTTAATGGGTGAGCAGGCTTTAAATAAGCTTTCAAATTCCTAAATAGAAAAAATATAATTTAAATTTATGCTTGGATGCGTAAACATCTTGCTCAATATATCTCCTTCTTTTATTTAATGAACTTGTACTACTTGGTAAACAAGGAATATAATTAAATGCCTATTAAAGGCATACCATATTCATCCTTTATTATTTTGCAAGTGAAATGTACTATATATTATATCAAATCATGGATGACGTATCAAGAAGGTAAAAATTTACCAAATTCCTAGCTTAGTTAGTCATATAAGGAATCTTAGTTAAGCAGAAACAATCACTAAATAACTTATTTCGATATTCAAAAAAGGTCTAAAGTTTCTACTTTTACTGTACTAATAAGAAAGTGTTTTACATAAATAATTTTTTAATATTTTTTTGTGTTGGAAGCTCAACCCCCTAACCAAAAAAGATATGAAAATTTCATATCAAGCTTTTATTAATTGTGAAACAACAAATTAGTCTTAAAAGATTAAGTTATCAAGCTTTTATTCGTATCAAGGCTTTTTAGATTAAGTTATTAAAAAAATAGTATTTATATATCTTATATCTTATATTAAACTCTTTCTCTCACATTTGGAGCCAAATTTTTTTGATAATTACAAAATATTACTTTTGAATTAACTTTCAAAAAAAATTAAATAAAACTAGAAGTCTGTTGGGTTTGAATTCAGGACCTCCTATATATTCAATGTCATACGAAACTAGCCAATTACCTTGTAGCCATAAGAAGAACAGTGTTTTAATATTCGCATTCAACGATCAACATACGGTCAAAAGATTAAATAAAAAAAAAATATTTATCTACAGTACTAATGTCTAAAAATACGGATAATAAATAATAAAAAGTAAAGGGGAAGAGTGCAAAAGTGCATGCCAAGTACATGTCATGACCAAGTCCTCCACCTCATCACACACTCGAAATTTTTCCACGCGCTGCACCTCCACGCCATTTGAAACTTCCTATAAGCAGCCGCTGTCGCTCCACACTGTACACTACCACCACATTCTTCCTATATATATTTAAGAGTACCTCCCATGACATATATCACTATAGAAACAAGATCCAAATATAAGAGATAGAAATAGAGAAACATATATAGAGAGAGAGAAAGAGATAGAGAGAGAGAGAGAGAGAAAGAGAGAGAGAGGTGTAACAAAATGAGTAGCAGTTTCCCCCCAGGCTTCTGCTTCTACCCAACAGAAGAAGAGCTTCTGGGCTTCTACCTGCACAACAAGCTCCAGAACGAGAGGACGGAGGATATCGAGCGCGTGATTCCCGTCGTAGACGTCTATGGCGTCGATCCGTGGCAGCTCCCAGGTGATTAATTACTAGCCGATTGCTTCTTCCATTCTCCTTCCCATTCTGGCTTGTCTCGCCAAACTAGCTAGAGCTTCTGCAGAAGCGTTATTTAAAATGACGGAGAACAATATCTCTCGACGGCTTTCCAGCTGGTACGGCAACAATAGAATAGAAGCTTCAAGTTGGAATCTCCGATTTTATATATGCATGTCTCATATATATTGAGCTCATTTTTAGCGAATTTCAGAATTATCTATGCTTTAAATATGCTTTGTTAAATACAGTTGCAGGTTAATGACACATTAATATCATCTTCTTCTTCTTTAGATGTTTTGCGCTGTTCGATAGATTCTTATTAGGAAAAGAAGAATAATACATATCATTTAGATGTAAAGGAAAGCAAAAGTGGAAGCTAAATGTACGGCTAAACCACCAAACAAGCAGAAAATTTCTTTTGAAGTAGCAACTAATTGAGTATATATGTTTCTATGCAGAGAGAGCAGGAGAAGCGTGCAGAGGGGGCGGGTGCGAGCAATGGTTCTTCTTTTGCCCCATGCAGGAGAGAGAAGCTCAAGGAGGGAGGCCGAGCCGCACCACTCCGTCGGGCTACTGGAAGGCCACAGGCTCTCCGAGCCTGGTCTACTCTGCTGCCACCAACCGCCCCATCGGCCAGAAGAAGGCGATGGTGTTCTACCAAGGACGCGCCCCTTCGGGAACTAAAACCAAGTGGAAGATGAATGACTATAGAGCTCTTGATGATCAAGAACAAGATATAGCCATTCTCAGTTCCTCTCCAAAGGTATCTTAAACATAAATATATATATAGTCTTTTATCTATAAGGAAAATTATAAATATATATGTCTATATATAACCCTTGAAATCGAGTTAACATATATAGGGGTTTACCTATTCTTTTAAATTTGAAACGGAGTATATTTTTCTCCCCTTTGATTTATTCATGATTTGATTAAATAAAATGGCATGTCCCTTCTTGGTAAATAACTGTCGTTTTGTTTCTATTTAGTGTCGGTAGAATATTGGAGGATTGACCATGCAAACTTAGTTTCTATCTTTCAGAGGCTAAAAATGCTAATTCATGTGGACTTTTAAACCTCAGGTTTTACAACATGAAACATGTTAGATATATGTATACAGAAGTTAATGTTATTTATAATAGATTTTTTTGCATCTAGCCAAAATTTTAGCTGTTTTGTTCAGTGAATACATATATATACATATATATACCCACACACACTCACGAAAATCACTTTACGATAAATGCATCTTAGCATGTTTATGTGTATATCTACAGTTGAGAAGAGAATTTAGCCTGTGCCGGATATATACAAAATGTGGAGGGCTAAGATTGTTTGATCGGAGACCATGCATGGCTTCTAATTCTGAGACTAGTGGGAGCCAAAGATCTCTCTTTACTTCGATGGGGAAAAGATCATCATCTCGCGATCACGATAGTTCTTCATCGGAGGATGGAGACTGCTCTCACGGCCAGGGAACCACCGATTCAACGGCTGTGAGGGAGGAGAGTTAGCAACTAATTAATTGAATATGCTGAATTGTTTTCATTTTTCTTTTTCTCCTTATGAACTAAATAATTGATTACAATATATATTCTTTAATTAGAAGTTTCTAGGCAGGTGCAATATTCATTCTTAGGTTATTTGAGATTTTTAGGCATGATTTGTTGTTGCTGTTGTTGTTATTGTTGTTGTAGTGAGCATAAAATGTTCAAAATGATTGTATTTGATTGATTGATTGTCTGGAGATGATTAGTTAAATTGTTTGTGATTAACTATCAGAAAAGTGTAATATGTGCATGTGAATATATATTCGTACACTGCAACTTGATTGGTGGCCCCTAAATTTTCTTTCAATTGAAAACTTTATTTTCTAAATATGTATGGCACTTTCCATCAAGGCTATACCATTAAAAAAAGAAAATATGACACTTGGTGTTGCTAGCTGTGAAATATCTTTTTCATAAGAAAATGGGTGAAATATTAATGTTATGAATAATTCGATGTTTTTTAACTATCAATCATCACTAAACCATAATATACATAGTAATACAATTTGATATTAACTGATCATTATTTATTAACCGGTAGATTTATTTAGTCTAGCTAGTAATTATTAACTGGCTAATTTGAAATAAATGCAAAATTAGATATGTCTCTAGTAGAAGAAAAAAGAAAAAGCTTTGTCCCCCAGAATGATGTTCTTATAGATTGTTGATGTATTAGCAAATATATGTAATACTCTTGAACTGCATGTATGAAATAATAAAAAAAATATTCATTTGTGCCAACACATATATCAACACTATCAAAGAGTAATATTCAGCATGACCTACCGACCGTCCCTAGCGCAAGTGGCAAAGGGCTTGGTGGTTGGTACCCGAGGTGTCGAGTTCGAATCCTAGTTGATTCACATTTCAAGCTAAGTTTATTTCTAAAAAAAATAAACGAAGCGGGTAGCGTGCTACCTTTCTCTAAAAAAAAATAATATTCAGCATGACCTGTAGCAACTAAATTAGTAAAATATTAGACCTATTGATAATATTTTCTAATGGAACAATATAGATCCTTATGAGCTTAATGTCACGGCCTTAGCGATTTCGCTCGCAAAGCCCGTGCGGCGCCCGCCTTCCTGCTCGAAGATGGGCAAGCCTAGCTCCCTGTTGCTAGTCCGGACCTTCGCGCCCTACGACTAAGTATTTGCAAAAGAGAAATGAGAGAGAAGTAGAGGTTCCCAAAAAAAACTAAGTACTCCACTACTTAGAAAATTAGGATTACAACTCACACATACACATTCTCCTCTCTACTTGGCCTTAGCCAACCCCACAATTTATAGGCACCTAGATACATTGAATCTAGCCTACACTAAACACACCCATTAAGGTACATAAATTTACCCATTAAGCTACCATAACTCACCCATTAACTCTCCCATTAACTACACTTAATGAGCCCTCATTAATGCCAAGCCTAAGAGTTACCCATGACTCATGGCTGTTTTTTATAAGGATTTAATGAGGCTTAATGGCAGCGGTTACCCAACCCTTCATTCACCCAAAGCGGGCTGGATTCGGGTCTCACCGTCAACCCGTTTCGACCCGTTTTCAGCTTGCGGAGTTGGGCCAGGGACCGGGCTGCGCAGAAATTTTCTAAGTCCCTGACATTCTCCCCCACCTAACGCGCGGACGCCCTCGTCGCGCGCCGACTGCTCACGGTCCGTCGTCGGCTCGCCCCGACACATCGAAACCATGCACGGTGCTGACTCGTCCAGGAAGCTCAGCACCCACAAGTGTGGCATGGGCGCCGCCTTCGACGAAACAAGGAAGTCCATCCCGAGGATCACTCCAAAGTCGTCGAGCGGCCCAACAGTGAGATTAGCTTTGCCCCTCCACGGGCCGACGGCTATCTCCACGTCTTTTGCAACTCCTGCGACTGGACGTGCCTCGGAGTTGACAGCCTTGATGCGACTTGCATCCTTCTCGAGCTTGAGGCCCAACTGCTTGGCCTCCACCTCCGCGACGAAATTGTGTGTCGCGCCGGTGTCGATCATCGCCCGCGTGCTCCTCCCGTTGAGGATCACATCGACGAACATGAGCTCTCTCCTGCGGAGCTTGTCGTCGCTAGGTTGACCGCGAACTGCGTTGACGAGCCTTAGCGCGCCCATCCTCGGCAGCTCGACCACGTCCTCGCCCTCCTCGGCTTGGACTGCAGCAACCTGCTTACCTTTGTGGTTGCTCCTGTTTGGGCAGTCCCGCGCCCAATGGTTCTCGCCGCACACATAGCACGAGATCATTGCAGGCGGCAGGGCAGAATTCTGCCTTTGCCTCCTCGCGTCGTGGTTTGGCTTGTGCCCCTTTGCGCCCCCTGGATCGCGGTGCTCTCCCCCACCTTTGGCCTCGCTCGCCTTCGATGGTTCACCCCGATCACCCTCGGTTCGCACCCGCTCGGGCAACTTCTCCGCCAAAGCGACCGCGGAGTTCAAGTCCTTCACGTCTCGCGCCACGAGCTCGTTGTTCGCCCAGGGCTGAAGACCATCAAGGAAGAAGAAAAGCCGATCCTTATCGGCCATGTTGGAGATTGCAAACATGAGTTTAGAGTATTCATGGACATACTCCCTCAAGGTTCCCCGCTGTTTGAGCCGTCGAAGTTGCCTCCGCGCTGATATTCGACGTGCTCGGGGTAGAACTGCGCCTTAAGCTCGCGCACGAAGTCTTCCCAAGACTTCAACTCGCATTGGCCCTTCGCGGCTTCTGCAGAACGCCGTCGCCACCATAGCATAGCATCGTCGGCGAGGTACATCGATGCGATCTGGACCTTCTCGTCCTCGTCGTCCACACGCAACGCCTTGATGTAGCGCTCCATGTGCCACAAAAAGTTATCGATCTCCTTTTCGTCGCGAGTACCCCTGAAATTTTGAGGCTCAGGGATACGTACCTTTGAAGCAATCTCTCGTTGCGGTCCATGTCCATGCGCCACCACTTTTTCAAGGATCGCTACTCGCGTTTTGAGATCCTCGATCTCGTCGGTCCGAGGAAAATGGTCCTCAACCAGCTTCTTCCGCTCCTCGTCGCGACGAGTAATGTTGCCTTGAAGCTTTTCGAGTTCGCCTCGAAAGATCTCCATCGCAGTAGCGATGCTTTCCTCCATACTGCGGACTTCGTCATTAAATGAGTTAAAAGATTCAGCCATTTCGGTGTACCTTTCACCCATTTTTGCTATGACGTCCTCCAACAGCGCAAGACGGTCCTCCAACGGTGCAGCCTCCCTCGTGAGAGCCCTCGGCTCCCTGCTCTTGCTCCGCTTGGGGGGCTGCCTTGGAGGGTCGCCTCCAACGTCGACAACTCCAGCATCGGACGTTGACATGGTTCCTTGCTCGAACCGGCTCTGATACCAACTGTCACGGCCTTAGCGATTTCGCTCGCAAAGCCCGTGCGGCGCCCGCCTTCCTGCTCGAAGATGGGCAAGCCTAGCTCCCTGTTGCTAGTCCGGACCTTCGCGCCCTACGACTAAGTATTTGCAAAAGAGAAATGAGAGAGAAGTAGAGGTTCCCAAAAAAAACTAAGTACTCCACTACTTAGAAAATTAGGATTACAACTCACACATACACATTCTCCTCTCTACTTGGCCTTAGCCAACCCCACAATTTATAGGCACCTAGATACATTGAATCTAGCCTACACTAAACACACCCATTAAGGTACATAAATTTACCCATTAAGCTACCATAACTCACCCATTAACTCTCCCATTAACTACACTTAATGAGCCCTCATTAATGCCAAGCCTAAGAGTTACCCATGACTCATGGCTGTTTTTTATAAGGATTTAATGAGGCTTAATGGCAGCGGTTACCCAACCCTTCATTCACCCAAAGCGGGCTGGATTCGGGTCTCACCGTCAACCCGTTTCGACCCGTTTTCAGCTTGCGGAGTTGGGCCAGGGACCGGGCTGCGCAGAAATTTTCTAAGTCCCTGACATTAAGCTATATTACAAACAGACATATAAACTTTCAAATTTTGGCAATTAAACCTCCTAAAATTTATCAAATATTTCAATAGATCACTTTTCTTAATTGAAGTTATTAATTACGCAACAGTTTTGGTCGTATATATATCTTACATACATATAATCTTGTAAAGCTTCCAAAATAACAAAAAAAGTTTTTTTTTTTGTTAATTCTCACATATAAAAATATATCAACAAAAATTGAAGGCAAATTCATCCTATTCTTTAATTTTTTATGTTTAATTATCAAAACTAGAAGCAGAAAGTGTAGATTTTTTTTTTACATTTTGATGTCATTATAAAACCATGTGCAAGACATGCGATCAAAATTATTGTACCATTAATTAGTAACTTGGATTGAGGAACGTTTATTATTAAACTATTTGATAAAGTTTAGCAAGTTTATTTGTCAAATTTAAAAGTCTCTGATTTCCAACGAGCTAAAGTTCGGAAGGTTGTTATGCATATTCACCCCCCCCAAGTTAAATAAGTTTCAGGACCAAATCGTAATTTAGGGATTGTACAGCAACTATACGTAGATTGTAGCAGTAACAAAACGACGAAGTTTTTGTGGTGGACAAAATTTTCTTACGGTGGACTAAATCCAGCAGGTCGTTGTAGATATTTTTCTAGTTAAATATGTACAAGGACTACGCAATTTAGGGATTGTGCAGGGACTGTACGTAGATTGTAGCAGAAACAAAAGGACGAAGTCTTTTGTGGTGGACTGAATCTTGAAGCCTGTTAGATTTTCGTCTGTGCTGACGAAAACGCACACGTCAATCAACACGCCAGCTGTCGCTACGTGTGACGCCAACGGACTGGACCATTCATGAACGCGGCGTGCTACGGTAATGGATAATAACGACCAAAATTATTATGGCTTGTAATGACGCGATTGGGTGCGTATATTTAGAATCATTATTGGAAACTCATTTAAAAAAAAAGATAACTTCAAATATCATCCCTGTGGTTTCGTGCTTTCTCACTTTAATACCCTGTGGTTTGAAACGTATCACTTTAGTACCCTATAGTTTGGTTATTCTCTTTTTTTGTTATCTTTTCGTTAATTTTTTCGTTAAATTATACATAAAAACTTTAAATATCTCACCTATGCTTTATCGAATATTCACTTTACTATCCTGTAGTTTAACTTTCTCATTAATTTAACGAAAAAATTAACGAAAAGATAATAAAAAGAGAATAACCAAACCACAAGGTACTAAAGTGATACGTTTTAAACCACAGGGCACTAAAGTGAAAAAGCACGAAACCACAGGGGTGGTATTTGAAGTTATCTCTTAAAAAAAAGATATAATTACTTATATACTTCTCAAAATTTTAAAAATATTTTATATATTTCTATTTTTTTCTAATATATCCCTCATATGTTTTTCCGTTATTCAAAAATACCCCTACAGTTACCACTCGTTAAATTAACTTGGGTTAAACGTGAGTTAAATATCTATCAAAGTTAAAAAAATTAAAAATATCTCTTTTGCCCTTAACTTAAGGGAAAATAAAAAATGTTGGTAATGGTAGAAGGGTATATTTGAAAAAATTAAAAATCAAAATATTTCTTGTGCCCCTAACTTAAGGGCAAATAAGAAAAATCGGTGATGGTAAAAGGGTATATTTGAAAGTGTAAAATAGTAATTTTACAGAGATAACACAGTTCACTAACAGAATTTAACTCTAAAAATATATTTGAAATAGTTTGGAACATAAAAAGGGTATTTTTAATATTAGCCTTCTAAAAAAGATAAATCAGAAAGTCGAAAATTTTTCATGGGTATGTAAGCAATTGCCCCTTTAAAATTTTTTTTGCAGTGCCGCGCACAATTAGGAACATATAAACTTATCATTCTTTGTATGGTTTAGGAACATATAAACTTATCATTCTTTGTATGGTTTAAAGACGAAGAGTGTGAATTCTACATCATTTTCAACCGATGAAAAAACTCTTTAATTGTACATATATCTACCATTTGAATAGTATTGTTTCATTTCTAAGTAAAAACATGCAGAATTTTTCTAGACTATTAATCATTTTGAAATAGTTATTCGATCTTATAAAATTTTAATTTTACTATCTAATTTTTAAATTTATTAAATTTGAATCGGTCAATCGTATTTTAACTTTAAAATTTAAGTTAATTGCTTTTCAATGAACATATAATTGCGATAATTGCATGAAAAATACTAACTAAATCTGTAAAGATAAACGATGCATTCAAATTTTAAAGTCAAAGTGTCGTCGACTAAAATCAAGTTTTTGAAAGATGGTATAGCTGTTTCAAAATATTTCCTATTTTAGATAACTTACGTACGCTTTACCTTATTTTTATTTCTGAAATAGTAGAAAGCCCCGCCTAAATATTATTTTCACAAAATCGATGTTCTAATGTTTATTTTAACGACTACGCAATTTTAGGATCATAATTGAGACGTAATGTTTGAAACTGGAGTAGGCTTCCTTCAGGAGGTCTTTTTTTTTTTTTTTTTTTTTTTTTTTTTTTTTTTTTTTTTGCATAATTGGCGTTCTGATTTAAATTTGACAACCTAGCTAGCATACTGTTAGAATTATTTTAGAATATTTAAAGCTACTCAAAGAATTTATACTTTTTTATTTATTTTTGCCTATATTTTAAGCAGTTTTAAGTTTAACAATTTTAACGGTTGATTAAATGTACTCAAACAAGTTAAAAGTTTGTTAAAAAATTTTCCTTAAAAGTTTTAATTAAAAATATGGACTTTTGATGTTTAATAGAGAAACTCTATACTACATTTTAGAAGTTAATTGAATCTAGACCGTTCATTTTATCTCTCTATATAATGAATATACATAAAGAATTGAAAATTCATGATTTAAAAACTTCAAATACTTTTCATCGCTTCTAATGATACAAATCATCAACTGAAACAACTTAGGATCAATTTTCAAAAGAAAGGATTAGGGATCAATTTCTTTTAAGACTTTGTTTGTGATTAGGGAGAGATTGTATTACGCGCGATGAGAAATTGCATTGAAAAATATTTTTTTGTTTCCGTACGTAGTATCACGTTGTACATTTCACAATCTGTCAATTAACAGTCCCACAGAAAATAAATGGAGAAGCACATGCCTATATAGTTTCGCCTCAACTCTGTTTTGTCTAGCAAAATTAAGTAATCCTCAATACCAAACGGGCCCTAAATGTAGCCTATCTTTATTTTAGTTTTAGAATCATGATTGGCCACATAATTGTAGGATTACATGGTGCTTGATTTGGCAAGAGTTAGCAAAGGATGATTTTTTTTCCCCCTCGAGTGTTTTAATAGTTTGTAACTTTTTAAAAGTATTTTTCTTATTTATTTAGTATGAGATTTGAAAACTATGATATTACACACCCCCACTTTTAGGTGTAAAGTTTATACTCTATAAGATTCTTGAGGCTTTTATTACCTCGCTTGTCTCATCAAACTTTGTTTTACTAAAACTTCAAAAGTATTATCAACTTTTAGATCAAGAGTGTATATCATGTACCTGCTATAAGGGGTGTATACATAATATTTTTGTGAGTTTAATATTTTCTGAGCAATTCTGTCCATACACTCCAAAGGAGTATATCATATTTTACCTATCCAATGGATGAAATTTCTTTACTATCCATAGATTCCATTGGACGGATGGATGTATATCGTACGCCCAAGATAGATTTGATGGGGAGCATTTGTCATGTTTCCTTCTAGTTGTCAAGTCGAGGGACCACACTATGATTTTTCTTCTTCTTAAGTCTTGTTCATTTATTGGTATCGGAAACTAGTACAATCACCTTCCTTATTTATACTTTTGTATAGGTTTGGGGATTCTCTCCCTAACTTCCCTTTAATTATCAGGTTCAGTTATTAAGGAATGTTTGCTGTTACCTTTTCACGGATGCCTTCGTCAAACCTCAACAGCAAAGCAAGGTCTAGTGGTCTACGCACTTCATTGAATATATGGTCCTTACAGGCAATTTCTTCTTGTTCTTCAACAAACTTTTAAACAGTTTCAGACAATGATCTCCAAACAAATGTGCCGAAATGTCAGATTAGTTCTTGTCACCAACTTCAGATTTTATAGAAATCTGGTCGTCAGTTTTAAACTTCAATTGTGTTTTTTCGTGGTTTTAGCAAGACATAATTAACTGACTGCTGCTGAAAGTGTTTTTCCTCAAACCACACAAAACAAGCATCAAATAGGTCTTCAGGATTTACCGAGGGGTTGGATCAAGCTTACGCATCCTGCAAGTCGAGCTTCGTGAAACACAAAGTAACCGTTCAAACAACATGATACTGACCGCGGTTGATCCAACAGAGTAGCAAGATCTATTATTCCCTCGATAAATTAGATGTTTTTTTTTTTTTTTTTTTTTGAGAGAAAGGTAGCACGCTACCCGCTTCGTTTATTTCTTTTAGAAATAAATTTAGCTAGAAATGTGAATCAACTAGGATTCGAACTCGGGACCTCGGGTACCAACCATCAAGCCCTTTGCCACTTACGCTAGGGACGGTCGGTCGGTCGATAAATTAGATGTTAAAGTTGAAAATCGTCAATTATGTGCAGGACCCTTTAGAAGAGAAGGGGACACTAAACTTTGAATTCATAGCTGCAACACCATTTGATTATTATGTACATAACTCTTTAATCGTAGCTACAACACCATTTGATTATGAGATTTGAATTTGAATTCATACAGGTGTTTTGGTTAGTAATTGTGATGGTATGTATTTTCGTTTTTCAGTTGCCTTCGGGATCCAATTTCTGTTTCACATTTTTATCACGTAAATGCTAATGGCACACCATTTATACGGGTGTAAATTTCACACCCTTAAATCCAAGAGTCGACAAAAACCCAACGGGATATTAGTAAAAAAGAAAAAACAAAAACAAAAACAAAAAATTGACATGACAAGTGAAAAAATATGTGCCACTAGAAGCCTATAAGGGTGCGTTTGGTTCGAGTTATATAATATTACAGAGTATTTCAATATATCCGGGTATTTTGAATTTTTGAATCAGATTACTACTGGTACTGTATTATTGTGTTTGGTTTAATACAGTAATATAATGTTGGATTACAATATATATAGAATTACTATATTTGGTTCATTTTATAAATTCAGTAATTTTGACAATAAAGTTAGTCTATTCCAAAATTGCTCTCATATTTGACAAACTTTTTTCAAATATTTACAAATAATATTTTTTTTACTAAATTTTATTTTAAATAATGTAAATTTTGAATTTAATTTTTTTAAAATTTTAAATTTTAAATCTAAACAAATCGGCTGCACAGAAACAGAAAGAGTCTCTAGTGTCGGAGGGGGGGGTCACAGGGGGGGATATGTTTCCCTATTTTAATTTAAAATTTAAAAATTTAAAATTTAAAATTTAAAATTAAAAAATTTAAAATTTAAAATTTAAAATTTAAAATTTAAAATTTAAAATTTAAAAAAATTTAAAATTTAAAATTTAAAATTTAAAATTTAAAATTTAAAATTTAAAATTTAAAATTTAAAATTTAAAATTTAAAATTTAAAATTTAAAATTTAAAATTTAAAATTTAAAATTTAAAATTTAAAATTTAAAATTTAAAATTTAAAATTTAAAATTTGACAATTCAAAATTTAAAATTTAAAATTTAAAATTTGACAATTCAAAATTTTAAATTAAAATTTTTAAAATGACATATTGAAATGGTTTCGGGAGTTGGAGGGGTAAACTTGTAATTTTATATAACATGCAAGATTACCCGCCTTCAGTAATCCAAGATACACCCCTCCCCACTCGATAATATTTTCGGTGTAATCTTACACCTTTTGTAATACTGCAATACCGAACAAATTATATACCGGATGAACCAAACGTTGTAATCCTGACAGAATTATCTGTAATCCTGCCAGGATAATCCGAATCAAACGCACCCTAAGTGTAAAGTTTACACTCTAAAGTAGAGTGTATGATTAGCATTGCTCTTTTTATAATTGTTTGTGTTTGATTTGTAAATTGGAATTCGGTTCCGGGTCTCCGAAAATCAATCCGAAATTAAACGAAACTGTTGGACATCCCTAGCTCCGTTGGGTATTTTGTGGATGGAGCCATTGTGAGGCCCACAATAGCCATGGCCCCCCTCAACATTTTAAAAATTATATATAAGTATCTAACTAATTAGGCATAGTAAAGATTAGAATATTACAAATTTTAGTCGTTTGGGAGGCCAAATTAAATTTTTTTTTATTTTTCCTTACAAACTTCAGTACGTTTTTCTCTCTCCCTCTATGGTTAAACTTGTACTAATTTTTTTAGAACTGCAATTACTAATCTGGCATTTTCAACTATGAAGACTATCAAACTCGATCTCTAGAATAAGATGAATGATGATTTTTTTATAAATTTTATAATCACGCATATTGAAAGAGATTTTTTTAAAAAAAAATTCTTTGTTGAGTCAATTGTCGATAGATTTTACGACTCGAAGGAGCGCCGAGCATTATTTTGAATAAATAAGCTGTTTTTGGATATTTTTTTTGCATTTTTTGTACATCAAACTTTTATTATAATTTACTTTATAATAATTTCTTAAAGACAAATATATTATATATTTTGGCCTCCCTCGAATCTAAATACTGGCTTCATCCCTTCGTTCTATATAATCTCACGTAACTAGAGGTGAAAGCGGGTCGGATAGTGCCTAATCTATATCCATATCCATTTTTCAATATTGGATCTAGATTTGAATATTGGTCGATACTAAAATTTAAATTCGTATCCGATAAAAAAGATTCAGATACTGATTAGATATCAAACGAATACGAATTTGAGGTGGATATTTACTAAAAATGTAGAAGTAAAGGCGAAAAAATTTACCAATACATATCTTAGATTTCTAAATTAATTTTTTTTAAAAAAAATTAAGGAACAAAAAGTATAACACAAACTGAGAATTCTGAAAAAAATAATGTCAAATACAGACTTGAAGGGTACGTCACATATTAAGAAAACAACAAAACTAGTTTCAAACGAGGATAATTCGAATCAAAGGAAAAATAATGAACTTGAATATGAATCCAAATTCCTCTAAAAGAGTTAGTTTTAACTCAAAATCCGAATCCGGTTTCCAAATTCGAATCGGATAGTAAAATCTGAATCCATATCCGCAAATTTTGGGATTCAGAGTGGTGTTGGATGGGAGTAAGTCTATGTAACACTTACACCACATCATCTATCTCCAACCAATCATATTTCTTCTTTTGAGATAAAAGTACAGCAAATTTTTTTTTCTAAAAATATTTTTACACCACATCAACAACATAAGTGCTTGGTTGCATGTAGTTGCAACTGCACTGCAGTTATAACTGTATGTAAATATAAATTTAGTGTTTGGTTTGATGTAGTTAACTCCAACTGCTGCAGTAGGATCTACACGAGGAGGCCCAACTGCAGCAGTTGGAACTACACCCAAATTGGCTGCAGTTCCAACTGCAGCAGTTGAGTAACTTTAAGCAAAAGTTAAGCTTACCTCATTAATTATTTTTTAAACAAAAAAAATATATTTTTTAGATTGGAGGTAATCTCACCATCATACATATAAAATAATAAAATTTTAAAAATTATTTCTCAACTGCATACAACCAAACAAATTATTTATAGTTACATCGCTTTCTACTACATCAAACCAAACGGCATATATATAGTTGCAACTGCTGCATTTTCAGCTATATATATTTTCAACTACACTGTATTTGTAATTACATCTAACCAAACGGCCTCTTAGAATTTTTCGTTGGATGGGGATAGGTCACGTAAATCGCATGCCCAAAGCACTTCTTTCTCGTTTTCTTCCCCTTCTTCACCCTTCTATTTAGGGATCTCATCGGGCGGCTGTGGGCATCTCCGGCGACCGTCGTCTCCGCTCTACCAATCCATCCACCATTTTTGGGTATGCATGTAGCTCTCGTTTACTTTTTCCTTTTTTTTTGTTTTTTTTCCTTCTTCCTCCTTTTAGCGCAAAGTTAATGGTGTAGATTGATCAAAACTTCTATTATTACATTATGCAAAGTTTAATTAAATTAATAAACCTTCTAAACCAGTTTGAGACAATCTGAGTAGAGTGGAAAGTTTTCAAATTTCCTTACAAGTTAAGATAATCTGAGGGTGCGTGTGGTTCGAAGTCGGAATCGGTATCGGAATCGGAATGAGAATAAGCTGGAAACAAAATCGGAATGATTCATTACTTCATTCTGTTTGGTTCGCCACTTGAATCGGAATTGGAATAAACCATTTCCATTGTCGGTATTTGGTTCAGATAGATATCATAAACGTAATCAAATTAATATACCAATTTTATCTTTATAATGTATTAGTTTAAATTCAAACTGAAAATTAAATATTAACAATTTACGTCAAAATTTTAAAATGATATCAAAATATTAAATATATTTTTGAAAAAAAAATTAAAATTTGAAATTGAATGGATAATTCAAAATATAAAACTAAATTCAATTTATTCAAATTGAAACTTAAAATTATAATTTCAGTTTCAATTGGAATCCATAAATTTAATTTAAATTTTAAATAAAATTTGAATAAAACTTTAGATTTTAAATTAAATTTAAATTTGTAAATTAGATTCGAAATGCTTGATTGAATTTTAATTTTTAATTTAAGTTAAAACTTAAAATTTAAATTTATAAATATAATTTTTAAACTTAAACTTATGTTTTATTAAACAATAAACTTAAAAAAATTAAATTTAATCCGAACAAATCCATTCCGTCCGGATTCAATTTCCAATCCGGCCTCCTAGGCCGGTTTAGAAACAGGGGTAATTGGGCGGATTTCCATTCACCCGGGAATCGAAATCGGAATGAAAATTTCGCATACCAAACACTGATAAACGGATTCGTCCATTTCCATTCCGATTCCAGGGTGAAAAAGGGGCGAACCAAACATGCCCTGAGAGTCAAATGTCAAATCTCTTTAAAATCTTCTAGATATAGATATAATCTGAGTCCAACTCCTGCGTGGATCTATTTTGTGATTCTAATAACCATTGTCAACCCTGCGTGGATTTATTGGAACAAATATAATTAAAGAAGAAAAAAAAGAAACACTTAAAAGCTATATGATTAAAAGTGAAGATATTAAAAGTGGAAATATTTTATTCTAAGGTGATTGGAGATTTGTTTTGCGGCAATGACGTTTCCTGATTAGTTTCGGGGTTCCGCTGTATAAAAAAAAAGAGAGTTTAAAATGATTTTTTAAAAAAAATTAAGTGTGAAAGCATACCAAGGTCGTTCTGTTCGATTTCTCGCACCGCATGAGAGAGTGAACCTTTCAGCTTCCTCCGGGTAGTCTTCATCTTCTTCAGCCCCGAAGTTGAAGGCAGGGGTTCGAATTGGTCCGAACTCTTTATTGGTGTGGAGGAAATCGGGGGTCAATTTGTTGAAAGATTTTTTCGTAGTCGTAAGAGGGCATGGGATGAAGTCGGATCTCTTAGTAGCCAAGAACTCTAATTTTGAATTCAAAAAGAAAAAATTAAAAGAAAAAATTGGTAAAGGTTCCCAAGTGTCTCAACGTAACCTAGCTTCTTTAAATGGTGGTAGGTGCCGGCGTCGATGCTGGCCCGAGCAAGAGCTGGACCAGTCTCATAGGCCATGGCTGTCGAAGAACATTATAATACGAATAGGACATTCAGATAAAAGAAACAAACATAAATTAAAGTTAAAAAACACCAAAACAGCTTATTCAGAACTACTGCCTGAGAGACTCTACCTGACAAATGTAGACGAAATCAGCCAAACGCAACTTCTTCAGCAGTAAATCCAGAAGTATGACATCGATGTGCATTGAACTTTTAACGCAATCCGCGATTATATCTACTCCCTCATCAATAGTAGAACACGCCAAAACTGCCCCCAAAATAATAATAATAATAATATTATTATAATAGGTTAATAATAATATTATTATGTTAATAATAATATGTTAATAATAAAATAAATCATGTTAATAATAATAATAATAATAATAATAATAATAATAATAATATTATTATTATTATTATTGTTATTATTTTGGGGTCTAGTTTTGGCGTGCTCTACTATTGATGAGGGGCTAGATATCATCGCGGATTGCATTGAAGGTTCAATGCGCATCAACGTCATACTTCTGGATTTACAGCTGAAGAAGTTGCGTTTGGCTGAATTCGTCCACATCGATTAGGGCAGCAGTTTTGAGTAAGCTTCTTTTTTTTTTTTTTAACCTTTAATGTATGTTTCTTTCTTTCATCTGAATGTCATATTCGTATTATAATATTCTTCGACAGGCATGGCCGATGAGACTGGTCCGGCTCTGGCTCGGGCCAGCATCAACGCTGGCGCTTACCACCATCTAAAGAAGCCAAGTGACGTTGAGACGCTTGAGAACCTTTACCAATTTTTTTTTTTGAATTCAAAATTGAAGTTCGCGGCTACCAAGAGGTCCGACTTCATCACGTGCCCCTCTGTGACTGTGGAAAAAAATCTTTCAACAAATTGACCCCCAGCTTCTTCCCCACCAATAGAGAGTTTGGACTTATTTGAACCCCTACCTTCAACTTCGGGGTCGAAGAAGATGAAGACTAACTGGAGAAAGCTAAAAGGTTCATTCTCTGATGCGATGCGAGAAATCGAACAGGACGCACTACAAAAATTAATATTTTTAGCGACCAACTTTTAACGATAGAAGTCAAATTTGGTCGTTGAAAATTTAGAAATAAAAGGTCCCCGCGCGGCAAAGCAAATTAACTAGACTTTTAACGACCAATATTATTTTGGCCGCCAAATGTGAGGTTCATCCCGTCATTATTGGTGCAGATTTGGCGCTTTTTTTTTTTGTTTGCCGCTGAATTTTTATGCCACCCGCACACGCAATCTCCTCTCTGCTAATTAACAGAGTAACCCACTCCACTCTTTCTCTCTCCTTGTTTCTCTCCCCTCCAAACCCCTGTGCCCTTTCATCTTCCTCATTCTCCCCCTTTCCCCTTTCCCCACTCCATCGAGCAATCCCCACCCGACTGGAAGCCGCCCCTACAGCCCAGTTCGTCATCGCGCGCAAGCCCTCCGTCGGCCTGAAGCGGCCGATCTTGCACACTATAGCCTTTCGCGCGGGTTGCCTCTCTCACTAGTTCGTCGATGCCCAAGCCCTCCGACAACCTGAAGCGAACCCTCTACCCTGCACCCTCTCTCATCAGCTTTAGCACCCTGCAGCATGTTGCCCCTTTGGCCCTCCATAAGCCGCGCCTAGTCTCTGTAAGCCATACCGGCCCACTAATTATTGATGGATAATTTTGTCTAAAATCTATGATTTTCTTGAATATAGAGTGCTTAGAGGAGTCCTTAGGTAAATCTTTCTTGATTGTTTAGGTTCCTCAACAATTGAGGATTTGCTAGGACTGAGAGTTTTTTCTAATTCAAAATAATTTTGAATAAGAGCCCAGAATCCTGCATGTCTATTTTTTTTTTTTTTGGTTCTCCCCATTTGGGATATTTAGTCCTTCTATAATATGATATGTATGTCATACCAAGTAGCTTCAGAATTTGATAAAGCTCTTCCTGTTGCTGTGCAAAGAATTCGATTGGTTTATTGAGTTTAGTATTTTCTTTACCAAAATTTCTCTGTTTTTTAGCTCACTTATCTCACAATTTCTATTTGTATATGTTTAGATAGTGATGGAATTTTAATTTATGCTTTCAAAGAATACAGTGGATCTGCAAGGTGTAATATGTTTACCTTCTTTTTCAAATGTATTTTTCTTTTTTAACACAAAATTAAAAATAATTGCTTTTAGTTTTTTTGAATTTTGATTGGCATTCCAGAATTGATGTCTGTTTATATATATTATTATTAATCCACTCAAAATGTTCAAACAATGTCGAATTCTTTGACAATTTTTCGTTTCATTATTATCATTTTTTATGCTCTTAAGCTTCCATCAATAGAATGCACTACCTACCATTACCTTAATCCTCTCTACACATTCATGGTGATAAAATTTGAATGCTTTATTACTTGATTAGAAAAATTTCAGTGACTTCATATATTCATTTCCTTTTATGCTTGCAAGTCATTTATGATGCTTGTCTTTTTCAGGTGTTCACTTGGTGATGTGAAAAACATTGATTGCTACTACAAAAGTGTCTTAGAATTGAGGTATCGAATAATAAATCTGCTCGAACTCTGCTATAAGTTTTTATTCATATTCAAGTCGTGAGAAGATTGTTCTTTTCTAACAGCGATCTCAAGCTCTAAGTGCATATGAGTGGGAGGACTATAGAATGGCTAAAGATCTTTGGTATATAATTTCAAAATTTTGATGTGTTTATGCTTGATTCAATTTTATACGATTTCCTTTAACAACAAATTTAAATTGCTTTTTCTGGCATTTGTTTAGAGAATCTACATTAGCACTAAATTCTTTGTATCTAGAGAGTAGCTCTCCCTTGGTGCAGCTACATTGAAGGTAAAGTTCTTGTTCTTCTATTCTTTTGTATATCATTTCTTGTATAGTTTAATGTGTTCTCTTGTCTTTGTCTTTAACTTGTGTCTTTAGGCATTTAATGTAATTCTTGCTTATACTAGTATTCAATTGAGAAAGCTGGTGGTATAAAAATGCAGCTTTATTTTTCGTTGCCCATTTATGCATCTTATGTGTTGGTTCATGCAGGACATTATATGTGTTGGTTCATGCAGGACCGTGAGCCTAGAAAATTAGTTTGGAGGTATTTTTCAATATATATAGTCATGTAAGAAATAGTGAGCCTACAAAGCCATGTACCGGATAGCAATTCGAAGAATCTTTATCGATCCATTTATAAACACTATCGACAACTTTTAATGAGTTAGACTTATTGCAATTTTTATCATGCATGTTATTCTAATTTTGCTTAATCTTTAATTTCATATCCTTTTGTTCTTTGTTTTCTACAGGCCTCACTCTTTCCAAAGCAAACTTGCAGATTGAAGCTACTTCCTCTTCTTTATATTCTCCAAGGTTTGTGCTTTTTAATCGAACTTTAGTCAGCTGTTAATTTTAGTGATCGCTAGCTACTTATGTATTGTTGAAATATTGTGTGAGAATATGTAATTATGATTTGCTTTTTTAATTTTGATGTTAAACACTGTAATTCTTTCTATCCTTTATTTTAAGTTTCTCTCCCAAAGAGTTTAGCCATTTGTTGATGATTAATTTTGTAAATTTAACTTGTCATGATTAATTTGTGGTATTGGTTAAATCTTATTGTATCTTAAACTTTTTATAGATTTTCATGAATTACTAATGAACTCTTTGTCAAGTTGCAAAAAGTTTATCCTTGTTAATGAGTAGAAAGAGTTTCAAATTCTACTCTTGTATGTTTAAAATACTTGTTAGGCTTTCTTGATAGTACTTCATTTTAGCACTTTGGTTTTTTTGGTGAATGTTGACTATGTGTGTAATGGAGTGATGGAAACTATATGAACTAGATGAATGGTTAGGAAAAAAGTGATGGAAACTATATGAACTAGATGAATGGTTAGGAAAAAAGTGATGGAAATTTTTTTGGTGAATGTTGACTATGTGTGGATGCTAATTACTTTTATTGCTAATGAAGTTTTATTACAAGTTTATAAATTGTGGATTTGCTATAAATTGTTTATATATATATATATATATATATATATATATATATATATATAGAGTCAGGCGTGCTACTATCAATAGCACAGCCTGATTTGTGCTAGTGATTTTTTAACCACAGGATTGCTTCGAGATGCGTGTGGGGCAAGTTGCCTGGATTAACGGAGAGAGGAGCATAACGGAGGTTTCTCATCCCGTCTCTCTCTCTCTCTCTCTCCTCCCGTGTCTCTCTCGCTCTCTCCTCTCTCCTCCCGTAACCGTGTCTTCTCTCTCTCTGCGTCTCTCTCTCCCCCCGTCTTCTGTCTCCCCCTCTCTTTCTTTCCTCTTTTTCTCACCCCCCCAAAACATGAAAAAAAACTCTCTCTCTTTCCCCTCTCTGCCATTTGCCAAACCCTCGCCTCCTCTGCCCCCAAGCCCGGCCGGAGCGCCGCCGTCGCCGCCGCAGCTCCGCCAAGCTCCTCCGCCCCCGTCGCCGCGGCGGCGGCGGCGGACGAGAGCTCGTCGTCGTCGGAGGGGGAGGTCGAGGACTCGCCGTCGCCGGTGTCGGAGATGGAGAGCATGGACTTCACCGAGGCGCCGTGGGACGAGTCTGAGAGCTTCTACCTCCGCATGTATCCCTCCTACGAGATCGACCGGGACTCCATTTTATCCCAAAACTTTCATTTTTTTCTTCTTTTTTTCTCTTCTTTTGTAGGAATATAATTGTATTTGGTGTAGTATGGTGTAGTGCTTAATTAGTGGTTATGGGCTTCTGCAAATGGAGTTTTAGATGTTTGCAGAGCTCTTTTAGGTCGAAGAAGAAGAACCAGAGTACTTTTTTCAGTTTTTTTTTTTTTTTTTGCCTTTTTAATAGTAGGTTTGGTATGTAATTAATTATTGTATTGGGGTCAGCTCCTATTGGTTTTTGCTGGATGTCTTTTGCCTCAGCATCACCAGCGAGGAAGGAGATGTTGTTTTAAACCTATTGTGTAGTTGTAATCGTTGTGTAGCTGTGTAATTATCATATCTTTTAATGTAATTCTAAGTGTTTTTATAGTGTTTATGTATGGGTTTTGAATGTGATGAACTCGATTGTGAAGAGATTTGGTGGTGCAGAGGCACAAAAAACACAAAGATTGAGATGCTTATTAGCATTTCATGATTTAAGTTGAAGCCTGAAATTGTTAATGTTAATTTTCTGAAACTAATGCCTTGTCTAGCATTTTTTGGAAAAAAAATTTCTCATCTAGAGGAGAGAGAGAGAGAGAGTTTTTTTTCTTTGGGGGGTGAGAAAGAGGGGAAAGAGAGAGGCACGCAGAGAGAGAGAGGAAAGAGAGAGGCACGGGGGGAGAGAGAGAGAGAGAGAGAGGAGAGAGAGACACGGGGGGAGAGAGAGAGATGGAAACGGGCGTTAACCCCACTCTCCGTTAATTCTCCAACTTTTTCAACACGTATCTCGAAGCAATCCAACAGTTATAAAATCACTAGCACAAGTCAGGCTGTGCTATTAATAGCATAACGGCCTGACTCTATATATATATATATATATATATCATTGTGTATGTAAATTATCTTTGTGGTTAAAAGTGATAAATGGTCAAAAATAAAGTATGCCCAAATGCAATATTTCGCCTTTAACGACGGAAAGAATGGTCGTTATTATGTTATCCTCTTTTACTTATAAAAAGCTTTTAAAGACGGAAAATATGTTCGTTAATTATACTAGCGACGAAGCATCCGGTCGTTATTAACAGTATGGATGGGATAACTATAGTTTTCGTAATATCTATTACGACGGTATAATTGGTCGTTATTGTGAAATACAGTGGTTACTAATGTAACTAAGTAACGACGACAAATACGGTGGTCGTTACTAATATATAACGACGAACAGTTCATTTTGGTCGCAATTGTTTTTAACGAAGGAAGCTTTTACGACGGAGATCACGACGGATGAAAATTCCGTCGTTATTACTCGTTATTGCTTTTAACGACAGATATATGGGTTATCAACAACGGTATACTGCCTTTCGTTAAATAAGGTATTTCACACTTTACTTAAAAAAATCACTCTAGACTCTTAACTTTCTTTAATATTGAAGTGGCCACTCCGAAAGTAATCAGGGAAAAGAAATGGAAAACATTGTTACCGCAAAACAAATCTCTGATCACCTCAGAGTAAATATTTGCATAGCCGGAAGGACAAGCAGTCAAATTTTGACTAGGGCGACGTGAACTACCACAACGACAAGGAGTCAAATCACCACTCTAATTGAATAATAACACAATTTTATAGTTTTATTTAAATATAAATTTTTAATTTTTTGACCCGTTTGTCTGGTGACCTACTTGTCTCTCATGTCATCACTACATTGATACATTCTTAAAAGAGCATACCCAGTAGATGATTGTAACTTGAAGCATTTGTATGTGATTGTTGTTTGTTTCTCTTTTCTTTATAGACAATTATTATTATCTACACAATTTGGTGATTCTCCACACTTGTAATTTGAATCTTAACCTTTTTTTTTTACCCCTTATGAAATGGTTATTTTTTTCCCTTTAGATCTACCTAGTATTGTTGTTGTTAGTTTTGTGAGTGGTTTGAGTTTCTGTTGGTAATTTATTTATAAATCTTTCACCCTTGTAAGTGAATGTTGCAGTAACCCGTTTATATTATGAAACCAGAAAAAAAGAGAGGAAAAGAGCTAAATATATTTGCAATCTATTAGAGGGGTTCTTAGAAAGAGTTGAGATTGAGCTCAATTCAAATGCTAATAACTTGGATGCCATTAAGAAGGCAATGACTCCAGGAATTGAGCTCATATTCTTTTAAAAGCACCAAGTCATTAGTGCTTGTAGATTTTCGGTCCTTGTATGAAGATTTGTAGGGTTAGGATAATAGTGGTCACCTAGGTTGCATTTTGTATTAGGATTACTACGGAATAATTCATTATTCTTGTTATTCTCCAAATATAATTAAATTTGGCAAGATCTTTTTATCCCGGTTAAAGCGAATTATTCCAATTTTTTTTGGAATAATCCGTTAAAATAATGCCACTCTCCTCTAGAATAGAATTTATCCCTTGAGGTATCAAGGGCAAAGTAACAAAAGTCCTTTTTCCTTTCCCATGACGCCTCGTAATTCCGGCCACTTTACTCCCTCCATCCCACCAACCCTCTTTCCTACTGTACCTATAAGAAAATTATTATTGCTTAATTATAATAATAAGATATTTGATTAGTAAAGTAAATATTTGAATTTAAATAATTATTAATTTGTTTGGTTCACAATAGGATTTGGAATTGGAATCAACTTATTATTATTATTTGGTTAAGAAAAATTTAATTTACTTTTTAAATTCATAATCAAAATTTAAATTTAAATTTAAATTAAGTTCAAACTCAAAATGTAAAACTATATATAAATTCAAATATCAAACATATATTGAAATTAAAATTTAAGTTTGAAAATTAATAAATTTTTAATTTATATTATAACTTTAAATTTAAAATTATAATTAAATCTAAAATAAATAAATTTGAGCCATACATAAGGACAAACTTGGCATTTTGAAATATAAATTTAGATATTTAATTATTAAAATAAATAAATTATAGTTTTACTTATATCAATTATTGTATATATATTATGCAATGATGTAAATTTGAGCCATACATAAGGGCAAACTTGGCATTTTGGAATATCAAAATCTACTTTTCCTACTATTCTTTTCTTATTTCAAGAAAATTACCAAACATCAATTTGTTTATTCCGAAGAATAAGCTAGAACCTTAACAAACGAAAAAAATACTTTTATTCCTCTCTGTCCTAGAATATGAAGGTATTCTAGGGATAAAAATTTTTATCCCTAATGACATTATTCCATTTCCAAATGCAGCATCATAGAATTAAAATGACAAATTTTTTTTCCGTACATACATAATGGTAACTTCATATATGAATATTTCTCTTATTTTAAGAAAATTACCAAACATCAATTTGTTTATTCCGAAGAATAAGCTAGAACCTTAACAAGCAAAAAAAAAATACTTTTATTCCTCTCTATCCTAGAATATGAAGGTATTCTAGGGATAAAAAAATTTATCCCTGATGGCATTATCTCATTTCCAAACGCAGCCTTATAGAATTAAAATGGAGAAAATCTTTTCTGTACATACATAATGGTAACTTCATATATGAATATTAGAGAATATCTTGATCTTCGTAAAATCCTCGATGAATCGTTGATGTCGAAAAGTCGCAACCTGCTATGATATTAGTTGTTGAAAATTTGATAACCACCAGAGACAGAGCTAGAATGCAATTCTTAAATGTGTCAAACAAAAATTTAGTATAATATTCATATTTTTAAAATTAAAAATTAATATATGTATTTACCTATGTATAAATTAATATATATATATAGAGAGGGGAAGGGGGAGAGAGAGGCTAGAGTACTTTTAGAAGCACAGAAATATTCGTGTTAAAGTCATTTTCAATGATGAGACTTTCAAATCGACGATCGACTTTGTTAGACTTGATTTAGAATATTTGAAGTATCTAAAAAATAAATTTTATGATTTTTCAATATTAGTTACCTAGTAATCGAAGATGTTCAAACTCAACGACTGAAAAAAAATCCCAAAAAAGGTGATGATAAAATACTAAAATTTTAGATCAGAAATATTGATCTTATTTTTTAATTTGGTAAAATTTTACTTGATTTCGATATTTTTATATTGTTAAACTTGCAAATTACTCACATCGACAATGAAAATTGTTAATTTTGAGCCCTTAAATGTGAGTTACTGCCAGCCCGTGCTACGGCAAAAGTATCCCTGAGCATGTACACAAACCCGCCGCATGTATAAGAATCCTTTTGTACGTATAAAGTATTAACCCAACTATTACATCAATTTACATGCAATAAACATATATAACAATTCATAAGTCAAGGTATCAAAGCAACAAAAAAAAAACTATTCTATTACACACCAACCATATAATACTTCACCAAAATGCTCTAATACATGTTCTATTACATCTCTCAAACACACCCCAAAATATACTATCTATGGACAATAGGTTCCCCACCTCTATACTTGTACCAAACTAGGACGAGAAGTTATCTACTGCGCAATCCCCTTGCCTCGGTCTCGTGCAGAAGAAGAAAGATATGAAAAAGAAGCAACAAACAACGGGCATGAGAACTATTAGATGTCATGCTCAGGGACACAGCGGAAGCTCCCAGGTGCGCTAACAGACCCGCCGTATGCATGAGGACTCACCCTGCACACACGAGTCATTCATAAAATCCTGTACAAGCAGCGTATACAACATGAGTTTACAACTAAACAAGTATCAGAGTCTACGAATAATATAACAAATATAGCAAACATGTACAAATAATATCCATACACCTCCAAAATGAAACATCCATACATACATATATCTCCTACTAGCCTCGCCTGGTATATACATGCCGCTATACAAAAACAATAAGCATATACTAGGTCCTTCTCTAGCCCGGTCAACTTTGATAGGAGACGCTATCTATTCCGGATCTGCTTACCTCGATCAAGCACAGGTGCTGAGGACTCTGAAAGGGAAAAATAATAAGGAGAGAGCGTAAGAACTACTGAACAGTAGTCCTCAGTGGGTATAGTCGACGACAATGACGACCTACACCAATAGGTCTACTAGAGGCAAAAATAGTGAATAACTATAAGAAGAACAATAGATAATTAAGCTGGAAGTACACTATTATTATCATGCCTCTATACTAACTAATGAAATCAAGAACTAATAGTATGCATCAACTATCATGCTAGATACATAAATGTTGCATAACACAATTATAACGACCAACTCATAAATCTGGTCAAGCCTACGCCCGCCTACTGCCCAGACCCCACTCTGACAGATGGTCCGTCAACACATAGGCTGGCCCCATGTCCAGTCACGACTCCCGCAGGTTTCATTAACATAAGAGCTATTGTCACCTCACATCGCTAAGCCAAACTCCGGAGCGGCACTTGAGGGGCGCGACCCCAACAAGTATAATAGTGTGTATAACTGTAAGCTCAATGTGGCTCATGCAGGCTATAGTCAAATGGGATGATCAAACAGATCACCATCAACTGTCCAGTTGCCTTCTAGCACAATCATAATATACCTCGCTATCTACCATATTAATGTCACGCCCCGGATTACTCGTTTCCCCGGGCTCGCCAACAGATCCGCCGTATACATAGAATTTTCTATGTATACGAAGCGATAGCTAACCTGTAAACAAAGCATACAAGCAACTACAAGAGATATAGAGCGAAAAAGAACATACTAATAGAACAAAAGCCACCTGTACATATAGAATCCAAAATACAACAGTCCCTCCTGAAACAAAAATAGGCACAAGTCCACCTCAAAGGAACAACCAGTCCACACTATATGTGCATGGCGCAACTCAAAAAAACTATCTCCAGTAGGGTCCTCCTCTAGGAACAACAGGGAATGGTAGGGATCTAGCTCGCGACTCTCTTACCTCGATCCGCACGGACAAGAGCAGCAGCCGCAACAGACGAAGGCTCTGCAAGAAAAAGGTGGCAACAATGGGTGTGAGAACTACTATCAAAAGAAGTAGTCCTCAGTGGGTACCACTATCGACCTCAACGGTCCACCCACTAAGTCTACGAGACTAACAGCATAGCTGGTAGGTAAAAAAATAATAAAGTAAGCTGGAATAAATTCTACAGCTGTAATGCCACTATCCTACCACTATCCAAGTCAAATACTCAAGTAAGCATCACCAAAGTGAATAGTCACCCCTGACCCAAATCTAACGGAACCGCCTAAAAGGACTCGTCCAGCCAACTGCCTAGCCACACCGCACACTACCAAAAGGGGTAGCCGGTCCAAGTATCAGATCCAACTAATCTGCAGCGACATCAACGCAAGAGAGGCCTCACTCCGGAGCGGCACTCGGGGGAGCTACCCAACCGAGTTAAAAGCGTATCTCTGTCGAGCACAAACAAGCTCCGGCAGGCTATAATCAAACAGAAAGGGGTCAAATGGGTCAAAGACTCCAAGCTCACGTGCCCTCAGCACAAACAGAAGCGAAAATAAGAATCTGGGTCCACCGTCAACCCCGACGGCACCCGGTAATACAAAACAGCCTAACCCTGCTGTAAATACAAGTTCGGCATTCCAGCACGAGCGTAAACTCGTCCTACAACAAACTAAGTATCCACCTCGCACTAACAGCGGTGATACAAGAACAGAAACGGCTCCTAGAGCTAAATCTGATAATAGTTCGAAAAGTGACGATTGTATGTTCGCGAGTTTTCTCCTAAGTCAAATTCCAGTTCAGCATGTAAAGTCATGTCTATAAATTATCAATTTATGCTCCAAATTCAGATTTTATATAAACACATGCAAATTCATGAATTCGAGCTACTAACATGATCGAAAGATAATAAAACAACATGCTGCACTCTCCACAACTTAGGAGGAAATCCGGCGATTTCGGTAACATTAACCCACCTCAAACGCTATCCAACAAGGGCTAGGAGTCGAGTGGAAGGCCTCCAAACAACACCGGCTGAAATCGGGTTCAAAACTGCCAACTCAAGATTCGGACCCACTTGCTCAAGTTCTAGGCGCCCAGAACAACAGCCCAGAACAGCAGCCTGGCAGCACGACCAACATGTATTCAACATGCGATAAAATCCAAATCCTAAGTCCAAATACAGTGAAATTTTACCCAACTCACCAGCAGGGGCTCAAGAACAAACACTCCAAATTTCAGCCAAAACGGATGTCACGCCCCGCCGGGCCTTTAACACCAACTAGATGGAAAGGATAACCGCACGGGCGCATGCCCCAGACCCGCCGAACGGATAGAGCCTCTTCTACCCGCCCAAGGCGTCATTTGTGTTTTAGATTGCCTAGGGTTCCCAAAAATCTCATTTCAAAGGATTAAATCCAAGGTTTGAACCCAAAACGTGAGGAACTAACCTTAATAACGAGTCCCCCAAGCTTCTTCTTGCACCAAGAAGCCTCTTTTCTCCTTTGGAAGCCTTTTCCAAGATCAATCCACCATTTTCTCCAAGTTTTGGAGAGATCTCTAGAGAGAGAAAGTGAAGGAGATGGAGAGGAGAAGTGGAGGAGGAAGATGACTGAGAAAGGAGGGTGTTCCCTGCCTTTCTAACACTCCCTCGAGTGTGAAAAGACCCTTTTGCCCCTCTCCACACTTAACACCTTCAACCAGCCAAAACTGGAATTTCGTAACACTGTATACCGGTATACGGGTGCTAGTTCCGGTATACCCCGGAGGATTCCGCAGAACCCGAGAGCTGGGTTCTCGGTTTAACCATGGCATTCTGGTATACCTGACCACATACCGGTACTAATCACTTCAGTACCGGTATGGAGGTCCACATACCGGAATCCAGTGCAGACTTCACAAGTTTAGCAGTTTTAACTTTTCGAAGTCCGTTTTCGCGCCTCATTTGCGCCGAAAACACTTCTCACAAGTCCCAAACTTGGCTGAAGCCTCACATATAGCCTCTCTTGCTATTTTTTCATCGGAACTCCACAATTTGTAGAAGTTCGGTACGATGCACTGAAATTCAGTGTACTACACCAACACCGGTCCACGTAGCAATAGCTAACTCAACTACGTCAAAGGTTCACGCAGGAAAGTCTCTCAACACCACAAGTCGGAGTATATTTTCGGAGGCTGAAACCACGCACTCCGATTAGCTCACTTCGTCAATCAGTTCGCCACGAGCGAAATGCATCGTTGTCCTAACTCCTGCGTCAATAACACTCACCTCGGAGACCACAGTCTCCCACCAGTTTCTAATACAAACGGATCGAAGTCAAACCTTTAGCATCGATACCCACTTGTGGTATCCGACACTCCTATGTCTAAGATCTAAACCGTCTGCCTAGACCGAAAGGTCTAAGGCTACCTCAATCAGTTGGGCTCGACCATTTAGTCAACTACAGGTACATGCGATTCAACATAAAAATCCACGCGTGTCCGCAACAGGGTTGCCAATCGCGACAAGCAATCCAAATCATCAATGATGCTCGACATCTGTCTCCACGAAATTCGGTCGCTGAAATCCGCATAGGACCAGCGATGCAATGTTCCATACCCCATCCGATGCCTGTCCCAACGAGACCCAGATGCATCAATCATCAAGTGACCAGAAGAGCAATCCACTCCGATAATTATCTGTGTTTAACCACGCCATGTACCTAGTACTCAAACACATGCATCAATTTCTTAGCCAAAGGCCAGGCTCAGTTCACGTGCCCAGCAAAGTTTACACCTTCTAGGAATGCAATATAAATAGCGACTGAGGGCGCATTATCCCCTTAACTATGCGAGACCTGGCTACTGGTTAGTATACAACCAGACCATCACAGAAGTACATACCATTGGTGACGTTAATCCATCATTTACCTAACCTTTCCTAGGGATAACTCAAAATACACTGCGTGGTCGGAGGTGGCCATGATTCTAATTTTAGCATGAGATCATCCATTCAGGTTATCTACACGAGAAACACAATATCCCAATCTAAATACTCCCAAAAGAGAGGTAGGGCATTTCGTCCTGACTTTTGACAATACATTGTCTGCAGCCAACGCATTTATCAAAAGAAAAGCAAAATACCATAGATCCATCTCCAACGCCACGTTGGAGAAGTGACACCAGCACAAAATCATCCAATCTCACAATACTGCACCAGAGTGCACCACAACATTAATAAATATCGACTACGGAAGTCGATATTCGAGATTGGACCAGCCATCGCGTCGACTCCCTAGGAGTTCTATGGCTCCAACAACAGGAATAGGAACTATCCGCGACATAGAGTCGCCAACTGCATAAGCTAAATGCGATCATCAACTCGATCTTCAAGCCTTACATAATTCGATAACTTACTGTTAAGGTTTTCCAATTATCCTATAGAGCATCATTCTATATGCCATAAGCATACATATACCACGTGCCATCCCATATCACACTGATTTAGGTATTGGGACTGCCGCACACAACGTATGCACCACCAAGACCTAACATTGAAGCTAAATCATATCCAATCCTGGCTTCGCCAATAGGCGCAAAGATCACCTGAAGATCAAGACGACTGCTCTGACAAATCCACTAACAGGATATCTAAACATCACTCAAGTGAGAAAGATCTTCTAAGCTCGTTACGCATCACGAACATCCTTCAGTTTCATGAGTCAGGCGAATTTCCGATCATATATATTCACACGAAGTTTATTACCCTGCCTGAAGCTCAATAAGGAATCCAATAACAACCTCGATACACTCTAATCAATCTAAAGATCGGGGTCGATCTAACAACTTATCAGATGAAAGAGGAAAACCCCATAAACTATCACTAACTTATTTCAACTATCCATACTTGGGTTCGCTCTTCTCTCGGTGACTCACGCCACCACTAGAGATTAGAGAAATAGGGTAGGCACCACAATCCTACCCACCAAAGCTAAAGAAAACTCTACTCATACCGCAACCGCACGAGCGGTCGGCGAACAAACCTCGGGCCGCACACCAACAGCCCACGCAATACATGCGGTCAAACCTGCAAAAATCATCATCTCCACAGAGATGCCTATAATCGTACATGAGCTCTAAATAGAGAGGAATAGGCACTAAAGCCATACTCACAGAGTCTGAGGAAACAATATTTGCACTGCAGTCGCCCAAGCGATTGCATTTCAATCCTCGAGCTGTACTCACACAGCTCCAGAAACGGTTGCGACGGTAGCCGCACAATGTATCGTCTCCATAGAGATACCCGCAGTGGACCTCGTGCTCTACATGGAAAGTGGGGCCAAGAAATCACGGCTCAGCCGTCAGCTAAGGCCCAGCAGATGCCACTGCCTGGAACCTCAATATCAACATCTTTCCCGAGTGGTTTTACCAGGTGCACATCACCCTACCACTAGATATCTGTCTGGTAATCCGCCACCACTCCCAGTAGAGACACAAGTCTGCACCGCAACTGCAAAACAAACACGGGGTAACAAAACAACAATAAACCTCGAGTTAATAAAACTCGACCAACTTACCGGGACAATCCCACAACCCCGTGCTCTCACGTGCTTATAAACCTTAGGTCTTCCTAGGGTCATCCTAACCAGTGGTTCAGTTAGATAGCTTGTGAATGTAGTTGTGATTGTTCATTCTGTGATACCATCTTAATCTGTCACGCCCCGGGCTAGTTTAGATGCGGAAAATGGTTCAATTTTTTTTTTTTTTTGAAAGTCTAGCCCGCGCAGTGAACAGACCCGCCACAAATACAGGCATCTCTGTCTACACGGACAGAGTCTCCCCTGTATTTGCACGGCGTACCAACAACATACAACAGGATCACAATCACAATTACATTCACGATAATCCACACAATACAACCATAGAGTATATTTGCATACAGCTATCCTTACATGCCTCTAAGCACTCCTTAAGCGAAGGATGATGCAATGCACAGTACAACAAACATCCTATTAAAAATTGCTTCCCACTCGAAAGCTTTGTTTTCGAATTCTAATAAGCGTTGAATCAAAATCACGAAAAACCATTTAAAACTGTTCCCACACGGAACCTTATTTTGAAAACCAGCTACCACGATGGGTAGACACCCACACGATAAAACACAAGTCAAATACTGATAATCCAAATCAAATCCAAGTTGTGCATAAAGAGTAAACATCATCCATACAAATCGTGATTATTCAACATTCATAAAGATCATCTAAACTGAACCAGTTTGTTTATTTTAGACAGGTAAAGAGATAACCGGGTGAGGACCGCTAATGCCGACTAGCTAGATCGTCCTCACATCACACCACGAACTGGCTCCTCGCCCGAGCCACCTGAAAAACAGGGAGTGAGAAACCACAACGAGGTTTCTCAGTGGGTACAACCGAGCCTCAGGGCATGTCGTACTCACGGAGAAACAAAGGAGGTATGATAACAATATAATCAGAGATCTACAGTAGCTGAGTCAGTATGAACAAAATAAATAATCAGAATGCTACTGTACAGAAAAAACTAAACTGCATATGCATCAATGGAATGAAAACTCAAAATACCCAATCAGTATCCTACCATATTGGTCCGCATGGGACCAGCGATGCAATGTTCCATACCCTATCCGATGCCTATCCCAACGAGACCCAGATTCATCAATCATCGAGTGACCAGAAGAGCAATCCACTCCGATAATTATCCGTGTTTAACCACGCCATGTACCTAGTACTCAAACACATGCATCAATTTCTTAGCCAAAGGCCAGGCTCAGTTCACGTGCCCAGCAAAGTTTACACCTTCTAGGAATGCAATATAAATTGCGACTGAGGGCGCATTATCCCCTTAACTACGCGAGACCTGGCTACTGGTTAGTATACAACCAGACCATCACCGAAGTACATACCAATGGTGAGGTTAATCCATCATTTACCTAACCTTTCCTATGGATAACTCAGAATACACTGCGTGGTCGGAGGTGGCCATGATTCTAATTTTAGCATGAGATCATCCATTCAGGTTATCTACACGGGAAACACAATATCCCAATCTAAATACTCCCAAAAGAGAGGTAGGGCATTTCGTCCTGACTTTTGACAATACATTGTCTGCAGCCAACGCATTTATCAAAAGAAAAGCGAAATACCATAGATCCATCTCCAACGCCACGTTGGAGAAGTGACACCAGCACAAAATCATCCAATCTCACAATATTGCACCAGAGTGCACCACAACATTAATAAATATCGACTACGGAAGTCGATATTCGAGATTGGACCAGCCATCGCGTCGACTACCTAGGAGTTCTATGGCTCCAACAACAGGAAAAAGAACTATCCGCGACATAGAGTCGCCAACTGCATAAGCTAAATGCGATCATCAACTCGATCTTCAAGCCTTACATAATTCGACAACTTACTCTTAAGGTTTTCCAATTATCCTATAGAGCATCATTCCATATGCCATAAGCATACATATACCATGTGCCATCCCATATCACACTGATTTAGGTATTGGGACTGCCGCACACAACGTATGCACCACCAAGACCTAACATTGAAGCTAAATCATATCCAATCCTGGCTTCGCCAATAGGCGCAAAGATCACCTGAAGATCAAGACGACTGCTCTGACAAATCCACTAACAGGATATCTAAACATCACTCAAGTGAGAAAGATCTTCTAAGCTCGTTACGCATCACGAACATCCTTCAGTTTCATGAGTCAGGCGAATTTCCGATCATATATATTCACACGGAATTTATTACCCTGCCTGAAGCTCAATAAGAAATCCAATAACAACCTCGATACACTCTAATCAATCTAAAGATCGGGGTCGATCTAACAACTTATCAGATGAAAGGGGAAAACCCCATAAACTATCACTAACTTATTTCAACTATCCATACTTGGGTTCGCTCTTCTCTCGGTGACTCACGCCACCACTAGAGATTAGAGAAATAGGGTAGGCACCACAATCCTACCCACCAAAGCTAAAGAAAACTCTACTCATACCGCAACCGCACGAGCGGTCGGCGAACAAACCGCGGGCCGCACACCAGCAGCCCACGCAATACATGCGGTCAAACCTGCATAAATCATCATCTCCACAGAGATGCCTATAATCGTACATGAGCTCTAAATAGTGAGGAATAGGCACTAAAGCCATACTCACAGAGTCTGAGGAAACAATATCCGTACTGTAGTCGCCCTAGCGATTGCATTTCAATCCTCAAGCTGTACTCACACAGCTCCAGAAACGGTTGCGACGGTAGCCGCACAATGTATCGTCTCCGTAGAGATACCCGCAGTGGACCTCGTGCTCTACATAGAAAGTGGGGCCAAGAAATCACGGCTCAGCCGTCAACTAAGGCCAAGCAGATGCCACTGCCTGGAACCTCAATATCAACATCTTTCCCGAGTGGTTTTACCAGGTGCACATCACCCTACCACTCGATATCTGTCTGGTAATCCGCCACCACTCCCAGTAGAGACACAAGTCTGCACCGCAACTGCAAAACAAACACGGGGTAACAAAACAACAATAAATCTCGAGTTAATAAAACTCGACCAACTTATCGGGACTCAATCCCACAACCCCGTGCTCTCACGTGCTTATAAACCTTAGGTCTTCCTATGGTCATCCTAACCAGTGGTTCAGTTAGATAGCTTGTGAATGTAGTTGTGATTGTTCATTCTCTGATACCATCTTAATTTGTCACGCCCCGGGCTAGTTTAGATGCGGAAAACGGGTCAATTTTTTTTTTTTGAAAGTCTAGCCCGCACAGTGAACAGACCCGCCACAAATACAGGCACCTCTGTCTACACGGACAGAGTCTCCCCTGTATTTGTACGGCGTACCAACAGGATCACAATCACACTTACATTAACGATAAAGAGATAACCGGGTGAGGACCGCTAATGCCGACTAGCTAGATCGTCCTCACATCGCACCACGAACTGGCTCCTCGCCCGAGCCACCTGAAAAACAGGGAGTGAGAAACCACAACGAGGTTTCTCAGTGGGTACAACCGAGCCTCAGGGCATGTCGTACTCACTGAGAAACAAAGGAGGTATGATAACAATATAATCAGAGATCTACAGTAGCTGAGTCAGTATGAACAAAATAAAAATAATCAGAATGCTACTGTACAGGAAAAACTAAACTGCATATGCATCAATGGAATGAAAACTCAAAATACCCAATCAGTATCCTACCATATTGGTCCGCAGACCTCAGGCGTATCCGTCACTCATCCGCACTCATCCGCATCCGATCCATTCATGCGCCCGCAGGTCGACCTATCCGGATAGTACACCCTTTGTCGGTGGCCAAACCGACCTAGTGTCATGAATAAATGCCGTGCCGTGACTGGTCATGCAATATGCTCAATAACAAAACCGGCAAGAAGCCGATACCTGGCCGAAGCCACATCTCAGGCGAAAGGAACGCCGCATCCTGATCAACAGATCAAATCAAAGCCGGCAAGAAGCCGATACCTGGCCGAAGCCACTTCTCAGGCGAAAGGAACGCCGCATCCTGATCAAACAGATCGAATCAAAGCCGACAAGAGGCCGGTACCTAGCCGAAGCCACAACAAAGGCGTATGAACGCCGAATCCTGATCAATCAGATCAAAACACACGACAAGTGAGTCGATGTGTTGCCTGGACAAGAAGTCCACAAATCATCAATGCATAATCCTGCTCTACATGTCCATGACCACAAATAGACTATGCAAGTAAGGTAAGTATAAACGAACGGATGCTGTAAAGAAAGAATCGACATGTAGAGAAATATCAAAGGAGAGACAGGGAACAGTGATACCGACTACTCCGAAGGCTCACCCACCTGTCGTACTCGCGTCGGGAATCTAGACGCGACGCAGATCAACCGGACCTACGATAGGTCCACGAGTCAGATATAAACCATCAAACGACTCAACATATGCATCTCACACAAACCCCCAAATCCCGAGACTCGGTTTCCCCGGAACCGATCTCCGCACAATACCAGAAGTCCCGAAATCGCATCGGGACGTCCCCGGGTCACACGAACAGTCCCGAAAGATACCGACTCGCTCCACGAGTCAACCGCTGCCCCAAAACACATCCGTTTGGGTGTCTTGGCAGCAAGCACAAGATCGAACATCGAAACGATCATCGTCGGACAATCGTTCCGATCCGGGTTCCCAAAAGTGTCGATTTCGACACCGGAACCCACTACCGCTCACCGGGCGTCTCTGAATACACGAGACGGCCGGGATAACCAGCCAATAAGGCTTAGCGGCAGCCCACAAGGTACGAACATCGAGTCGGATAGTCTCCGAGCGAAAAATCACGTTCCGCCGACGAATTTCGTCGGGAAACGCACCGGAAATCGACGTTCGATTTCCGCGAGAGACATCAAACCTTGGACAATTAGTCCAGAGGTCACCCGGCACCCACATGTACAGCAACCCCGAAGTACGTAATTGCGTAAAAGTCCCTAATCATACATAAAATTACATTATTTCATGTGATTACAAGGTTTAATGGCTCGATACTTCAAACCAATGGGTTTCGAGGTCCTCCGAGTCACGTGCTGCTAGGTTTCGACGTGCCGGAGACCGTGCTCCTGGTTCGGAGTGCAGCGGGTTACAGTGGGAGGCGCGCAAGCGGCCCAAAAATTAATTAACTACGCGCACTAATTTTAAAACGCGTAAATCACAGCATCCAGGGCATCATTGACCTCAAGGAGGTGAGCATGATGATCAGCATAGACAGTAGATCATCATGCTCACTTCTGGATGCATCGGAACAACCACGGATCGCTGGAATAAAGCGATGAACCCGCAGCATAGGAAAAACAGCCTATACTAGGGCTTACTGGGCAGGGAAGCTAGGGCACGGCCGGCGGCGGCACAGCGGCGGGCGCGCCGGCGGGAGGCAGGTGCGGCCGACCGGGGGAGGTCGCCGCACACAGTAGCCGGCGGCGGGAGGCGGCCGGAGGAGCAGGCGATGATGCCCTAGCCTGAAAGCACCAAAAAGGTCGGGCCTTGTTCCCAGCAAGCGGCGGCTCCGGCGGCGGTTCTATCGGCAGCCGACGGGTGCGGGAGGTCTAGGGAGGCCGGGGCTTGGGTTGGCCGGCGGCAGAAGGCGGCGGCGGCGGCGCTGGAATAGATCGAGCCCGCTCGGGTCTGGGCTCGGGTCACATAGGTCCAGCGGGCACGGCGGTGGCCGGGGCTCCCAGGGACGACGGCGGCGGGTTGCCTGAGACCGGAGGAGGGTGGTCGGAGTGGTTCCGGGTGGCGACGATTCGTGGGGAAAAGATCTACCCCTCCTCGGCCAGAACTGCACCAGAGTTGGTGCAGTCTGCCAGCGGCGGCCGTGGCGGCGCGCGGGGATGGCGACGACCGGCCAGAGGCTCGCCGGAGGTCCGGGGACGCCGCAGGGGAGGAACCCGAAGTGTGGTTTCCCCCCGGGTTGATCCCTTGCAGAGATGGAGAGAGGGAGAGAGGATGGTGGTGATGGTGTTCCAACCCCTGCCTGCCGGAAACAGTGTAGCCGGCGGCAGCAGCCGCGCGCAGAGGGAGGAGCAGGAGGTGGGGGTGTCGGCTGGGGTGGCTGTGGAGGGTGAAGGAGGCTAGGGTTAGGGTTTCACATGAGAAAACCCTAAGTGGTAGTTATATATAAGTTGGGCACTTTGCAACTTAGCCCTCCAAAGTTGATTATTATCAACTAAGTCCCTCACAGCGCGTGTAATTTGCGCATAGGTACCTCCCAATCCAATTTCGTGCAATTTGGTACATAAAATATTGGCACTTTTCTCAAAGTACGAAAAATAACATTTGACCCTTCTTTGAGAAACGCGTTATATCTTGCGATCCGTCCGTCGGATTTCCGAACGGATTATGCCAGCACGATCAGCACTGCCGAGACATCGAACTCACGATTTTGTTTCATTCGATTTGATTGCCGATTCGCAGATAAATAACCCTCTTTACGGTTCAACGTACATTTACAATTTAGTCCCTCAAAAGCTAAATGGGCTTTTCTTCGAAACCGTTCGTCAATTCCAAAATCCGTCAGTGCCATCGAGCCCAGAATAATCGGACAGTCGAAAACGAGCTATTGGACCACAATGAACGGAGTTCGACACACTCCAGAAGCCATCTCTAATAATCGGCCTCTTCGGAAAACCAGAGTTACTATTCACTTAAGTGAATATCAAAAATTGCTTAACTCTTTTATTCCAACTCGTTTCCACCCGAAACTTGACGAGTGATTATGTAATTAAAATACACATAAAAGCATCGTCAACGGAGAGTTAAATTGCATAGTAAAATTCTCGGTCTTTACACGCAAACTCCCACTCTTAGACGCAATTGAACGCTCTCATGGGGTTTCAATTCTCGTTCGTTCGAATCTGAACATTTACTCATGGCAAACTCGAACTCTTTAGGCGTAATAAAACGCTGTTATGGGATTTCAATCCTCGTTCGTTCGAATCTGAACATGTACTCGTGATAAACTCGCACTCTTTTGGCGTAATAGAACGCTCTTATGGGTTTCAATCCTAGTTCTTTCGAATCTGAACATGTACTCGTGGCAAACTCCCACTCTTAGGCGTAATAAAACGCTCTCATGAGGTTTCAATCCTTGTTCATTCGAATCTGAACATGTACTCGTGGCAAACTCGAACTCTTTGGGCGTAATAGAACGCTCTTATGGGATTTCAATCCTCGTTCGTTCAAATCTGAACATATACTCGTGGCAAACTCGCACTCTTTGGGCGTAATAGAACGCTCTTATGGGGTTTCAATCCTCGTTCGTTCGAATCTGAACATGTACTCGTGGCAAACTCGCACTCTTAGGTGTAATAGAACGCTCTCATGGGGTTTCAATCCTCGTTCGTTCGAATCTGAACATGTACTCGTGGCAAACTCGCTCTCTTTAGGCGTAATAGAACGCTCTCATGGGGTTTCTATCCTCGTTCGTTCGAATCTGAACATGTACTCGTGGCAAACTCGCACTCTTTGGGTGTAATATAACGCTCTTATAGGGTTTTAATCCTCGTTCGTTTGAATATAAACATGTACTCGTGGCAAACTCGCACTCTTTGGGCGTAATAGAACGCTCTTAGGGGTTTCAATACTAGTTCGTTCGATTCTAAACATGTGCTCGTGGCAAACTCCCACACTTAGGCGGAATAGAACGCTCTCATGAGGTTTCAATCCTCGTTCGTTCGAATCTGAACATGCACTCGTGGCAAACTCAAACTCTTTGGGCGTAATAGAACGCTCTTATGGGATTTCAATCCTCGTTCGTTCGAATCTGAACATGTGTAAGATAGGGGGTGCCCTAGGATCTATCTAGAGTATATCAATCACCTAGAGGGGGGTGAATAGGTGTAACGGTCAAACCACAAATCTCGATGCAATAAAAAATGCGGAAATAAAAATAGCACACCGAGATTTACCTGGGAAACTCTACTTTGGAGAAAAACCCACGGGACCAACACGCGATAACAATCTACTAAGAATAAAAGCTTACAAGGTGATTGCCGACTCCACAGACTTAACCTCTCTTTTATCTACTACGGATCTCGCGCACTCCACCGGGTTGTCCACGCCCCACGTTCGAATCCACGAACGCCACGTCTCGAATCCACAAGACGCCCAACTTCGAATCCACGAAGCCTTCAACACGCCGAATCCACGACGCTCACTCGAATCCACGAGCGCCAACGATTCGAATCCACGAACCGTCTTGATCACGCCGAATCCATGACGCCACTCCGTCCGGAGCAAAACGAATAACATTGATGATGGTTTATTGCTTAGAAGAACATGAAAAATCCGTGGGAATAATCTCTAAGCAATTCTCAAATTGATTCTAAAAGAATATTAGAAATTAGGGCACCATGAATCAATTTGAGAGAAACTTGATATAGAAGATGAGAAAAACGGTTACCTACAAGCTTCTAGGATTTCTAAAAGATAATCTATGCTTAACCACGTTTTAGAGACACCCCCATATCTTATTTATAGGTTTAGAAGTAATCCGAAATAGATTAGGATTAAAAACAGATTTTAGAAAGGTTTGGAAGCAAACCGATTTCGACTAGGATTGAAAAACTGATTTTAAAAAGGTTTGGAATCAAATTAGGATTGCTAAAAGATTTTAAGGAATCTACCATCTTATTTATAAGTTTGGGAGACATTAGAATCAGAGTAGGATTGAAAAATAACTTTCCAAAAATTCGCGACGGGTCGGTGTCCGGACCTTGGATTGCTGGGTCCGGACCCGGAAGTTCCCGTTTTTCATTGTCCGGACCGCAGCACCAAGGTCCGGACCCTCCCTGCGAAACCGCCATACAGGCTTACGGGATCCGGACCTCAGCCCTCAGGGTCCGGACCCGACCAGCGAAATAGCTTGTCAAGCTTACGGGTTCCGGACCGCAGCTTCCAGGGTCCGGACCCTCCCTGCGTGACAGCCAGGGAGGCGTACGAGTTCCGGACCTCACCATAGGATCCGGATCCTGGAAATTGGAAAACTTATTTTTTATATTTTAAATCAATTTTTATCTATTCTAATGTCTTCCAAACACTTGTAAATATTTATAAATCATCATCAAGATTATTTAAACTTACCAAGCATCGTGAATTCATACGTTGAGTCTTCGAGTCTTCAATCTTCGTCTTTTCTTCTTTGAACCTTCAAGACTCCGACTCACTTCACGAAATATGCCAATATAAAATCCGTAACAATCTCCCCCTTTGGCAATTTTGTGACAAAACCCAAAATTACATAAAACACTCACGATGCTTATCTCTCAAAAAAATGAAATTTATTGCCATCACCAAAACAATGAACTTCTCGCGTGAAAGATCCAAATAAAATCCAAAATTACAATTTTGTAACTCCTAAAAACAAACTCTATGACTTAGACAAACATGGAGTCTTGAAGCCTGCAAAAAGTTTTCATTCTCCACGAACAAAGTTAGTAGAAAAAATATATCAAAATCTCTCCCCCTTTGTTCATGCGTCTCCCCCTTTGTTCATGCGTCTAAGTTCTTATTACCTCTCTCCCCCTTTTTGTCAAAAATTACCAAAAGAAAACACCCAAAAATAGAGAGAGTTGAAAGAAATTATATAAAACACAAGTTCAAAACATTATTCAATTTTGAAACCACTTGTGATAAAAACGTCAAACATTGTTAGTGCATGAGTATATATTCACATTGACTTCTTTCAATCCCTATTAATTTCATAAGAATTAAGAACTTTACTACACAATCACCATAATGTAGATAAAATATTACACGATTTCTTAATTCATATAAACTTTAAAATCAAGTCATCAAAAATAATCTAAAGGCTCAAAAGCTATCAAGATGTAAACGGATTATGAAGATGACTTTAGAGATTCATCAAAGAGACAGAAATTGTCGCATAGACGTTCAAAATTGAGATAAAACAAACATCGCACAAGGGGTGGCTCTTTGAGCATCTTTCATGTATGTGGACCACCTTATAACACCGAAAAATAAAATTTGAGATATTTTTCCTTTTGCATGCTTTTACACTTATATATTTTTTTTTCGGATATGCAATTCAATTCTCATGTGGTAGCTGCACACACTAACCAGACGACCGGGGTGGTAGCTCTTTCCTCCATGTGGTGGTAGTTTTCACACTTCTTTAAGGATGTAACTCTTTCCACATCTTTCAAAGCATATGAGCATTTTATTTTATATAATAATAACTCCCCCTCGCTTATGCATTCTCTTAGTTGAAAGAACATGTGACAAATTTTAGTCCATAAGAGAATGACTATTCATCAAATTTAACACACACAACCGAGATAGGTTAAGCTCCTAGAGATTACACATGATTGCCTAAATTTGATGAATGTAAGTATTAAGAATTCTCATAATAAATTATCTTCAAATATAATAAAAATAAAGTAAAACCGATAATTAATATGAGATTAATTAAGAGTGAATGAAAGTGAACCTATTGATATTCAATGCACTATTTAATGTTTTAAACATTCAAAGAATTTAAAAATCGTAACAATGAAAGCAACAAAACGTGTAATGCAATAAACAAGAGATATGCAATAGAAACCGATCAAAGCACTACACAAAGTCAAAAACAAATTAAAACTTTAGAGAAGAAAAGATATCACCTTTCTGAATCAAAATTTGTCGGATTGTTGGTTGTCTTAATTTGTTGACGTTAGGCACGGTTTGTTTTGACTTTTGATCAACCGTGGGTCTTACCACCGCATTCCGCTTTGGAGTATTTGAGTGTTGTGGCTTTGACTTTCGGTTGACCTTGGGTACTCGACCTTTTTGATGTTGCTTTTGAAACCGTGGGGGATGTCGAGTAATGGAAGATGCCGATAGATGCTTAGAAGATGCCACTTGAGTTTTTTTTTTATGGCATGTCTTCTTGATATGTCCTTTTTTTCCGCATCTATGGCATACTTTCTCTTTTACACTTGTTGAGACTTTGGGAAAAGAATTTTTTATCTTCTCAATAAATGTCCGCTCATATCCAAGTCTAATGTCACGCCCCGGGTTACCTCTTCCCAGGCGCATGACCAGATCCGCCGCATACACAGTATCTCTACCGTGTACAGGACATCCTAAACAACCCTCAATCACCTGCAAATTATGGTCAGGTACCCGCACCTCCTGTGCCTGGGGTAACAATCCTATCTCTAGACCATGATGCAATGCAAATGTCCTACTAACAAAGGAATGCGATGCACCAGTATCGAATAAAGTACGCGATCTAATGCCACAAATCAAAATTATACCTGCCACCACTCGATCAGCTATCGCAGGATTCTCAATCTGAGCGGCATAAACTCGCCCGCTCGCCGGTGGCTGGCGTCGATCCTGCTCTCGTGGCATAGAAGATCGCTCCTGAGAAAATACCGGGGAAGCTCCAGAATACTGCGGTGGAGTAAAAGGTACGGATGCCATAGAAGGAGTTGCTACAAGTCTGGGACAAGCCCTCCTGATATGTCCTGGCTGTCCACACTCATAACATCGGCCTTCTCGTCTATTACAGAGATAGGCGAAATGAGGTCCTCCACAAATCACGCATCGGGGAGATCCCCTCGACTGCTGCTGCTGCTGTCGCTGCTGGCGATATCCTCCAGACTGCTGGCGAAATCCTCCAGACTGCTGGCGACTAAAAGATCCACGTCCCTGGAAACGCGATTGCTGAGGAGGTTTAGGTGGTCGTCTGCTACTTGATTGTCCTCCATCATCAGGCGCCGGGCGCTTCCTTTCCTGACCCTGAGCTGGGTCCATAGGCTGTCCTCTCGTCACAAATGCCCTCGCTCTACCCACAGAGACTGCTCGATAGTAGCATCCAAAGTCTGAAGTCTCTGCGAGTGGACAAATGGAAAGATATCGGGTCTCAAACCCTTCTCATACAGATAAACCTTCTGTATCTCATCTCTCGCTGCAGAGGGAACACAGTTAAGCAACCTACTAAATTCCCTCGCATACTCCTGTACTGAGCGATTCCCTTGCTTCAGGTTCTTCAAGTCTTCCTCTATCTTCATTTTCACACTGCTAGGAAAATACGCACCATACATAATCCCCCGAAACTCACTCCAAGTCATCTGTAGAGGATTCAAGGACCTATGATCACGGGTCCTCCTCCACCAGACATGTGCATCACCAGATAAACAATGCACTGCCATATGCACCTGCTCTCGTGCTGGCACAAAAAGATCCTCGAACAACTTCTCCATCTCACAAATCCAGGCTTCTACCACCCACGGTTCTATACTACTACTATTGAATCGCGGTGGATCAAACCTACAGAAGCGAGCCAGTCTATCCGCCATCCGCTCCTGCTCCTCTTCAGAAAGCACTTGACTAGGCTGAGTACTTCCTTCTCCAGGTTGAGATGTAGTTGGAGTAGTTGCCGCCTGAGGTTCCATAGCTCGAGGCGTAGAGAAAGCATCACACATCTTCTGCAACAAGGCACTCTGCTGCCTTCCAACTGCAGCTATGTCTGCTAGCTGCTCCTGCAAAGCGGGCCGTTCACTAGGTCCCGTCTGCTCAGGCATATCCGAAGGTGTCGGATGCGCTCGCGTCGATGGTCGTCGAGGAGGCATAGTAATAATCCTGCAACAGAATACCCGATTAGGACCACAAACAACTCACGACCCAATCCAACGAAAGTCTAGAAGGACACTTCTTTTCTTCTCAGATTATTATATTCGTCTGCAGCCAACATAATTCATCCGATAAGAGAAGGCACAATCCTTCAATCACTCTTCCTACACAAGGAAGGATTCAACAACCCAATCTTTGACTTTCGCGATCAATCACGTCTCTCTCGTCATTCTTAGGTCTGTTTATCTTAGGTTTCCTAGGCCCTCTTGACCTATTCCTAAGCTCTGATACCAACTTAATCTGTCACGCCCCGGGTTACCTCTTCCCAGGCGCATGACCAGATCCGCCGCATACACAGTATCTCTACCGTGTATACGAAGCGAAACAACATCCACAATAATCACACAGAGCTAAAGGTATCAACATAGTTGCTATATAAATATATCAAAAGATCACTGTACATACATCATCCATAACTCTCATATATAACTCACATATACAATACTGATATCAACATCACACTGTATGTACAGACTCAACCATCTATCCAAAATGGGTATACCTCTAGCCAAGTATCCGGGGAATAGCTCTACCCGACGGTCTCCTTTCCGCGCTCAGTATGCACAACTGGGGAAGAAGACTCTGCAAAAAGATGTCACCAATGGGTGTGAGAACTACTATCAATCAAGTAGTCCTCAGTGGGTACCGCCACCAGCCTCAGCGGTCTGCCCACTAAGTCCTCAATCTCAAGAGATATGTATAGAGCAATAAAAGAGTAGGAGATATACTACCACTACTATGCACAAAGCTCAACTGTCAGTATGAATACCAATGAACTGAATATATACCAAATGAGGACTATCATACACAATACAATACCTGCGAACCAGCTAGTACAGGAACCCCATCTGTACCTAGCTCTCGCCATATAATACCTCACAATACCATACCTCATAACACGATACCTGCGGCCTGATCATGCTCAACCCTCCAGGGAGCTGCTCAACCCTCCAGGGAGCCGACTAGTACAGGAAGCCCGTCTGTAACTAGCCCCTCGTACAACCCTCTGTACGGAACATGCCAACTCTAGAGTGGTACTCGTGGGAGCGACCCAACCGAGCAAAGTACAACCATAGTATACGCCAAGCACCCGCAGGTATATGATCGACACGACTGGGTCAACAAAGGATCATGTACCCTTGGCACCTCAAAGAATAGTCAACAAGTAAGACCCAATCCACTGTGCCCTTGGCACCACAAAGGATAATCAACAAGTATGACCCAATCCATGCTCTCACAAAGAACTACGTGCCCTCGGCACAATCAATGCTCCAGTGCTCACAATCATCTCAACTCTACCACAAAGAGGAGGCTCTCAACTCTACCACAAAGAGGAGGTACAACAACATAGCACGAGCCACAACATGATCACCTACACTACATGTACAACAACTAGTACAAGGAATCAACAGAATAGGTGTAGGTCCAATCATGCAACAAGGATACAAAGAAATGCATGCTCACATACATATCATTAGCACATCTAAGATCATAACATGCTCATGCAGTCTATAGATCAGTCTCAACCTAACATGGCATCTCTAACATAATCTTAGCATGGCATACTATCATAATCCCAATAACATAATTCAATATCCACATATCATAATCCAATCATGCTAACATAATCCAAACAACATCATATCATATTATGCTAACATGAGATAAAACACGTAGTAGGAAGTCCACTGAATCTGGCAAACATCAACCCACCTCACAAGCTAATCCAACCACGGTGGGGAAAGAACAGTATCCTCAGATCCAACCCTCCAGGATAGCGAACTCCGGCAGCACCCCGATCTGTCAAAACCTCCAAGAAAACTGCTTACTCCAGCAGAATAACAGCTTGGCACCAGATCAGATCAGCAGAGTAGAAGAGAGCAAGCTAGGTTACAAACTATGTGTCACGCCCCGGGTTACCTCTTCCCAGGCGCATGACCAGATCCGCCGCATACACAGTATCTCTACCATGTATACGAAGCGAAACAACATCCACAATCAATCACACAGAGCTAAAGGTATCAACAGAGCTGCTATATAATATATCAAAAGCTCACTGTACATACATCATCCATAACTCTCACAAATAACTCTCATATACAGACTGATATCAACATCACACAGTATGTACAGACTCAACCATCTATCCAAAATGGGTATACCTCTAGCCAAATATCCGGGGAATAGTTCTACCCGACGGTCTCCTTTCCGCGCTCAGTATGCACAACTGGGGGAGAAGACTCTGCAAAAAGATGTCACCAATGGGTGTGAGAACTACTATCAATCAAGTAGTCCTCAGTGGGTACCGCCACCAGCCTCAGCGGTCTGCCCACTAAGTCCTCAATCTCAAGAGATATGAATAGAGCAATAAAAGAGTAAGAGATATACTACCACTACTATGCACAAAGCTCAACTGTCAGTATGAATACCAAAGAACTGAATATACCGAATGAGAACTATCATACACAATACAATACCTGCGAACCAGCTAGTACAGGAAACACCATCTGTACCTAGCTCCCGCCATACAATACCTCTCAATACAATACCATACCTGCGGCCTGATCACGCTCAACCCTCCACGGAGCTGCTCAACCCTCCAGGGAGCCGACTAGTACAGGAAGCCCGTCTGTAACTAGCCCCTCGTACAACCCTCTGTACGGAACATGCCAACTCTAGAGTGGTACTCGTGGGAGCGACCGAACCGAGCAAAGTACAACCATAGTAACCGCCAAGCACCCGCAGGTATATGATCGACACGACTGGGTCAACAAAGGATCATGTGCCCTCGGCACCTCAAAGGATAGTCAACAGGTAAGACCCAATCCACTGTGCTCTTGGCACCACAAAGGATAATCAACAAGTATGACCCAATCCATACTCTCACAAAGTACCCCGTGCCCTTGGCACAATCAATGCTCCAGTGCTCACAATTCATCTCAACTCTATCACACAAGAGGAGGCTCTCGACTCTATCACAAAGAGGAGGTACAACAACATAGCACGAGCCACAACATGATCACCTACACTACATGCACAACAACTGGTACAAGGAGTATCAACAGAATAGGTGTAGGTCCAATCATGCAACAAGGATACAAAGAAATGCATGCTCATATACATATCATTAGCACATCTAAGATCATAACATGCCCATGCGGTCTATAGATCAGTCTCACCCTAACATGGCATCTCTAACATAATCTTAGCATGGCATACTATCATAATCCCAATATCATAATCCAATATCCACATATCATAATCCAATCATGCTAACATAATCCAAACAACATCATATCATATTATGCTAACATGAGATAAAACACGTAGGAGGAAGTCCACTGAATCTGGCAAACATCAACCCACCTCAAATGCTAATCCAACCACGGTGGGGAAAGAACAAGCCTCAGATCCAACCCTCCAGATAACGCACTCCGGCAGCACTCCGATCTGTCAAAACCTCCAAGGAAACTGCTATCTCCAGCAGAATAACGGCTCGACACCAGATCAGATCAGCAGAGTAGAAGAGAGCAAGCAGGGTTACAAACTATGCCAACACATGGCCCTAAACCCACTTTCTCTCTCTCTAAAAATAGGATCACGAAGTGGAAATTACCCCAAAAACCATCAGGGCTCGCCTATTTATAGGCTGCCAAAAGTCCACATTCGGGCGCCCACTTCCCAATTTCCGGGCGTCCGGAAATCCTGCCGTACAGGTGTCGTCGCGCGGTCAAGCGGCCGGTCGATAGTCATCAGGCGGTGGGGCGGCGTGTCTCCGGCGATCGACACGTGTCCTGCGTCGCGACACGTGGCCCTCCACGTCACAACTCAAAACCGGATCCTCCGTCCGGGCGTCCGAATCATGCATCCAGATCCGATCTCCGTCGGCCACAACCGGATCATCCGCAAAGTCCACTGGGTCCGGAACATTCGGGCGTCCACTTCGCCACTTCCGGGCGCCCGAATTCCGTCGAGTCCAGAAACCCTAATTCATGTAAATTTCCGAGTACTACATTCTCCCCTCCTTAGAATAGTTTCGTCCTCGAAACTAAAGTACTCACCTCAAGATATAAATAGGTGGGGATAAGATCTCTGCATAACCGTATCCAACTCCCAAGTAGCCTCCCTATCATCATGAAAATCCCACTGTACCTTAACATAAGGTATGACCCGATTACGCAATTCCCTCGTCTCACGGGCAAGAATTCGTATCGGTCGCTCCTCGTACTGTAAATCCTCAGTAAGCTCCAGTGGAGAAAAATCTATCACATGGGAAGGATCATGCATGTATCTCCTCAGAACAGATACATGAAAGACATCGTGTACTCCTGCAAGTCGAGGCGGAAGGGCTAACCGATAAGCCACGGGTCCAACTCTCTCCAAGATCTCAAAAGGACCAATAAATCGCGGACTAAGCTTTCCGCGAATCCCAAATCTCCGTATGCCCTTCGATGGTGAGACCTTCAAGAAAACATGATCGCCAACATGAAACTCTAGATCTCGCCTCCGAGTATCAGAATAACTCTTTTGCCTACTCTGAGCCGTCTCAATATGCCGTCGTATCAACTTAACCTTCTCCTCGGCTTCAAGCAAAAGGTCTGGTCCCAATGTCTTCCTTTCGCCAACATCATCCCAAAACAAAGGCGATCGACATTTGCGTCCATACAACGCTTCAAATGGAGCCATCTTAATGCTCGCCTGATAGCTATTGTTGTACGCAAACTCTACCAATCTCAGATGTCGATCCCAACCTCCACTAAAATCCAAGACACAAGCTCTCAACATATCCTCGAGTGTCTGTATAGTGCGCTCGGACTGACCATCAGTCTGGGGATGAAATGCAGTGCTAAATCGAAGCTGAGTCCCCAAAGCTGTCTGTAAACTCCTCCAGAAATGGGAAACAAATCTCGAGTCTCTATCAGATACTATTGAGATTGGCACTCCATGCAATCTCAATATCTCATCTAGATAAAGCTGCGCAAGTCGCTCACGTGACCAAGTAATCTGCATAGGCAGAAAATGAGCAGACTTCGTCAGCCTATCAACAATCACCCAAATAGAATCACAGCCGCTCGAAGTCCTCGGCAATCCTACGATGAAATCCATCGTGATGTGATCCCATTTCCACTCAGGTATTGGAAGACTCTGTAGCTTACCAGCTGGTACACGATGTTCAGCCTTAACTTGCTGACACGTCAAACATTGAGCTACAGCTCTACCAATATCCCGCTTCATACCATTCCACCAAAAGTGGGTCTTCAGATCCTGGTACATCTTAGTCCCTCCAGGATGTACAGAATAAGGAGAATAATGTGCTTCCTTCAATATCTCCTCTCGAATCTCCTGATCTGCTGGTACACACAGTCGTCCTCTATAACGAAGAGTCTCAGCATCATCACAAGTAAAGTCTTCAAGATCTCCACTTTTCAGTTGATCTCGAACTTTCACCAAGTAAGGATCCACACTCTGTTTCTCTCGAATCCTGTCTAACAGAGTGGGCTGCAAAATTAGAGTCATCAGTCTCGCCGTCATCCCAGAAGTCACCACTTCAAGGGACAACCTCCGCATCTCTTCCACTAGGACAGGCTGTTGAGTAATACACAAACTCAAAGTTGCCACAGCCTTCCTACTCAAAGCATCGGCAACAACGTTCGCCTTACCGGGATGGTATAATATAGAGATGTCATAATCTTTCAATAATTCTAACCATCTCCGTTGCCGTAGATTCAACTCTTTCTGTGTAAACAGATACTTAAGACTCTTATGATCTGTATACACTTCACAATGCTCACCATAAAGATAGTGACGCCATAGCTTCAGAGCAAAGACTACCGCCGCCAACTCCAAATCATGAGTGGGGTAGTTCTTCTCATATTCCTTTAGTTGTCTTGAAGCATATGCAATCACTTTGCCATGTTGCATCAACACGCAACCCAAGCCACTATGCGAAGCATCACTATAAATAACAAATCCTTCGCCCATCACAGGTAGTGCAAGAATAGGGGCTGTCATCAATCTCTGTTTAAGCTCATCAAAGCATTCTTGGCACTCCTCACTCCAAACATACTTAACCCCTTTTCTGGTTAACCGAGTAAGTGGCGTAGAGAGTTTCGCAAAGCTCTCCACGAATCGTCGATAATACCCGGCTAGACCAAGAAAACTCCGAACCTCAGATATGGTCGTCGGTCTAGGCCAATCACGAATTGCCTCAATCTTCTTGGGATCAACAGCTACTCCCGAAGCTGAAATCACATGGCCTAAAAAGGCAACCTCTCTCAACCAAAACTCACACTTCTTCAGCTTTGCATACAACTTCTTCTCTCGCAAGAGTTGTAGCACTAATCTCAAATGTTCCTCATGCTCCGCATCATCACGGGAGTAAATCAAGATGTCATCAATAAAAACTACCACGAACTTGTCTAAGAAGGACTTAAAGACTCGGTTCATCATATCCATAAATGCAGCAGGGGCATTAGTCAATCCAAACGGCATGACTGTGAACTCATAATGCCCATACCGAGTTCTAAAAGCGGTCTTAGAAATATCCTCGGCCTTCACCTTCAACTGGTGGTAACCGGACTGAAGATCAATCTTAGAAAAGACACACGCTCCCTGCAATTGATCGAACAGGTCATCGATACGTGGGAGGGGGTATCTATTCTTGATGGTCACTTTGTTCAATTCTCGATAGTCCACACACAACCTAAGTGAACCATCCTTCTTCTTCACAAATAACACAGGCGCTCCCCAAGGCGACACACTTGGTCTGATAAAACCTTTATCCATCAAATCTTGCAATTGCGCCTTCAACTCTCTCAATTCAGCTGGTGCCATTCTATAGGGTGTCTTCGAGATTGGCGCGGTTCCTGGTACCACATCAATCACGAATTCAATCTCCCTATCAGGAGGCATCGAGGATAACTCAGAAGGAAATACGTCCGGAAATTCACGGACAATAGAAATATCCTCGAGTCCTGGTACAACAGTAGGCACCTCAGTTACTGTTGCTAAGTAGGCCATACATCCACTATTTAACATCTGTCTGGCCTTAGAAGAAGAGATCGTCACTGCGAACAGTGAACTCTTACAACCTTCATAAACATACTCTTCATGTCCAGGCTCACGAAAGATTACCGTCTTAGATCCACAATCAATCGTAGCAAAGTATCGAGATAACCAATCCATGCCTAGGATTACATCAAAATCCTGCAACAGTCTCAATACTAATAAATCAGCAGGCATGGTCCAAGGTCCTACTTGTACAGGACATCCTAAACAACCCTCAATCACCTGCAAATTATGGTCAGGTACCCGCACCTCCTGTGCCTGGGGTAACAATCCTATCTCTAGACCATGATGCAATGCAAATGTCCTACTAACGAAGGAATGCGATGCACCAGTATCAAATAAAGTACGCGATCTAATGCCACAAATCAAAACTATACCTGCCACCACTCGATTAGCTATTGCAGGATCCTCAATCTGAGCGGCATAAACTCGCCCGCTCGCCGGTGGCTGGCGTCGATCCTGCTGTCGTGGCATAGAAGATCGCTCCTGAGAAAATACCGGGGAAGCTCCAGAATACTGCGGTGGAGTAAAAGGCACAGATGCCAAAGAAGGAGTTGCTACAAGTCTGGGACAAGCCCTCCTGATATGTCCAGGCTGTCCACACTCATAACATCGGCCCTCTCGTCTATTACAGAGATAAGCGAAATGAGGTCCTCCACAAATCGCACATCGGGGAGGTCCCCCCGACTGCTGCTGCTGCTGTCGCTGCTGGCGATATCCTCCAGACTGCTGGCGACTATAAGATCCACGTTTCTGAAAACGCGATTGCTGGGGAGGTTTAGGCGGTCGTCTGCTACTCGACTGCCCTCCATTATCAGGTGCCGGGCGTTTCCTTTCCTGACCTTGAGCTGGGTCCACAAGCTGTCCTCGCGTCACAAATGCCCCACGCTCTACCCACAGAGACTGCTCAATAGTAGCATCCAAAGTCTGAAGTCTCTGCGAGTGGACAAATGGAAAGATCTCGGGTCTCAAACCCTTCTCATACAGATAAACCTTCTGTATCTCATCTCTCGCCGCTGAGGGAACACAGTTGAGTAGTCTCGTAAACTCCCTCGCATACTCCTGCACCGAGCGATTCCCTTGCTTTAGATTCTTCAGATCCTCTTCTATCTTCATCTTCACACTACTCGGAAAATACGCTCCATACATGATCCCCCGAAACTCGCTCCAAGACATCTGTAGAGGATTCAGAGACCTATGATCACGGGTCCTCCTCCACCAGACATGTGCATCACCAGATAAACAATGCACTGCCATATGCACCTGCTCCCGTGCTGGCACGAACAAATCCTCAAACAACTTCTCCATTTCACATATCCAAGCTTCTACCACCCATGGCTCTATACTACTGCCATTAAATCGCGGTGGATCAAACCTACAGAAGCGAGCCAACCTATCCGCCATCCGCTCCTGCTCCTCCTCAGAAAGTGTCTGACTAGGTTGAGTACTTCCTTCTCCTGGCTGCGATGTAGTTGGAGTCGTTGCCGCCTGAGGTTCCATAGCTCGAGGCGTAGAGAAAGCATCGCACATCTTCTGCAACAAGGCACTCTGCTGCCTTCCAACTGCAGCTATGTCTGCTAGCTGCTCCTGCAGAGCGGGCCGTTCACTAGGTCCCGTCTGCTCAGGCATATCCGAAGGCGTCGGATGCGCTCGCGTCGACGGTCGTCGAGGAGGCATAGTAATAATCCTGCAACAGAATACCCGATTAGGACCACAAACAACTCACGACCCAATCTAGCGAAAGTCTAGAAGGACACTTCTTTTCTTCTCAGATTATTATGTCGTCTGCAGCCAACATAATTCATCCGATAAGAGAAAGCATAATCCCTCAATCACTCTTCCTACACAAGGAAGGATTCAAAACCCAATCTATGACTTCCGCAATCAATCACGTCTCTCACGTCATTCTTAGGTCTGTTTATCTTAGGTTTCCTAGGCCCTCTTGACCTATTCCTAAGCTCTGATACCATGTATACGAAGCGAAACAACATCCACAATCAATCACACAGAGCTAAAGGTATCAACAGAGCTGCTATATAATATATCAAAAGCTCACTGTACATACATCATCCATAACTCTCACAAATAACTCTCATATACAGACTGATATCAACATCACACAGTATGTACAGACTCAACCATCTATCCAAAATGGGTATACCTCTAGCCAAATATCCGGAGAATAGCTCTACCCGACGGTCTCCTTTCCGCGCTCAGTATGCACAACTTGGGAAGAAGACTCTGCAAAAAGATGTCACCAATGGGTGTGAGAACTACTATCAATCAAGTAGTCCTCAGTGGGTACCGCCACCAGCCTCAGCGGTCTGCCCACTAAGTCCTCAATCTCAAGAGATATGAATAGAGCAATAAAAGAGTAGGAGATATACTACCACTACTATGCACAAAGCTCAACTGTCAGTATGAATACCAAAGAACTGAATATACCGAATGAAAACTATCATACACAATACAATACCTGCGAACCAGCTAGTACAGGAAACACCATCTGTACCTAGCTCCCGCCATACAATACCTCTCAATACAATACCATACCTGCGGCCTGATCACGCTCAACCCTCCAGGGAGCTGCTCAACCCTCCAGGGAGCCGACTAGTACAGGAAGCCCGTCTGTAACTAGCCCCTCCTCGTACAACCCTCTGTACGGAACATGCCAACTCTAGAGTGGTACTCGTGGGAGCGACCCAACCGAGCAAAGTACAACCATAGTAACCGCCAAGCACCCGCATGTATATGATCGACACGACTAGGTCAACAAGGATCATGTGCCCTCGGCACCTCAAAGGATAGTCAACAGGTAAGACCCAATCCACTGTGCTCTTGGCACCACAAAGGATAATCAACAAGTATGACCCAATCCATACTCTCACAAAGTACCCCGTGCCCTTGGCACAATCAATGCTCCAGTGCTCACAATTCATCTCAACTCTATCACACAAGAGGAGGCTCTCGACTCTACCACAAAGAGGAGGTACAACAACATAGCACGAGCCACAACATGATCACCTACACTACATGCACAACAACTGGTACAAGGAGTATCAACAGAATAGGTGTAGGTCCAATCATGCAACAAGGATACAAAGAAATGCATGCTCATATACATATCATTAGCACATCTAAGATCATAACATGCCCATGCGGTCTATAGATCAGTCTCACCCTAACATGGCATCTCTAACATAATCTTAGCATGACATACTATCATAATCCCAATATCATAATCCAATATCCACATATCATAATCCAATCATGCTAACATAATCCAAACAACATCATATCATATTATGCTAACATGAGATAAAACACGTAGGAGGAAGTCCACTGAATCTGGCAAACCATCCTTCTTCTTCACAAATAGTACAGGCGCTCCCCAGGGCGACACACTGGGTCTAATAAAACCTTTATCCATCAAATCTTGCAATTGCGCCTTCAACTCTCTCAACTCAGCTGGTGCCATTCTATAGGGTGTCTTCGAGATTGGCGCGGCTCCTGGTACCACATCAATCACGAATTCAATCTCCCTATCAGGAGGCATCGAGGATAACTCAGAAGGAAATACGTCCGGAAACTCACGGACAATAGGAATATCCTCGAGTCCTGGTACAACAGTGGGCACCTCAGTCACCGTTGCAAAATAGGCCATACATCCACTATTCAACATCTATCTGGCCTTAGAAGAGGAAATCGTCACTGCGAACAGTGAACTCTTACAACCTTCATAAACATACTCCTCATGTCCAGGCTCACGAAAGATTACCGTCTTAGATTCACAATCAATCGTAGCAAAGTATCGAGATAACCAATCCATGCCTAGGATTACATCAAAATCCTGTAACTGTCTCAATACTAACAAATCAACAGGCATGATCCAAGGTCCTACTTGTACAGGACATCCTAAACAACCCTCAATCACCTGCAAATTATGGTCAGGTACCCGCACCTCCTGTGCCTGGGGTAACAATCCTATCTCTAGACCATGATGCAATGCAAATGTCCTACTAACAAAGGAATGCGATGCACCGGTATCGAATAAAGTACGCGATTTAATGCCACAAATCAAAATTATACCTGCCACCACTCGATCAGCTATCGCAGGATTCTCAATCTGAGCGGCATAAACTCGCCCGCTCGCCGGTGGCTGGCGTCGATCCTGCTGTCGTGGCATAGAAGATCGCTCCTGAGAAAATACCGGGGAAGCTCCAGAATACTGCGGTGGAGTAAAAGGTACGGATGCCATAGAAGGAGTTGCTACAAGTCTGGGACAAGCCCTCCTGATATGTCCTGGCTGTCCACACTCATAACATCGGCCTTCTCGTCTATTACAGAGATAGGCGAAATGAGGTCCTCCACAAATCACGCATCGGGGAGATCCCCTCGACTGCTGCTGCTGCTGTCGCTGCTGGCGATATCCTCCAGACTGCTGGCGAAATCCTCCAGACTGCTGGCGACTAAAAGATCCACGTCCCTGGAAACGCGATTGCTGAGGAGGTTTAGGTGGTCGTCTGCTACTTGATTGTCCTCCATCATCAGGCGCCGGGCGCTTCCTTTCCTGACCCTGAGCTGGGTCCATAGGCTGTCCTCTCGTCACAAATGCCCCTCGCTCTACCCACAGAGACTGCTCGAGAGTAGCATCCAAAGTCTGAAGTCTCTGCGAGTGGACAAATGGAAAGATATCGGGTCTCAAACCCTTCTCATACAGATAAACCTTCTGTATCTCATCTCTCGCTGCTGAGGGAACACAGTTAAGCAACCTAGTAAATTCCCTCGCATACTCCTGTACTGAGCGATTCCCTTGCTTCAGGTTCTTCAAGTCTTCTTCTATCTTCATCTTCACACTGCTGGAAAAATACGCACCATACATAATCCCCCGAAACTCACTCCAAGTCATCTGTAGAGGATTCAAGGACCTATGATCACGGGTCCTCCTCCACCAGACATGTGCATCACCAGATAAACAATGCACTGCCATATGCACCTGCTCTCGTGCTGGCACAAAAAGATCCTCGAACAACTTCTCCATCTCACAAATCCAGGCTTCTACCACCCACGGTTCTATACTACTACCATTGAATCGCGGTGGATCAAACCTACAGAAGCGAGCCAATCTATCCGCCATCCGCTCCTGCTCCTCTTCAGAAAGCACTTGACTAGGCTGAGTACTTCCTTCTCCAGGTTGAGATGTAGTTGGAGTAGTTGCCGCCTGAGGTTCCATAGCTCGAGGCGTAGAGAAAGCATCACACATCTTCTGCAACAAGGCACTCTGCTGCCTTCCAACTGCAGCTATGTCTGCTAGCTGCTCCTGCAAAGCGGGCCGTTCACTAGGTCCCGTCTGCTCAGGCATATCCGAAGGTGTCGGATGCGCTCGCGTCGATGGTCGTCGAGGAGGCATAGTAATAATCCTGCAACAGAATACCCGATTAGGACCACAAACAACTCACGACCCAATCCAACGAAAGTCTAGAAGGACACTTCTTTTCTTCTCAGATTATTATGTCGTCTGCAGCCAACATAATTCATCCGATAAGAGAAGGCATAATCCCTCAATCACTCTTCCTACACAAGGAAGGATTCAAAACCCAATCTTTGACTTTCGCGATCAATCACGTCTCTCTCGTCATTCTTAGGTCTGTTTATCTTAGGTTTCCTAGGCCCTCTTGACCTATTCCTAAGCTCTGATACCAACTTAATCTGTCACGCCCCGGGTTACCTCTTCCCAGGCGCATGACCAGATCCGCCGCATACACAGTATCTCTACCGTGTATACGAAGCGAAACAACATCCACAATAATCACACAGAGCTAAAGGTATCAACAGAGCTGCTATATAAATATATCAAAAGATCACTGTACATACATCATCCATAACTCTCATATATAACTCACATATACAATACTGATATCAACCTCACACTGTATGTACAGACTCAACCATCTATCCAAAATGGGTATACCTCTAGCCAAGTATCCGGGGAATAGCTCTACCCGACGGTCTCCTTTCCGCGCTCAGTATGCACAACTGGGGAAGAAGACTCTGCAAAAAGATGTCACCAATGGGTGTGAGAACTACTATCAATCAAGTAGTCCTCAGTGGGTACCGCCACCAGCCTCAGCGGTCTGCCCACTAAGTCCTCAATCTCAAGAGATATGTATAGAGCAATAAAAGAGTAGGAGATATACTACCACTACTATGCACAAAGCTCAACTGTCAGTATGAATACCAATGAACTGAATATATACCAAATGAGGACTATCATACACAATACAATACCTGCGAACCAGCTAGTACAGGAACCCCATCTGTACCTAGCTCTCGCCATATAATACCTCACAATACCATACCTCATAACACGATACCTGCGGCCTGATCATGCTCAACCCTCCAGGGAGCTGCTCAACCCTCCAGGGAGCCGACTAGTACAGGAAGCCCGTCTGTAACTAGCCCCTCGTACAACCCTCTGTACGGAACATGCCAACTCTAGAGTGGTACTCGTGGGAGCGACCCAACCGAGCAAAGTACAACCATAGTATACGCCAAGCACCCGCAGGTATATGATCGACACGACTGGGTCAACAAAGGATCATGTGCCCTTGGCACCTCAAAGAATAGTCAACAAGTAAGACCCAATCCACTGTGCCCTTGGCACCACAAAGGATAATCAACAAGTATGACCCAATCCATGCTCTCACAAAGAACTACGTGCCCTCGGCACAATCAATGCTCCAGTGCTCACAATCATCTCAACTCTACCACAAAGAGGAGGCTCTCAACTCTACCACAAAGAGGAGGTACAACAACATAGCACGAGCCACAACATGATCACCTACACTACATGTACAACAACTGGTACAAGGAATCAACAGAATAGGTGTAGGTCCAATCATGCAACAAGGATACAAAGAAATGCATGCTCACATACATATCATTAGCACATCTAAGATCATAACATGCTCATGCAGTCTATAGATCAGTCTCAACCTAACATGGCATCTCTAACATAATCTTAGCATGGCATACTATCATAATCCCAATAACATAATTCAATATCCACATATCATAATCCAATCATGCTAACATAATCCAAACAACATCATATCATATTATGCTAACATGAGATAAAACACGTAGGAGGAAGTCCACTGAATCTGGCAAACATCAACCCACCTCACAAGCTAATCCAACCACGGTGGGGAAAGAACAGTAACCTCAGATCCAACCCTCCAGGATAGCGAACTTCGGCAGCACCCCGATCTGTCAAAACCTCCAAGAAAACTGCTTACTCCAGCAGAATAACAGCTTGGCACCAGATCAGATCAGCAGAGTAGAAGAGAGCAAGCTAGGTTACAAACTATGCCAACACATGGCCCTAAACCCACTTTCTCTCTCTAGAAACAGGGATCTCGGAGTGGAAATAACCCCAAAAACCAACAGGGCTCACCTATTTATAGGGTGCCAAAAGTCCACATTCGGGCGCCCACTTCCCAACTTCCGGGCGTCCGGAAATGCTGCAGTCCAGGTGTCGTCGTACGGTCAAGCGGTCGGTCGGCGGTCAGCAGGCGGTGGGGCGGTGTGTCTCCGGCGATCGACACGTGTCCTGTGTCGCGACACGTGGCCCTCCACGTCATAGCCAAAACCGGATCCTCAATCCGGGCGTCCAGATCCTGCGCCCAGATCCAATGCTCGTCAGCCACAACCGGATCGTCCACAAAGTGCAACAGGGTCCACATCTTTCGGGCGTCCACTTCACCTCTTCCGGGCGCCCGAATCCCGCCAAGTCCAGAAACCCTAAATCTCAAAAATTTCCGAGTACTACATCTAAGTTTGCTTGTTTGACACAATCCGAGCATATAATCAAGTTTCTTTGATCCGGAGGAAAATTTCTGTATGTCGGACTTGAGTTGATGGACTTGTTTGGTCAAGACTTGATTAGAAACATGAATTTCCTTGTATTATAGTTCTAGAAAGCCAACCTTTCCTTGATGCGATTTGATCGTTATCTCCGATTGGTTGAGCTTCTCTTGAAGGATCTTGTTGTTCATCAATATATTTTCCCTTTCTCCGCAAGAGCTTTAGATGACTCCTTCAAGTTATTGTTTTCACTTCCAAGCTCTAAATAAAATTCGTAACAACATGTACTAGTGGCAAACTCGCACTCTTTGGGCGTAATAGAACGCTCTTAAGGGGTTTCAATCCTCGTTCGTTCGAATCTGAACATGTACTCGTGGCAAACTCGCACTCTTTTGGCGTAATAGAACGCTCTTATGGGGTTTCAATCCTCGCTTATTCGAATCTGAGCATGTACTCGTGGCAAACTCGAACTCTTTGGGCGTAATAGAACGCTCTTATGGTGTTTCAATCCTTGTTATTCGAATCTGAGCATGTACTCGTGGCAAACTCCAACTCTTAGGCGTAATAGAACGCTCTCATAGGGTTTCAATCCTCGTTCTTTCGAATCTGAGCATGTACTCGTGGCAAACTCGCATTCTTAGGTATAATAGAATGCTCACATGGGGTTTCAATCCTCGTTCGTTCGAATCTGAACATGTACTCGTGGCAAACTCCCACACTTTGGGCGTAATAGAACGCTCTCATGGGGTTTCAATCCTCATTCGTTCGAATCTGAGCATGTACTCGTGGCGAACTCCAACTCTTTGGGCGTAATAGAACGCTCTCATGGGGTTTCAATCCTCGTTCTTTCGAATATGTACATGTACTCGTCGCAAACTCCCACTCCTAGGCGTAATTGAACGCTCTCATGGGGTTTCAATCCTCGTTCGTTAGAATCTGAACATGTACTCGTAGCAAAGTTGAACTCTTCGGGCGTAATAGAATGTTGTTATGGGATTTCAATCCTCGTTCGTTCGAATCTGAACATGTACTCGTGACAAACTCGCACTCTTTGGGCGTAATAGAACGCTCTTATGGGGTTTCAATCCTCGTTCGTTCGAATCTGAACATGTACTCGTGGCAAACTCACACTCTTTGGTCGTAATATAACGCTCTTACAGGGTTTCAATCCTCGTTCGTTCGAATTTGAATATGTACTCGTGGCAAACTCGCACTCTTTGGGCGTAATAGAACGCTCTTATGGGGTTTCAATCCTCGTTCGTTCGAATCTGAACATGTACTCGTGGCAAACTCGCACTCTTTGGGCGTAATAGAACGCTCTTATGGGGTTTCAATCCTCGTTCGTTCGAATCTGAACATGTACTCGTGGCAAACTCGCACTCTTTGGGCGTAATAGAACGCTCTTATGGGTTTCTATACTAGTTTGTTCGAATCTGAACATGTACTAGTGGCAAATTCCCACTCTTATGCGTAATAGAACGCTCTCATGAGGTTTCAATCCTCGTTCGTTCGAATCTGAATATGCACTCGTGGCAAACTCGAACTCTTTGGGCGTAATAGAACGGTCTTATGGGATTTCAATCCTCGTTCGTTGAAATCTAAACATGTACTCGTGGCAAACTCGCACTCTTTTGGCGTAATAGAACGCTCTTATGGGGTTTCAATCCTCGTTCATTCGAATCTGAGCATGTACTCGTGGCAAACTCGAACTCTTTGGGCGTAATAGAACGCTCTTATGGTGTTTCAATCCTCGTTATTTCGAATCTGAACATGTACTCGTGGCAAACTCCCACTCTTTGGGCGTAATAGAACGCTCTTATGGGGTTTCAATCCTCGTTCGTTCGAATCTGAACATGTACTCGTGGCAAACTCGCACTCTTTGGGCGTAATAGAATGCTCTTATGGGGTTTCAATCCTCGTTCGTTCGAATCTGAACATGTACTCGTGGCAAACTCGCACTCTTTGGGCGTAATAGAACGCTCTTATGGGGTTTCAATCCTCGTTCGTTCGAATCTGAACATGTACTCGTGGCAAACTCGCACTCTTAGGCGTAATAGAACGCTCTCATGTGGTTTCAATCTTCGTTCGTTCGAATCTGAGCATATACTCTTGGCAAACTCGCACTCTTTGGGCGCAATAGAACGCTCTTATGGTTTTTCATTCCTCGTTATTTCAAATCTGAACATGTACTCGTGGCAAACTCGCACTCTTTGGGCGTAATAGAACGCTCTTATGGGGTTTCAATCCTCGTTCGTTCGAATCTGAACATGTACTCGTGGCAAACTCGCACTCTTAGGCGTAATAAAAATGCTCTTATGGGGTTTCAATCCTTGTTCGTTCGAATCTGAACATGTACTCGTGGCAAACTCGCACTCTTAGGCGTAATAGAACGCTCTTATGGGGTTTCAATTCTCGTTCGTTCAAATCTGAACATGTACTCGTGGCAAGCTCGCACTATTTGGGCGTAATAGAATGCTCTCATGGAGCTTCAATCCTCGTTCGTTCGAATCTGAACATGTACTCGTGGCAAGCTCGCACTCTTTGGGCGTATTAGACCGTTCTTCTGGGGTTTCAATTCTCGTTCGTTCAAATCTGAACATGTACTCGTGGCAAACTCGCACTATTTGGGCGTAATAGAACGCTCTCATGGGGTTTCAATCCTCGTTCGTTCGAATCTGTACATGTACTCGTCGCAAACTCCCACTCTTAGGCGTAATTGAACGCTCTCATGGGGTTTCCATCCTCGTTCGTTCGAATCTGAACATGTACTCATGGCAAACTCGAACTCTTTGGGCGTAATAAAATACTGTTCTGGGGTTTCAATCCTCGTTCGTTCGAATCTGAACATGTACTCGTGGCAAACTCGCAATCTTTGGGCGTAATATAACGCCCTTATGGGGTTTCAATCCTCGTTCGTTCGAATATGAACTTGTACTCGTGGCAAACTCGCACTCTTTGGGCATAATAGAACGCTCTTATGGGTTTTTATCCCAACTCGTTCGAATCTGAACATGTACTCATGGCAAGCTCGCACTCTTAGGCGCAATAGAACACTCTCATGGGTTTCAATCCTCGTTCGTTCGAATCTGAACATGTACTCGTGGCAAACTCGCACTCTTTGGGCGTAATTGAACGCTCTTATGAGGTTTCAATCCTCGTTCTTTCGAATCTGAACATGTACTCGCGGCAAACTCGCACTCTTTGGGCATAATAGGACGCTCTTATAGGGTTTCAATCCTAGTTCATTTGAATCTGAACATGTACTCGTGGCAAACTCGCACTCTTTAGGCGTAATAGAACGCTCTTATTGGGTTTCAATCGTCGTTCATTCGAATCTGAATATGTACTCATGGCAAACTCGCACACTTAGGGCGTAATAGAACGCTCTATATGATGGGGTTTCAATCCTCGTTCGTTCGAATCGAATCAACATGTACTCGTGGCAAACTCGCACTCTTTGGGCGTAATAGAACGCTCTTATGGGGTTTTCAATCTTCGTTCGTTCGAATCTGAACATGTACTCGTGGCAAACTCGCACTCTTTGGGCGTAATAGAACGCTCTTATGGGGTTTCAATCCTCGTTCGTTCGAATCTGAACATGTACTCGTGGCAAACTCGCACTCTTTGGGCGTAATAGAATGCTCTTATGGGGTTTCAATCCTCGTTCGTTCGAATCTGAACATGTACTCGTGGGAAACTCGCACTCCTAGGACGTAATAGAACGCTTTTATGGGATTTCAATCCTCGTTCGTTCGAATCTGAACATGTACTCGTGGCAAACTCGAACTCTTTGGGCGTAATAAAATGCTGTTATGGGGTTTCAATCCTCGTTCGTTCGAATCTGAACATGTACTCGTGACAAACTCGCACTCTTTGGGCGCAATAGAACACTCCTACGGGGTATCAATCCTCGTTCGTTCGAATCTGAACATGTACTCATGGCAAACTCGCAATCTTTGGGCATAATATAACGCTCTAATGGGGTTTCAATCCTCGTTCGTTCAAATATGAACATGTACTCGTGGCAAACTCCCACTTTTGGGCGTAATAGAACGCTCTCATGGGTTTCAATCTTCGTTCGTTCGAATCTGAGCATATACTCTTGGCAAACTCGCACTCTTTGGGCGCAATAGAACGCTCTTATGGTTTTTCAATCCTCGTTCGTTCGAATCTGAACATGTACTCGTGGCAAACTCGCACTCTTTGGGCGTAATAGAATGCTCTTATGGAATTTCAATTCTCGTTCGTTCGAATCTGAACATGTACTCGTGGCAAACTCGCACTCTTTGGGCATAATAGAACGCTCTTATGGGGTTTCAATCCTCGTTCGTTCGAATCTGAACATGTACTCGTGGCAAATTCGCACTCTTAGGGCGTAATAGAATGCTCTAATGCGGTTTCAATCTTCGTTCGTTCGAATCTGAACATGTACTCGTGGCAAACTCGCACTCTTTGGGCGCAATAGAACTCTCTCTTCCGGTTTCAATGCTCGTTCGTTCGAATCTGAGCATGTACTAGTGGCGAATTTCACACTCTTTGGGCGTAATAGAACGCTCTTATGGGGTTTCAATTCTCGTTCGTTCGAATCTGAACATGTACTCGTGGGAAACTCGCACTCTTACGGCGTAATAGAACGCTTTTATAGGGTTTCAATCCTCGTTCGTACGAATCTGTACATGTACTCGTCGCAAACTCCCACTCTTAGGCGTAATTGAACGCTCTCATGGGGTTTCAATCCTCGTTCGTTCGAATCTGAACATGTACTCGTGGCAAACTCGCACTCTTAGGGCGTAATAGAAAACGCTCTTATGGGGTTTCAATCCTCGTTCGTTCGAATCTGAACATGTACTCGTGGCAAACTCGAACTCTTTGGGCGTAATAAAACGCTCTCTAAGGGTTTTTCAATCCTTGTTCGTTCGAATCTGAACATGTACTCGTGGCAAGCTCGCACTCTTTGGGCGTATTAGACCGCTCTTCTCGGGTTTCAATTCTCGTTCGTTCGAATATGAACATGTACTCGTGGCAAACTCGCACTCTTTGGGCGTAATAGAACGCTCTTATGGGGTTTCAATCCTCGTTCGTTCGAATCTGAGCATATACTCGTGGCAAGCTCGCACTTTTGGGCGTAATAGTACGCTTTTATGCGGTTTCAATCCTCGTTCGTTCGAATCTGAACATGTACTCGTGGCAAACTCGCACTCTTTGGGCGTAATAGAACGCTCTTATGGGGATTTCATTCCTCGTTCATTCGAATTTGAACATGTACTCGTGGCAAACTCGCACTCTTTGGGCATAATAGAACGCTCTTATAGGGTTTCAATCCTCGTTCGTTCGAATCTGAACATGTACTCGTGGCAAACTCGCACTCTTATGGCGTAATAGAACGCTCTTATGGGGTTTATCCTCCTCGTTCGTTCGAATCTGAACATGTACTCGTGGCAAACTCGCACTCTTTGGGCGTAATAGAACGCTCTTATGGGGTTTCAATCCTCGTTCGTTCGAATCTGAACATCTACTCGTGGCAAACTCGCACTCTTAGGGCGTAATAGAGTGGTTTTATGAGGTTTCAATCTTCGTTCCTTCGCATCTGAACATGTACTCGTGGCAAACACGCACTCTTAGTGCGTAATAGAATGCTCTTATGGGATTTCAATCCTCGTTCGTTCGAATATGAACATGTACTCGTGGCAAAATCGCACTCTTTGGGCGTAATAGAACGCTCTTATGGGGTTTCAACTCCTCGTTCGTTCGAATCTGTACATGTACTCGTGGCAAACTCCCACTCTTAGGGCGTAATAAACGCTCTCATGGGGTTTCAATCCTCGTTCGTTTCGAATCTGAACATGTACTCGTGGCAAACTCGCACTCTTTGGGCGTAATAGAACGCTCTTATGGGGTTTCATCCTCGTTCAATCGAATCTGAACATGTACTCGTGGCAAACTCGCACTCTTTGGGCGTAATAGAATGCTCTTATTGGATTTCAATCCTCGTTCGTTCGAATCTGAACATGTACTCGTGGCAAACTCGCACTCTTTGGGCGTAATTGAACGCTCTTATTGGGTTCCAATCCTCGTTCATTCGAATCTAAGCATGTACTCGTGGCAAACTCATACTCTTAGGCGTAATAGAACGCTCTCATGGGGTTTCAATCCTCGTTAGTTCGAATATGAACATGTACTCGTGGCAAACTCGCACTCTTTGGGCGTAATAGAATGCTCTTATGAGATTTCAATCCTCGTTCGTTCGAATTTGAACATGTACTCGTGGAAAACTCGCACTCTTTGGGCGTAATAGAACACTCTTATGGAGTTTCAATCCTCATTCGTTCGAATCTGAGCATGTACTCGTGGCAAATTCGCACACTTTGGGCGTAATAGAACGCTCTTATGGACTTTCAATCCTCGTTCGTTCGAATCTGAGCATGTACTCGTGGCAAACTCGCATTCTTAGGTATAATAGAATGCTCACATGGGGTTTCAATCCTCGTTCGTTCGAATCTGAACATGTACTCGTGGCAACCTCCCACACTTTGGGCGTAATAAAACGCTCTCATGGGGTTTCAATCCTCATTCGTTCGAATCTGAGCATGTACTCGTGGCGAACTCCAACTCTTTGGGCGTAATAGAACGCTCTCATGGGGTTTCAATCCTCGTTCTTTCGAATATGTACATGTACTCGTCGCAAACTCCCACTCCTAGGCGTAATTGAACGCTCTCATGGGGTTTCAATCCTCGTTCGTTAGAATCTGAACATGTACTCGTAGCAAAGTTGAACTCTTCGGGCGTAATAGAACGCTCTTATGGGGTTTCAATCCTCGTTCGTTCGAATCTGAACATGTACTCGTGGCAAACTCGCACTCTTTGGGCGTAATAGAACGCTCTTATGGGGTTTCAATCCTCGTTCGTTCGAATCTGAACATGTACTCGTGGCAAACTCACACTCTTTGGTCGTAATAGAACGCTCTTACAGGGTTTCAATCCTCGTTCGTTCGAATTTGAATATGTACTCGTGGCAAACTCGCACTCTTTGGGCGTAATAGAACGCTCTTATAGGGTTTCAATCCTCGTTTGTTCGAATCTGAACATGTACTCGTGGCAAACTCGCACTCTTTGGGCGTAATAGAACGCTCTTATGGGGTTTCAATCCTCATTCGTTCGAATCAGAACATGTACTCGTGGCAAACTCGCACTCTTTGGGCGTAATAGAACGCTCTTATGGGTTTCTATACTAGTTTGTTCGAATCTGAACATGTACTAGTGGCAAATTCCCACTCTTATGCGTAATAGAACGCTCTCATGAGGTTTCAATCCTCGTTCGTTCGAATCTGAACATGTACTCGTGGCAAACTCGCACTCTTTGGGCGTAATAGAACGGTCTTATGGGATTTCAATCCTCGTTCGTTGAAATCTAAACATGTACTCGTGGCAAACTCGCACTCTTTTGGCGTAATAGAACGCTCTTATGGGGTTTCAATCCTCGTTCATTCGAATCTGAGCATGTACTCGTGGCAAACTCGAACTCTTTGGGCGTAATAGAACGCTCTTATGGTGTTTCAATCCTCGTTATTTCGAATCTGAACATGTACTCGTGGCAAACTCCCACTCTTTTGGCGTAATAGAACGCTCTTATGGTGTTTCAATCCTCGTTACTTCGAATCCGAACATGTACTCGTGGCAAACTCGCATTCTTTGGGCGTAATAAAACGCTCTTATGGGGTTTCAATCCTCGTTCGTCCGAATCTGAACATGTACTCGTGGCAAACTCAAACTCTTTGGGCGTAATAGAACGCTCTTATGGGATTTCTATCATCGTTCGTTCTAATCTGAACATATAATCGTGGCAAACTCCCACTCTTAGGCGTAATAGAACGCTCTCATGTGGTTTCAATCTTCGTTCGTTCGAATCTGAGCATATACTCTTGGCAAACTCGCACTCTTTGGGCGCAATAGAACGCTCTTATGGTTTTTCATTCCTCGTTATTTCAAATCTGAACATGTACTCGTGGCAAACTCGCACTCTTTGGGCGTAATGGAACGCTCTTATGGGGTTTCAATCCTCGTTCGTTCGAATCTGAACATGTACTCGTGGCAAACTCGCACTCTTTGGGCGTAATAGAATGCTCTTATGGGGTTTCAATCCTCGTTCGTTCTAATCTGAACATGTAATCGTGGCAAACTCCCACTCTTAGGCGTAATAGAACGCTCTCATGTGGTTTCAATCTTCGTTCGTTCGAATCTGAACATGTACTCGTGGCAAACTCGCACTCTTTGGGCGTAATAGAACGCTCTTGTGGGGTTCTAATTCTCGTTCGTACGAATCTGAACATGTGCTCGTGGCAAGCTCGAACTCTTTGGGCGTAATAGAACACTCTTATGGGGTTTCAATTCTCGTTCGATCGATTCTGAAAATGTACTCGTTGGAAACTCGCACTCTTAGGGCGTAATAGAATGCTTTTATGGGGTTTCAATCCTCGTTCGTTCGAATCTGTACATGTACTCGTCGCAAACTCCCACTCTTAGGCGTAATTGAACGCTCTCATGGGGTTTCCATCCTCGTTCGTTCGAATCTGAACATGTACTCATGGCAAACTCGAACTCTTTGGGCGTAATAAAATACTGTTCTGGGGTTTCAATCCTCGTTCGTTCGAATCTGAACATGTACTCGTGGCAAACTCGCAATCTTTGGGCATAATATAACGCTCTAATGGGGTTTCAATCCTCGTTCGTTCAAATATGAACATGTACTCGTGGCAAACTCGCACTGTTTGGGCATAATAGAACGCTCTTATGGGTTTCAATCCCAATTCGTTCGAATCTGAACATGTACTCGTGGCAAACTCCCACTCTTAGGCGTAATAGAACGCTCTCATGAGGTTTCAATCCTCGTTTGTTCGAATCTAAACATGTACTCATGGCAAACTCAAACTCTTTGGGCGTAATAGAACGCTCTTATGGGATTTCAATCCTCGTTCGTTCGAATCTGAACATGTACTCGTGTCAAACTCACACTCTTTGGGCATAATAGAACGTTCCTATGGGGTTTCAATCCTCGTTCGTTCGAATCTGAACATGTACTCGTGGCAAACTCGCACTCTTAGGGCGTAATAGAACGCTCTTATGGGGTTTCAATCCTCGTTCGTTCGAATCTGAACATGTACTCGTGGCAAACTCGCACTCTTTGGGCGTAATAGAACGCTCTTATGGGGTTTCAATCCTCGTTCGTTCGAATCTGAACATCTACTCGTGGTAAACCCGCACTCTTTGGGCGTAATAGAACGCTCTTATGGGGTTTCAATCGTTGTTCGTTCCAATCTGAACATATACTCGTGGCAAACTCGCACTCTTTGGGCGTAATAGAACGCTCTTCTGGGGTTTCAATCCTCGTTCGTTCGAATCTGATAATGTACTCGTGGCAAACTCGCACTCTTTGGGCGTAATAGAACGCTCTTATGGGGTTTCACTCATCGTTCGTTCGAATCTGTACATGTACTCTCGCAAACTCCCACTCTTAGGCGTAATTGAACACTCTCATGGGGTTTGAATCCTTGTTCGTTCGAATCTGAACATGTACTCGTGGCAAACTCGAACTCTTTGGGCGTAATAGAACGCTGTTATGGGGTTTCAATCCTCGTTCATTCGAATCTGAACATGTACTCGTGGCAAACTCGCACTCTTTGGGCGTAATAGAACGCTCTTATGGGGTTTCAATCCTCGTTCGTTCGAATCTGAACATGTACTCGTGGCAAACTCGAACTCTTTGGGCGTAATAGAACGCTCTTATGGGATTTCAATCCTCGTTCGTTCTAATCTGAACATGTAATCGTGGCAAACTCCCACTCTTAGGCGTAATAGAACGCTCTCATGTGGTTTCAATCTTCGTTCGTTCGAATCTGAGCATATACTCTTGGCAAACTCCCACTCTTTGGGCGTAATAGAACGCTCTTATGGTTTTTCAGTCCTCGTTATTTCAAATCTGAACATGTACTCGTGGCAAACTCGCACTCTTTGGGCGTAATGGAATGCTCTTATGGGGTTTCAATCCTCGTTCGTTCGAATCTGAACATATACTCGTGGCAAACTCGCACTCTTTGGGCGTAATAGAATGCTCTTATGGGGTTTCAATCCTCGTTCGTTCTAATCTGAACATGTTATCGTGGCAAACTCCCACTCTTAGGCGTAATAGAACGCTCTTATGTGGTTTCAATCTTCGTTCGTTCGAATCTGAACATGTACTCATGGCAAACTCGCACTCTTTGGGCGTAATAGAACGCACTTGTGGGGTTCTAATCCTCGTTCGTAGGAATCTGAACATGTGCTCGTGGCAAGCTCGAAATCTTTGGGCGTAATAGAACACTCTTATGGGGTTTCAATTCTCGTTCGATCGAATCTGAACATGTACTCGTGGGAAACTCGCACTCTTAGGGCGTAATAGAACGCTTTTATAGGGTTTCAATCCTCGTTCGTACGAATCTGTACATGTACTCGTCGCAAACTCCCACTCTTAGGCGTAATTGAACGCTCTCATGGGGTTCCAATCCTCGTTCGTTCGAATCTGAACATGTACTCGTGGCAAACTCGAACTCTTTAGGCGTAATAAAACGCTGTTATGGGGTTTCAATCCTCGTTCGTTCGAATCTGAACATGTACTCATGACAAACTCGCACTCTTTGGGCGCAATAAAACGCTCCTAAGGGGTTTCAATCCTCGTTCGTTTGAATCTGAACATGTACTCGTGGCAAACTCGCAATCTTTGGGCGTAATATAACGCCCTTATGAGGTTTCAATCCTCGTTCGTTCGAATATGAACATGTACTCGTGGCAAACTCGCACTCTTTGGGCGTAATAGAACGCTCTTATGGGTTTCAATCCCAGTTCGTTCGAATCTGAACATGTACTCATGGCAAACTCCTACTCTTCGGCGTAATAGAACGCTTTTATGAGGTTTCAATCCTCGTTTGTTCGAATCTAAACATGTACTCGTGGCAAACTCGAACTCTTTGGGCGTAATAGAACGCTCTTATGGGATTTCAATCCTCGTTCGTTCGAATCTGAACATGTACTCGTGGCAAACTCACACTCTTTGGGCATAATAGAACGTTCCTATGGGGTTTCAATCCTCGTTCGTTCGAATCTGAACATGTACTCGTGGCAAACTCGCACTCAGAGGTGTAATAGAACGCTCTCATGGGGTTTCAATCCTTGTTCGTTCGAATATGAACATATACTCGTGGCAAACTCGCACTCTTTAGGCGTAATAGAACGCTCTTATGGGGTTTCAATCCTCGTTCGTTCGAATCTGAACATCTACTCGTGGTAAACCCGCACTCTTTGGGCGTAATAGAACGCTCTTATGGGGTTTCAATCCTTGTTCGTTCCAATCTGAACATATACTCGTGGCAAACTCGCACTCTTATGGCGTAGTAGAACGCTCTTCTGGGGTTTCAATCCTCGTTCGTTCGAATCTGATAATGTACTCGTGGCAAAATCGCACTCTTTGGGCGTAATAGAACGCTCTTATGGGATTTCACTCCTCGTTCGTTCGAATCTGTACATGTACTCGTCGCAAACTCCCACTCTTAGGCGTAATTAAACACTCTCATGGGGTTTGAATCCTCGTTCGTTCGAATCTGAACATGTACTCGTGGCAAACTCAAACTCTTTGGGCGTAATAGAACGCTGTTATGGGGTTTCAATCCTCGTTCAATCAAATCTGAACATGTACTCGTGGCAAACTCGCACTCTTTGGGCGTAATAGAACGCTCTTATGGGGTTTCAAACCTCGTTCGTTCGAATCTGAACATATACTCGTGGCAAATCGCACACTTTGGGCATAATAGAACGATCTTATGGGGTTTCAATCCTCGTTCGTTCTAATATGTAATCGTGGCAAACTCCCACTCTTAGGCGTAATAGAACGCTCTCATGTGGTTTCTATCTTCGTTCGTTCGAATCTGAACATGTACTCGTGGCAAACTCGCACTCTTTGGGCGTAATAGAACGCCCTTGTGGGGTTCTAATCCTTGTTCGTACGAATCTGAACATGTACTCGTGGCAAACTCGAACTCTTTGGGCGTAATAGAACACTCTTATGGGGTTTTAATTCTCGTTCGTTCGAATCTGAACATGTACTCGTGGCAAACTCCCACTCTTAGGCGTAATAGAACGCTCTCATGAGGTTTCAATCCTCGTTTGTTCGAATCTAAACATGTACTCGTGGCAAACTCGAACTCTTTGGGCGTAATAGAACGCTCTTATGGAATTTCAATCCTCGTTCGTTCGAATCTGAACATGTACTCGTGGCAAACTCACACTCTTTGGGCGTAATAGAACGTTCCTATGGGGTTTCAATCCTCGTTCGTTCGAATCTGAACATGTACTCGTGGCAAACTCGCACACATAGGTGTAATAGAACGCTCTCATGGGGTTTCAATCCTCGTTCGTTCGAATCTGAACATATACTCGTGGCAAACTCGCACTCTTTAGGCGTAATAGAACGCTCTTATGGGGTTTCAATCCTCGTTCGTTCGAATCTGAACATCTACTCGTGGTAAACCCGCACTCTGTGGGCGTAATAGAACGCTCTTATGGCGTTTCAATCCTCGTTCGTTCCAATCTGAACATATACTCGTGGCAAACTCGCACTCTTTGGGCGTAGTAGAACGCACTTCTGGGATTTCAATCCTCGTTCGTTTGAATCTGATAATGTACTCGTGGTAAACTCGCACTCTTTGGGCGTAATAGAATGCTCTTATCCTCGTTCGTTCGAATCTGTACATGTACTCGTCGCAAACTCCCACTCTTAGGCGTAATTGAACACTCTCATGGGGTTTGAATCCTCGTTCGTTCGAATCTGAACATGTACTCGTGGCAAACTCGAACTCTTTGGGCGTAATAGCACACCCGGGCGCGTGCAGACCCGCCGTGTACACAAGGCGCCCCAGTGACACAAAGCGTCTACAACAAGTATACAAGGAAAGGAATAGTAACAATCCTAACATGATTTATCAGAGCATAACATACTGGATAGAAGAGCAATAAACACAACAAAGTAGAGTATACAAGTAAAGGTGATACAAAGCTCCACCAATAATACATCCACTACATAGGGTGAATTCTACAGCTATAACTCAAAAGTACATACACCTTTCGACAACACAAAAGAAAGGTTACCCACCTATGCGACTAACTCCTCAGAAGCTAACTAGTCGCGACGTCCTTGCCTCGATCCCTTGCCTCTCCCGCAGCGGAAGGCTCTGAAATAAAACAACAACCCCAGGGGGATGAGAACTATTATTCAATAGTTTCCAGTGGGTAAGCCGCCGAGAGGAGCGGAATACACCACTAGGTCAACTGAGGCAAAAGTAGGATTAGTATAAAAGTATGCGTACAATTAAAAATTCTACGCTACTATGCCTCTACACATAAAGTTATGAACAGGTAAATATTCTATTCATGATCATGTTACAATGCATGTAAATCTTCTACTCATGTACATGTGTAAATATGCAATATTTTAACTACACATGTCTAAAGTCATAATCTCACTATATGCCATGTCATGTCCACTACCACATGTAGCAAAGATACCCAATCCATAGGGGACGATGTTGTCCCGTTTGTGCCGTGCCTAATGGTCCCGTGGTAGTCAGCATTCTCTCACTAGAATGAGACTCTCCCCCAACGACGATCCACTTCGGCGCCCAAACCTGCACGGGCGATCAATGTCGCAAGGCTAACTCCGGAGTGCCGGCTTGTAGGGAGCGACCCTCACAAGCATGTGCGAATGAGCACAAATGGCCAACAAGCATAATCAACTGCATAAGGGTCACGTTCATCATGTCTAAAATATGGAATGCCAAGTAATGACCAAGAGTCCAACACTATGTCATAATGTCCACTTATTATACACCTAAGTAATATGCCACATACTTAGTTTAACATTCTCAATAGTTTGTCATATATCATGACTAAAGCTACTAAGAGCCAATATATAAGCATCATGAATGAATCTCATATTCTACTTTACATCTATTATCCCGCATGATGTTTTACTTACCCCAACATGCATTTCTACATATAACAAGATGAAATGCTACTAAACCATTACACAAGTTTATTCCATACATGTTATCAACCCCTACAAGGCACATGCAATTTCTTATGAATGACACCTATATGTCATGATTCCAACAACGTCATAATGCTACATTTAGCATGTAAATGCACAATTTAGAGCTTTTAAACAAAACCGAAGACATAGGGGGGATTTCACCCATTTCGGTGAGGTCAAACCCACCGGAACTCCTTCGAGACCTCGCAGTACGTCGAAACGGAGTTGTCCCCTCGATTTCTAGCACCCTAAAGAAAATTCCTAGGGGGTAACAAGTGTCGAACGAACACTTTCGAAAATCGACATATACAAGAGGGAAAAATGGTGGAAATTACCTTAGACCAAGAAATACTTGTCCAAATCGAAATTCGGAGTTAGGAAGCTTCAAATCCAACCTAACATAACATTCTACACCCATCAATTCCCATCCAAAAGCCTAGAATCAAGAAACCCCAAAATAAACCCTAGGTTTACCATTTTAAGGTTTCATCAACAATAATCCAAATAAACCACAAAAGAGGGTTTACAAGAGAATTACTCACCTCTTTTGAGCTCCAATCTAGGTCCAAAGAAGCTAGGGTTGGAGATAAACCTCAAACAAGCTCCCTTCTCCACCTCCAAGTTCCTCCAAGGATAAGCTAGCAAGCTTGAGTGCAAGGGAGAAGAGAAAAGAGATCAAATCCTTGATTCCATAACCTTGGAAGCAAGAAATCTAGAGAGAGAAAGGGGAAGAAATCCTACCTCTTCTTCTCCAAGTCCTCAGCACAATGAGGGCTGTGAGGGGGTGTGAAGGGTTAAGTTACATGTTGTAACAATTGCCCTAACACCCCTCCAAAATCCAACATTTGCAAACTGAACAAAATTGCAGTTTCTGCACTGTATACCAGTATGCGTATGGGCATACCGGTATGTAGTACACTGAACTTTTGCAAATTACGGAGTTCTAGTGTGAGAATAGTGGCTCGTGCTATTCTGGAGTTTTGGGTTGTGTTTGGTGAGCTTCGGAGTGTTTTCGGGACTTAAAAAGTGCGAAAACGGACTCCGGGAGTCAAAATCTGCAAAAGTGCAGATTTTGCAATTGCATACCGGTATCTGGTTTAGGGATACCGGAATCCAGTGAGAACTGGTTTGCGCAGCTCTCGGGTTCTGCGGAATCTGGCTGGAGATACCGGAATACACTGGCATTCCGGTATGTTCAATGCGCATACCGGTACTGGAGTGTTAGTACCGGTATGGGGAAGGCGCATACCGGAATCCCGTTGCGCAGACCGCTTGGCCGAGGCTCGGGTTTGCGGGATTTTGGTTGGATACCGGTATGCCCATGCGCATACCGGTATATAATGCTGCAGAATGCCATTTGTGCAGTTTTGTGATTTTGTTCTTTGGAAGGGCTTATGGGGATATTGTTACATCTCTATAACTTACCCCTTCACCCCTTCACAGCCATTGTTGGCTGAGGTTGGAGGAGAGGAAGAAGGTAGGTCTCTCTCTCTCTCTCTAGGTTTTCTTGCTCCCAACCCCTTAGATCATGGTTTTGATCTCTTTTCTCTCCATTTTCTTCGTGGAGGAGTGCTCCTAGGCTTGGAGGGAGCTCGGGGCTGAGGAGAGAAGCTTGTTGGAGGATGGATCTTCAACCCTAGCTTGTGTGAGCTTGAGTGGAAGCTTGTTTTGAGGTTAGTAAACTCTTTTACAACCTCTATTTGTGTTTTTGCTTAAGATTTAGCTTGTAAACCTAGTTCTTGAAATTAGGGTTTTAATTTGGGGTTTCTTGAATGAGAGTTCTTGAGGTGAAATTGATGGGTGTAAAACGTTGTTGTAGGTTGGATTTGATGATCTCTAACCTCAATTTGGACTTAGAACAAGTTTTACTTGCTCAAGGTATTTTTCACCCTTTTACCTCATAGATTTTGGTGGTTTTCGAATTTGTTTGTTCGAAACTTTTAGCCCCTTGGAAAATATCTTAGGGTATGAGAAGCTCGAGGGACGACTTCGTTTCGAAGTACTGCGAGGTTTCGATGGGTATCCGGTGGGTTTGACCTCACCGAAATGGGTGAACTCCCCCTATGTCTCCTCTAATATTTAGAGTTGAATTGTTGCATAATCATGCTTATTTTGACATGATAGAAATATTGGGATCATGATATATGTATAGCACATATGAGAATTGCATACTCTATATGGTAGAGTTTATGTTATGATAGTTGTAATTGCATGAGACATATATATATTGTGTATGCAAAAGGCATAGTACATATAGAGTGGTATTATGAGAATAACATGCATGCTAGGGTGATTGTACAAATAGTGCATTGATGCATTGGAAATGCTAAGTAAGTTATGCATGTTAGAAAAGAGTGTCATAGAAGACATTATTTGGTTGTTGATCTAGTGGATCCTCGTCGCATACTAAAGTATGCTTGTATAGAGAAAGGAGAGATTATAGCACATGCAGGATAAGTTGCTGCACCTCTTTTAGGTGGGCAACTTTGACGGGCATCGTTGGCTTTGGCTCGACCTTTTGGTCGTGGATTGATTCCATGTTTAAGACATGAGGAAAGGGATTATATTTGCATTGATATTATAATTGATTAAACACTTGCATGATAGTTTCATACTCTAGATATAGAGGTTGTTGTAGCTCATATTTAGCATGATTATGGACTTGTTTTGGCATCGTAGAATGCATTGTTATAGCACTGTAGTATGCATGATTTTGGCATTTGTAGAATGCATGATATGTAGCATTAGAAGAATGCAAGGATTATGAACTTGTAACCAAAGAGATGATGAACATTTACATGTTAGAGACATGGATACATTGGTAGGGACATACCATCAAACATTGAGAATAACATGATATTGTTGACATTTAGCATATTGGCTATTGGATGTAGTAAACATAAAATGACATGTTTTGACATAGAGAGGTTAAACATATGACTTTCACTTAGGTGAACAACAAGGTTGACATTATGATTTAGTGTTAGACCCTTGGACATCGGTTGACTATTCCATGTTAGAGACATGACGAACGTATTTCCTATGCTGTTGACTATGCTTGTATGCCATTGTGCTCATTCGCACACGCTTGTGAGGGTCGCTCCCTACAAGCAGGCAGCTCCGGAGTGGGCCTTTCGCGACGTCGATCGTTTATGTGCAGGTTATATGGGCGCCGAAGTGGATTGCCGTGGGGGAGGCTCATTCTAGCGAGAATGTTGACTACCACGGGGCCATTAGGCACGGCTCAAGCCAAGACTCAAAAAGTCTTTTATGGTAGAAAATATCGTGAGGAATGTGACAGTTGACACCCTAATTAATTGATGCATATACATGTAGTGTATGGACATAGTATAGGGTGGTGATATTGTGGCATTACATGTAGTGAACATAACTTTTATATTGTTGAGAACAAGTCACATAGTTCATACATGTAGTGGCAAAGTGAATATACATTACATACTTGTAATTAGAGACAAGTCATTATGTATTAGTAAACTTTACATATAGTAAGTTTATGACATTAGAATATGTGTAGTTGATCATAGCATTAATTTGACATGCATGTAAATCATGAAGTTAATTGTTGAGCATATGACAATAGAACATGTTCATGTTCATGTAGATGATTTAGTCATTGGAGGCAAGATAGATGTAGAACTACCTGTTTAGCATTAAATGTTATTTGCTTTCTGCCTTATGTTTCAATTATACTATCTTGCCTCAGTTGACCTAGCGGTGTAATTCACCACTCTCGGCGGCTTACCCACTGGGAACTATTGATTAATAGTTCTCACCCCCATTGTTGTAGTTCTCACCCCCATTGTTGTTGGGTTTTTCAGAGCCTTCTGCAGCAGGAGAGGCTTGGGATCGCGGCGAGGGGTTAGCAGCTAGCTAGAGCCTCTACGGTGTTGTTGTAGGCATACCATGGGTTTTCCTTTCATTGTATGTTGAATGAAAGATGTATAGATTTGTTGATTGATCTACTAGTTGAAAAGATGTATAATGCTATTGTATATCTTGAGATTTTAGTTTTGTGGATTTTATTTTAGATGTAGAACAATGTTCTCGCTCTGATTACCTTGTTTAGGATGTATTCTTTATCCTACTTGATTGTTGTTAGCATAGACGCCTTGTGTACATTGTGTTGTTTGAGGTACACGGCGGGTCTGTGCACGTGCCTGGTAGGCTCCCCCGAGGGCCCGGGGCGTGACACGGTATCAGGCCAGAAATCCCGCAAACCCGAGCCTCGGCCAAAATGGCCACGCAACAGTGTTCCGGTATGCAACCTCCAGTACCGAAACAAAAGACTTCAGTACCGGTACGTGAATATCAGTACCGGAATACCATCCCATTCCGGTATCTGCTGCCGGATTCCGCAGAACCCGAGGGCTGCGCAAACCAGTTTCTTACTGGATTCCGGTATCCCAAAACCACATACCGATATACAATGTCAAATCTGCAGTTTTTGCAGATTTTGACTTCCGGAGTCCGTTTTCGCACTTTTTAAGTTCCGAAAACACTCCCAAGCTCTCGAAACACAGCCAAAACCTCCAGATTAGTATAAAGTACTAATCTCACACTAGAACCTTGCGATTTGCTAAAGTTCAGTGTACTACATACACCCCTCCTAAAAAGGAGTTTCGTCCGCGAAACTAGAAGTCGAATACCTCAAGATTCCATCTGAAAAAGATGGGGATAACGCTCCAGCAGTGAGCTCTCCAACTCCCACGTGGCCTCGCGCTCGTCGTGGTTGCTCCAAAGCACCTTCACATAAGGAATATCTCGATTCCTTAGTTTCTTTATTTCACGAGCCAAAATCTTCACCGGATACTCTTCAAAGTTCAAATCTTCATGAAGCTCTAATGGAGAGGAGTCCAAAACATGAGTTGGATCAAAAACATACTTCCGAAGCATAGACACATGGAACACATTGTGTACTCCCGATAGGTTTGGTGGCAATGCAAGCCGATAAGCTACCGGGCCTACACGCTCTAAAATCTCAAAGGGTCCAATAAATTGAGGACTCAACTTCCCTCGAATGCCAAATCTTTTAATTCCCTTCGTCGGTGATACCTTAGGAAGACATGGTCTCCAATTTGAAATTCCAAATCTCGCCGACGCTTATCCGCATAACTCTTTTGACGACTTTGAGCCGAAATCAACCTTTGCTGTGCAATGCGAACCTTGTTTTCCGCCTCTTGCAGCACCTCAGGGCCTAGAACCAGTATCTCACCAACTTCACTCCAATGAAGGGGTGATTGGCACTTTCTTCCATAAAGTGCCTCGAATGGTGCCATCTTAATGCTTGCTTGATAACTATTGTTATAAGCAAACTCCGCCATAGGTAGATGTTGATGCCACCCACCTTGGTAATCCATCACACAAGCTCGAAGCATGTCCTCCAAGATCTGAATGGTCCGCTCAGACTGTCCGTCGCTTTGAGGGTGAAAAGCTGTACTGAAATCCAAACGAGTGCCCAACGCTTCATGTAGACTTTTCCAAAAGTGCGATACAAACCTAGTATCTCGGTCCGATACAATCGACGTGGGCACACCATGAAGCCGCACCACTTGATCAAGATAGACTTGTGCTAGTCTCTCTCTGGTCCAAGTCGTGTGGATAGGAATAAAATGTGCTGATTTAGTCAACCTATCCACAATTACCCACACGGCGTCATACCCGGCCTGTGACCGCGGCAAACCCATGACAAAGTCCATCGTAATCCGTTCCCACTTCCACACAGGTATAGGTAGACTTTGAAGCTTTCCCGCAGGGAGTCTATGCTCAGCTTTTACTTGCTGACAAATCAAACATCGAGCCACAATCTTTCTTCATCCCGGGCCACCAATAATGTATCTTCAGATCCTTGTACATTTTCGTGCCACCTGGATGTATAGCATAGGGCGCTCGATGAGCTTCCAACAGAATTTTCTCTTTAACCTCAGCCTCTGCCGGTACACAAATCCGGTTCTGAAATCGGAGCATCCCTTGATCATCCAAAAGAAAACCATCAGTGTTTCCTTCTTCGATTCTAGCTCGAATCTTTTTCAACTCCAAGTCTTGGGCTTGCTTTTCTTTAATCCAATTAAATAAGGTAGGTTGCACTACCAAAGACATCAACCTCAAAGGTGTGTCGGGAGTTACCACTTCCAAATCCATCCGTCTCAACTCCGCCAACAATGGTGGTTGAGTAACAAGTAGCATAGCCAAATTCTCCGTCGATTTGCGACTTAAAGCATCCGCCACCACGTTTGCTTTTCCCGGGTGGTAGAGAATCGTCAAATCATAATCCTTAAGTAGCTCCAACCATCGTCGCTGCCTTAAGTTCAAATCTTTCTGAGTGAAAAGATACTTTAGGCTCTTGTGATCAGTGTAGACTTCGCACCGCTCGCCATAAAGGTAATGGCGCCACAGTTTCAAGACAAACACTACGGCTGCCAGCTCTAAATCATGAGTTGGGTAATTCTTTTCATAATCCTTAAGTTGACGGGAAGCATAAGCTATCACCTTTCCGTCCTGCATCAAAACACAACCCAAACCGTTAAAGAAAGCATCACTATAAATCACATACCCTGCTCCTGCAATAGGCAAAGCCAAAATCGGGGCGGTAGTCAACCGTTCCTTAAGCTCCATAAAGCTCCTATCACACATATCATTCCAAATGAACTTGGTCCCCTTATGTGTGAGCCGAGTGAGGGGCATAGATAACTTAGCAAATCCCTCAACGAACCTCCGGTAGTACCCGGCCAAATTGAGAAAACTTCGAACCAAAATTCGCGGAGCCAAAATTCACACTTCTTCAGTTTAGCAAAAAGCTTCTTCTCCCGAAGTAGTTGCAACACTTGCCTCAAATGACTCTCGTGTTCCTCGTCACTTCGGGAATACACCAAGATGTCATCGATGAACACCACAACAAACCTGTCTAAGTAAGGCTTAAAGACACGATTCATTAGATCCATAAAAGCTGCCGGGGCATTAGTAAGCCCAAACGGCATAACTGTAAACTCATAATGTCCATACAGTGTTTGAAAAACCGTCACAGGCACGTTCTCTGCCTTGATCTTAAGTTGATGATACCCAGATTGCAAATCTATCTTGGAGTACACCATCGATCCTTGCAATTGATCAAAAAGATCATCGATCCTTGGTAATGGATACCTATTCTTGATCGTGACCTTATTTAGTTCACGATAATCCACACACAGTCGAAGGGATCCATCCTTCTTCTTCACAAATAAAATCGACGCTCCCCAAGGTGAGACACTTGGTCTAACAAAACCTTTGTCCAGCAAATCCTGCAACTGCGCCTTCAACTCTTTAAGCTCCGCAGGCGCCATCCTATAGGGTGTCTTTGAGATTGGGGTAGTCCCAGGAATAAGATCTACCACAAACTCAATCTCCCTATCAGGTGGCATTCCCGGTAATTCAGTCGGGAACACATCCCCAAAATCTCGCACAACAGGCGTATCCTCAACTTGAGGGGTATCTCCGTCTCTTACGGTAACACTAGCCAAATAGGCTACACAACCTCTCCGAATCAACTGTTTAGCTCGCGTCGAAGAGATAGTCATCGCAAACAAAGAACTCTTGCAACCTTGAAATACAACCTCACTTTGACCAGGTTCTCGAAAGATCACAACTCGGTTCAAGCAGTCGATCGTGGCATAGTATCTACTAAGCCAATTCATGCCCAACACTACATCGAATTCTCCAAGCTTCCGTAGAGCTAAAAGATCAATCGGCATAAATCAATCCCCTATCCTAACGGGGCAACTAGGGCAAAACTCTCGAATGTCTAAAACATGATCGAGAACAACAACTTGACCAGGATACAAAGTCGGTAACAGCTCAATGCCATGCAGCTCGGCAAACAGTCGATCGATGAATGAATGCGATGCACCGGTATCAAATAATGCTCTAACTCTTATGCCATTAATTAAAATGATACCTGCAACGACCTCCCCCGCTGCTGCTACCTCCTCATTCTGGGCCGCATACAAACGCCCACTAGGTGCCTGCCGTGACCCCTCAGTCTGTCGCTGAACGGGCGGTTATCCGGCCTGGTGGTGGGTAGGTGGAATCCCACGAATCTGTCCCAGTGATGCTGGTGCCGATGCCGATGACGGGGCTGGGGAAGAACCTCTCGGACACTCCGAGCGAAAGTGGCCCTCCTGGCCACACTGATAACACTTGCCCACTCACTGCGGGCACTGTGGTGGAATGTGAGGACCACCACAAATCACGCAACGCGGTGGTCGGCGACGATCCGGCACTCCACGCGATGAAGTAGAGCCACGCCCTCGGGATTGGCTCCTAGGATGCTTTGGCGGCCTCTTGGAGCTAGTCTTGCTGCCTCCTTCATCCGTTGACCGCTTGCCCTTCGCTCTGTCCCAAGCTTCACTTTCCTCTCTAGCGATCTCCGCGCCTTTCTCCACAATCAAGGCGCGATTTACCACCTCCCGGTAAGTCTGTAGACCCGCCGACTGAACCATCCTATAGATCGACGGTCGAAGGCCCATTTCAAAGATGCGAGCTTTATCTTCATCATCTCTCACAACAAATGGAACACAGTGCAGTAGACGAGAAAACTCCCGTTCATACTCCGCCACCGTCTTGTCCCTCTGGCGCAAATTGCGCAAATCCCTCTCCATCTGTCTCTTGACGCTCAGAGAAAAGAATGTCTCCAACAACAACTCCTTAAACCTTTTCCAAGTGATGGCCGCAAGGTCGGTGTTAGGATCATCTCGAATGTCCGCCCACCATTGATATGCAACGCTGTCCAAGTGATAGGCCGCTAGCCACACTTTGTCTCGCTCCTCCACGAAAGTGTCGTGGAACAGTTTCTCCATGTGAAGAAGCTGTAGGATCGTTGGCGCTAACCATTAATCCCAAAAGCTCGAGCTGTTAGAAATACGCAACCAATTCACTTAATGCATACAGATACAGCGCCCACGGGTCTCGATTGTGACTCAGCCCCACCAGCCTCACGCCACTTCGAACATGACTAGGCTCACCCAGCCTCACGCCATTTCGAACATGACTCGGCCCAACATAGCCTCCCGCCACAGGGCAGGATGCTGGCCCATTTAAGCCAACAATCCTCCCTCCAGCACCTGCACATATTTGCAGCATGCGAGAATCGAACCCGTGACCTCTGTCTCTGATACCACTTGTTGGATCGTTGGCGCTAACCATTAATCCCAAAAGCTCGAGCTATTAGAAATACGCAACCAATTCACTTAAAGCGTACAGATACAGCGCCCACGGATCTCGATTGTGACTCGGCCCCACCAGCCTCACGCCACTTCGAACATGACTCGACCCACCCAGCCTCACGCCATTTCGAACATGACTCGGTCCAACATAGCCTCCCGCCACAGGGCAGGATGCTGGCCCATTTAAGCCAACAGAAGCCACTTCTCCACAACCCAATGATCCGCCTTCTCTCCGTCAAAGGTTTGAGGATTGCACCTCCTAAACTCATTCAAACGGTCCATAAGTCGATCCCGCTCTGCTCCAGTCACCATCGTCGGTAGAACCGTCATCGAAGGTGATGCCTGAACTGGCGGCGTCATCACGACTTCCTCCCTTGATTCCGTACCCGGTGCCGGTGCTTGTGCTCCTGCAGTCACACCTCATGTCGGCGCAGGTGATGAAGGACACTGTGCCGCCCTAGTAGAAGCTTGTTGCAGTAGCAAATCTTCTAATTGCTTCATCCTCGCTTCCTGTCGGCGTGAAGCATCCGCTTGTTGCTGAGCCGCAGTTGATTGTTGCGCCACCAAGTCTGTCAACAAAGTGAGCTGATCACGAAGCTCTCGGACCTCACTAGATCCGGAGGTAGCAGTGGTCTCCACTTCCTCTGCATCGGCTGCCGCGGCTGCCTCGGTCGATTGAGAACGAGTAATCGGCATTACAAGCTACAACAACATAAAATGCGTAAGTTAGAAAACTCACGCTAGCGAAACCCCACACAACAAATAAAATTCCAATCACGCGAAAGTAAATGAAGTGAGTCCTAACTAACTCTCGATGTCACGTCGTCGGCCGCCAACGTGACTCTCTAAGAGTTAGGTATCACACACTTCGATCAAACTCCAATCACTCGGAGTTAAAACACAACCCAATTGTGTTACTTTCGCCCAAGTCATAGACAATCTCGTCTCTCACGAGCCTAATTCCTATAGTCCAACCGGCCTAAGGTTTACTAGGTCCACAATGACTTAACCCTAGGCTCTGATACCACTATAATCTGTACGCCCCGGGGCCCCAGTGGAAGCACACCCGGGCGCGTGCACAGACCCGCCGTGTACACAAGGCGCCCCAGTGCACACAAGGTGTCTACAACAAATATACAAGAAAATGAATAGTAACAATCCTAACATGATTATCAGAGCATAACATACTAGATAGAAGAGCAATAAACACAAAAAAATAGAGTATACAAGTAAAGGTGACACAAAGCTCCACCAATAATACATCCACTACATAGGGTGAATTCTACAACTATAACTCAAAAGTACATACACCTTTCGACAACACAAAAGAAAGGTAACCACCTATGCGACTAACTCCTCAGAAGCTAACTAGTCGCGACGTCCTTGCCTCGATCCCTTGCCTCTCCCGCAGCGGAAGGCTCTGAAATAAAACAACAACCCCAGGGGGATGAGAACTATTATTCAATAGTTTCCAGTGGGTAAGCCGCCGAGAGGAGCGGAATACACCACTAGGTCAACTGAGGCAAAAGTAGGATTAGTATAAAAGTATGCGTACATTTAAAGATTCTACACTACTATGCCTCTACACAAAAAGTTATGAATATGTAAATATTCTATTCATGATCATGATACAATGCATGTAAATCTTCTACTCATGTACATGTGTAAATATGCAACATTTTAACTACACATGTCTAATGTCATAATCTCACTATATGCTATGTTATGTCCACTACCACATGTAGTAAAGATACCCAATCCATAGGGGACAATGTTGTCCCGCTTGTGCCGTGCCTAATGGTCCTGTGGTAGTCAGCATTCTCTCACTAGAATGAGACTCTCCCCCAACGACGATCCACTTCGGCGCCCAAACCTGCACGGGCGATCAATGTCGCAAGGCTAACTCCGGAGTGCCGGCTTGTAGGGAGCGACCCTCACAAGCATGTGCGAATGAGCACAAATGGCCAACAAGCATAATCAACTGCATAAGGGTCACGTTCATCATGTCTAAAACATGGAATGCCAAGTAATGACCAAGAGTACAACACTATGTCATAATGTCCACTTGTTATACACCTAAGTAATATGCCACATACTTAGTTTAACATTCTCAATAGTTTGTCATATTTCATGACTAAAGCTACTAAGAGCCAATATATAAGCATCATGAATGAACCTCATATTCTACTTTACATCTAGTATCCCACATGATGTTTCACTTATCCCAACATGCATTTCTACATATAACAAGATGAAATGCTACTAAACCATTACACAAGTTTATTCTATGCATGTTATCAACCCCTACAAGGCACATGCAATTTCTTATGAATGACACCTATATGTCATGATTCCAACAACGTCATAATGCTACATTTAGCATGTAAATGCACAATTTAGAGCTTTTAAACAAAACCGAAGACATAGGAGGGATTTCACCCATTTCGGTGAGGTCAAACCCATCGGAACTCCTTCGAGACCTCGCAGTACGTCGAAACGGAGTTGTCCCCTCGATTTCTAGCACCCTAAAGAAAATTCCTAGGGGGTCACAAGTGTCGAACGAACACTTTCGAAAATCGACATATACAAGAGGGAAAAATGGTGGAAATTACCTTAGACCAAGAAATACTTGTCCAAATCCCAATTCGGAGTTAGGAAGCTTCAAATCCAACCTAACATAACATTCTACACCCATCAATTCCCATCCAAAAGTCTAGAATCATGAAACCCCAAAATAAACCCTAGGTTTACCATTTTAAGGTTTCATCAACAATAATCCAAATAAACCACAAAAGAGGGTTTACAAGAGAATTACTCACCTCTTTTGAGCTCCAATCTAGGTCCAAAGAAGCTAGGGTTGGAGATAAACCTCAAACAAGCTCCCTTCTCCACCTCCAAGTTCCTCCAAGGATAAGCTAGCAAGCTTGAGTGCAAGGAAGAAGAGAAAAGAGATCAAATCCTTGATTCCATAACCTTGGAAGCAAGAAACCTAGAGAGAGAAAGGGGAAGAAATCCTACCTCTTCTTCTCCAAGTCCTCAGCACAATGAGGGCTGTGAGGGGGTGTGAAGGGTTAAGTTACATGTTGTAACAATTGCCCTAACACCCCTCCAAAACCCAACATTTGCAAACTGCACAAAATTATAGTTTCTGCACTGTATACCGGTATGCGTATGGGCATACCGGTATCAGGCCAGAAATCCCGCAAACTCGAGCCTCGGCCAAAATGGCCACGCAACAGTGTTCCGGTATGCAACATCCAGTACCGGAACAAAAGACTTCACTACCGGTACGTGAATATCAGTACCGGAATACCATCCCATTCTGGTATCTGCTGCCGAATTCCGCAGAACCCGAGGGCTGCGCAAACCAGTTTCTTACTGGATTCCGGTATCCCAAAACCACATACAGGTTAACAATGTCAAATATGTAGTTTTTACAGATTTTGACTTCCGAAGTTCGTTTACGCACTTTTTAAGTCCCGAAAACACTCCCAAGCTCTCGAAACACAGCCAAAACCTCCAGATTAGTATAAAGTACTAATCTCACACTAGAACCTTGCGATTTGCTAAAGTTCGGTATACTACAGCGTAGTAGAACTCTCTTTTAGGGTTTCAATCCTCGTTCGTTCGAATCTGATAATGTACTCGGGGCAAACTCGCACTCTTTGGGCGTAATAGAAGGCTCTTATGGGGTTTCACTCCTCGTTTGTTCGAATCTGTACATGTACTCGTCGCAAACTCCCATTATTAGGCGTAATTGAACACTCTCATGAGGTTTGAATCTTCGTTCGTTCGAATCTGAACATGTACTCGTGGCAAACTCGAACTCTTTGGGCGTAATAGAACGCTGTTATGGGGTTTCAATCCTCGTTCATTCGAATCTGAACATGTACTCGTAGCAAACTCGCACTCTTTGGGCGTAATAGAACGCTCTTATGGGGTTTCAAACCTCGTTCGTTCGAATCTGAACATATACTCGTGGCAAACTCGCACACTTTGGGCGTAATAGAACGCTCTTATGGGGTTTCAATCCTCGTTCGTTCTAATCTGAACATGTAATCGTGGCAAACTCCCACTCTTAGGCGTAATAGAATGCTCTCATGTGGTTTCAATCTTCGTTCGTTCGAATCTAAACATGTACTCGTGGCAACCTCGCATTCTTTGGGCGTAATAGAACGCCCTTGTTGGGTTCTAATCCTTGTTCGTATGAATCTGAACTGTACTCATGGCAAACTGGAACTCTTTGGGCGTAATAGAACACTCTTATGGGGTTTCAATTCTCGTTCGTTCGAATCTGAACATGTACTCGTCGCAAACTCCCACTCCTAGGCGTAATTGAACGCTCTCATGGGGTTTCAATCCTCGTTCGTTCGAATATGAACATGTACTCGTGGCAAACTCGAACTCTTTGGGCGTAATAAAACGCTATTATGGGGTTTCAATCCTTGTTCGTTCGAATATGAACATGTACTCGTGGCAAACTCGCACTCTTTGGGCGTAATAGAACGCTCTTATGGGGTTTCAATCCTCGTTCGTTCCAATCTGAACATATACTCGTGGCAAACTCGCACTGTTTGGGCGTAGTAAAATGTTCTTATGGGGTTTCAATCCTCGTTCGTTCGAATCTGATCATGTATTCGTAGCAAACTCGCACTCTTTGGGCGTAATAGAACGCTCTTATGGGGTTTCAATCCTCGTTCGTTCGAATCGGTACGTGTACTCGTCGCAAACTCCCACTCTTCGGCGTAATTGAACGCTCGCATAGGGTTTCAATCCTTGTTCGTTCGAATCTGAACATGCACTCGTGGCAAACTCGAACTCTTTGGGCGTAATAGAACACTCTTATGAGATTTCAATCCTCGTTCGTTCGAATCTGAACATGTACTCGTGGCAAACTCGCACTCTTTGGGCGTAATAGAACACACTTATGGGGTTTCAATCCTCGTTCGTTCGAATTTGAACATGTACTCGTCGCAAACTCCCACTCTTAGGCGTAATTGAACGCTCTCATGCGGTTTCAATCCTCGTTCGTTCGAATCTGAACATGTACTCGTGGGAAACTCAAACTCTTTGGGAGTAATAGAACGTTGTTATGGGATTTCAATCCTCGTTCGTTCGAATCTAAACATGTACTCGTGACAAACTCGCACTCTTTGTGCGTAATAGAACGCTCTTATGGGGTTTCAATACTCGTTCGTTCGAATCTGAACATGTACTCGTGGCAAACTCGCACTCTTTGGGCATAATAGAATGCTCTTATGGGTTTCAATACTAGTTCGTTCGAGTCTGAACATGTACTCTTGGCAATCTCGAACTCTTTGGGCGTAATAGAACGTTGTTATGGGGTTTCAATCCTCGTTCGTTCGAATCTGAACATGTACTCGTGACAAACTCGCACTCTTCGGTCGTAATAGAACGCTCTTATAGGGTTTCAATCCTCGTTCGTTCGAATATGAGTATGTACTCATGGCAAACTCGCAATCTTTGGGCGTAATATAACGCTCTTATGGCGTTTCAATCCTCGTTCGTTCGAATATGAACATGTACTCGTGGCAAACTCGCACTCTTTGGGCGTAATAGAACGCTCTTATGGGTTTCAATAATAGTTCGTTCGAATCTGAACATGTACTCGTGGCAAACTCGCACTCTTTGGGCGTAATAGAACGTTCTTATGGGGTTTCAATCCTCGTTCGTTCGAATATGAACATGTACTCGTGGCAAACTCACACTCTTAGGTGTAATAGAACGCTCTCATGGGGTTTCAATCCTGGTTCGTTCGAATCTGAACATGTACACGTGGCAAACTCGCACTCTTTAGGCGTAATAGAACGCTCTCATGGGGTTTCAATCCTCGTTCGTTCGAATCTGAACATCTACTCGTGGCAAACCCGCACTCTTTCGGCGTAATAGAACGCTTTTATGGGGTTTCAATCCTCGTTCGTTGCAATCTGAACATATACTCGTGGCAAACTGGCACTCTTTGGGCGTAGTAGAACGATCTTCTGGGGTTTCAGTCCTCATTCGTTTGAATCTGATAATGTACTCGTGGCAAACTCGCACTCTTAGGGCGTAATAGAACGCTCTTATGGGGTTTCAATCCTCGTTCGTTCGAATCTGAACATGTACTCGTGGCAAACTCGAACTCTTTAGGTGTAATAGAACGCTATTATGGGGTTTCAATCCTCGTTCGTTCGAATCTGAACATGTACTCGTGGCAAACTCGCACTCTTTGGGCGTAATAGAACGCCCTTGTGGGGTTCTAATCCTCGTTCGTACGAATCTGAACATGTACTCGTGGCAAACTCGAACTCTTTTGGTGTAATAGAACACTCTTATGGGGTTTCAATTCTCGTTCGTTCGAATCTAAACATGTACTCGTGGCAAACTCGCACTCTTAGGGCGTAATAGAACGCTCTTATGGGGTTTCAATCCTCGCTTGTTCGAATCTGTACATGTACTCGTCGCAAACTCCCACTCTTAGACGTAATTGAACGCTCTCATGGGGTTTCAATCCTCCTTCGTTCGAATCTGAACATGTACTCGTGGCAAACTCAAACTCTTTTGGCGTAATAAAACGCTGTTATGGGGTTTCAATCCTCGTTCGTTCGAATCTGAACATGTACTCGTGACAAACTCGCACTCTTTGGGCGTAATAGAACGCTCTTATGGGTTTCAATCCTAGTTCTTTCGAATCTGAACATGTACTCGTGGCAAACTCCCACTCTTAGGCGTAATAAAACGCTCTCATGATGTCACGCCCCGTCGGGTCTTTAACACCAACTAGTTGGAAAGGTTAACCGCTCGGGCGCATGCCCCAGACCCGCCAAACGGATAGAGTCCCTTCTACCCGCCGAAGGCGTCACAACACAAGCTTATCCACATGGTTCCAACTAGGAACGGAGTACAAGAGTTGCACAAGAAAAGCATCAACATAAAGAAGTTCTACTTCTATTACATCACATTGCACATTTATACATGCCCAAATTTTTCTTTTCATTCCATACACCATGTTCCAAAACTATGGAATACATAAGTTTCATACATGTAATGAAAATTCCCTATACTATCAAAGTCCAAGACTAGGGGTACAACTCTATGTATCACCAAAATGGAAGGGCCGCTATCTAGAGTGCTAAACCCTTGCCTCGCTCCGCCGCCTCACTCGCGGAAGGACCTGAAAAATGTGGGGTGAGAACTATAAACATAGTTACCAGTGGGTAAGGCCACCCAAGAGAGATGCTCGACCCACCAGGTCCAAAGAAACACCATATGCATAAGTTAGATCACAAATAACTATGCAACAATTATTTACATGCTTGTAAATAAACATAAATGATGCAACCAAATGAAATATAACTTATCATTCTCTCCTAGGTTCATCCTATATTTCACATTGACTAAGTTCAATTACTTGTCATTTACTTATGGTTTCGGAATCGCCGTCTTACCATAAGGGTTCCAACATTCAAGGAGTGAACTCGTCACCTCCTAGTTCGAGTAGCGAACTCGTCGCATACTCGAGATAGCAAAATCGTCGCATACCCCATCTCAACACCGCCATCACATGGCATGGGTAGCGAACTCGTCGCATACACGGGATAGCAACCTCGTCGCACATCCCATCTCGACACCGCCAACTCATGGCGTGGTAGCGAAATCGTCGCATACCCGGGATAGCAAAATCGTCGCACATCCCGTGTCAACACCGCCAACTCATGGCATGGTAGCGAAATCGTCGCCTACCCGGGATAGCAAAATCGTCGCACATCCCGTTGTTCACAATTTTTACTTGCCAACCTAAGTCTCATGACCTTAGGTTCAAGTCACTAAGTCTCACCTATGTTCAATAACACTAGGTTTACTTTCTCATTCTCAACCTAGGTTCCATGACTCTAGGTTCTAATCTCATGTCCAACCTATGTTCAAAGACACTAGGTTCCATTCTCACATGTTCCAACCTATGTTCAATGACACTAGGTTCTATTCTCACATGTTCCAACCTATGTTCAATAACACTAGGTTCTATTCTCACATGTTCCAACCTATGTTCAATAATACTAGGTTTAATCATACATGCAACCATGCAACAAGTATAGATAATTGAATTAAACTTGAATTCTATATCATGCAATAGGAGCTCATTGCTCTACCTATCATGATTTTATCTTTGCCAACATGCAAGTTCTAGGATTCACAACACATACCATTTTATTTTTAAATGGATATTTACCCTAGACATGGAAGTGACCTAATCACTTCGATAAACACAAACCCACCTTAAGAGCTTCCAAATTCTTGTATTCTTCAAGCCCCTAAGTGTCCAAGCCTTGAGTTCTTGCTTCAACCCAAGCTTCTACACGAAAACGGTTCGTTACTCGTTACGAACCCATAATTCAACTCAATACTTGAAATCAAGTGTTCTAACATGATTTCCTATGCCTCAATTGCAATTTCCGAAGGTTCAAATATTTTTAGAACCTCCCATGACAAAAGCCCCAAATCTACCTAGGGTTTGCATGCATGCAAGCCAAACCCTAGATTTCATGGCCAATCTTCCACCTTTTGTGGTTAAGATTGCCTAGAGTTTCCAAAAACCTCATCTTGAAGGATTAAATCCAAGGTTTAAACCCTAAATCACAAGAACTCACCTCGAAGCCCTAGCTCCCAAGCTTCTTCTTGCACCAAGAAGCTTCTTTGCACCTTGGAAGTCATTTTCCATGCTCCAATCCACCACTTCTCCAAGCTTTGGAGAAATCTCTAGAGAGAGAAAGTGTCACGCCCCGTCGGGCCTTTAACACCAACTAGGTGGAAAGGATAACCGCACGGGCGCATGCCCCAGACCCGCCGAACGGATAGAGTCCCTTCTACCCGCCCAAGGCGTCACAACACAAGCTTATCCACGAGGTTCCAACTAGGAACGGAGTACAAGAGTTGCACAAGGAAAGCATCAACATAAAGAAGTTCTACTTCTATTACATCACATTGCACATTTATACATGCCCAAATTTTTCTTTTCATTCCACACACCATGTCCCAAAACTATGGAATACATAAGTTTCATACATGTAATGGAAATCCCCTATACTATCAAAGTCCAAGACTAGGGGTACAACTCTATGTATCACCAAAATGGAAGGGCCGCTATCTAGAGAGCTAAACCCTTGCCTCGCTCCGCCGCCTCACTCGCGGAAGGACCTGAAGAACGTGGGGTGAGAACTATAAACATAGTTTCCAGTGGGTAAGGCCACCCAAGAGAGAAGCTCGACCCACCAGGTCCAAAGAAACACCATATGCATAAGTTAGATCACAAATAACTATGCAACAATTATTTACATGCTTGTAAATAAACATAAAGGATGCAACCAAATAAAATATAACTTATCATTCTCCGTGGTAGCGAAATCGTCGCATACCCGGGATAGCAAAATCGTCGCACATCCCGTGTCAACACCGCCAACTCATGGCAAGGTAGTGTTACGGATTTTAGATTGGCATATTTCGTGAAGTGAGTCGGAGTCTTGAAGGTTCAAAGAAGAAAAGACAAAGATTGAAGACTCAAAAACTCACCGTTTGAATTCACGATGCTTGGTAAGTTTAAATAATCTTGATGATGATTTATAAACATTTACAAGTGTTTGGAAGACATT